>CAJQUW010014004.1:17500-343640 GCA_907163375.1 Prostheceraeus crozeri
TTCAATTCCTTGACAACTGATAGAGTTTTCCTAATTTGTATAGTTGGTGTGAGTTTTCAGACTGAGATATGCATTTAGATATGGAAGAGAATGCTGATACACCTGCGCTACACGCATCCTCCGTGCAGTGAATGAAGTTTACTGATTTACACACGTTGGTAACAGGAATATTTTCCGGTAATTAAGTGCTATACCTAGTACATAAGATTTTGTAATTCCATTGCCACACTAACTTGCGTTTTAATACCCGGTAGATAATCACCTTTATCCACTTCAATCGAATCCAAATAATTTGAAAATCATGAACGCAGGTAGTAGATGTCTGAGAACAAAAGTATTTTTGATGTTCGATTAAAAAAGTTGACCCCTACAAATCACTGACGTGGAGGTGCAAGCGAACTCTGTGAAACGGCTTCTGCTTCTGATGCGCCTTTTGAGAAGTAGAAGTCATCTGCATTTCTTATACAAAGTGTGTATAAGAAAAATGATTGTCAATGGGACTGAATTTTCCGTCCCATTTCATTTCCACAGAAGAAATACTGATATTCCCATCCCATAAAGCGATGCTAATTCCAACCTTCTTCATAACTCGTTTTCGTAGGTATATCGTCTTTTGATTAATATGGTCTGATTTTTATAAATTTGAATCTGTTAACTTAGGCCTGCTATGCAGATATGGACTCTTGGTGATATTCTGTTGGTCTGCAATTTGATATTCGGCTATTGCCATTCTGGTGCTGCTTGATTCTTGCTTGTAGTCCCTTTCACTACAGTGTATAAACCGTAAACTTAAATGCACATGTGTATTGTGATAAGTTAACCATCTCATGATCGACAATTCAACTGGTTTGCGTTTCTAAATTGCAGACGGTCTATCTCAGCTATTACGTAACTATGTATCTGATCCATCCAGGGCCGGCCCGAACGAGCGCGAGGCCCAAAGCAAGGATGTGCTGGAGGCTCCCGTGTATGGGACTGGCCTTAGCGAGCTCGGGTCCCCGTATAACCTACGCATATCTGCTACGGCAGTAGGCACATTTTGTTTTCACTCGCAATGGCACCACTTCAACAGCCGCTAAGCCATTGAGTTTATTACAAAGCAATTTTTTCAAAAAAAAATTTATTTGACAAGTACCGGAACATAGAAAAGAAGACTAAGAAGCTATCATAGTTCTTCAAAATTACATAACTATAAAAACAAATTTAGTTTATCTCAGATTCATGGAATTCAAGGATTGTGTTGTATACGGTTAAGTATGCCAAAACAAAACATTCTAATATTAACGGAAAAATGAAATTCAATGAAATGATGCAGCGATGAACGCGATCAATAAAAAAGAGCCTAAGTAAAGGAAACTTGTTACTCTATATGAGGATAGACCAGTCATGTTGCACTTGTAACTAGAACAACTTTTTTTGGCTTTCACAGAAGCGAAATCGTCGATCACATCTGAATAATCTATCGATTTTGAAATGTTTTCTATGGGGAGGATTGTCAAGTTGCATAATCGGTCCTGTAGCATCATAGATTGCAAATAGGTTTTTATTAATTTTAGTTTCGAAAAACTGCGTTCCCTAGACGCAACAGTTACACGGACCGTCAGAAAAATCTGGAGATCCGTGAAGAAATTGGGGAAATTAGACGCTCTATTACGGGAGGCAAGGAAGCAGTACGCCTCTGGAGGATTGTTAATGACATTTTCCGGCAGTGTTGGTTCGATCATTTGTATTTCTTCTGATAGTATGTGCCCGTCAATATCACGATAGTAGCCTTGCGACAGTTCGATTTCGAGGTTTTCGCGCAGTTAAGAATTTCTGCCGTTTTCATATCATCGTAGGTGTAGAGGTATCTAAATCGTGATTGATGTTTTCTTGAACATGCTTCTTGAACACCGACCAGCTATGAGTAGATGCAGTGAAGAAGACATAATGGCGCTGGATTACACCGAAGAAAGATATATCGTCTTTGCAAACTTTTTGCAGCATCACCGAGTAGAAGATTGTAATTGTGGCATGCGCATGTAGTGAAAAGGCCCGAGAGTTCAGTTTTAAAAGGCGGGCTTCGACGCCACTTTTCTTGTCCTACATGTTTGCGCCCTTGTCGTAGCCTTAACCTCGAATATCGTTGAAATCCCAACCTAGCTCTTCCAATGCCTTCAGAATCATTCCAATGCCGAAGTGCATCGTATATCGCATACAAGCGCCTTGATCGACGCATAGTAACCCACTAACAAATGTTATTGGCGATTTCAGCTACTTTTATTCAAAGGTGTAGTTCTGTCAATTTCGGAAACCAATTTTATCTCTGAATATTGAAGTGGTCTATTGAATAAAGTCACTACAACGATTTCCTGTAACTTTCCCACTTATCTGTTCGTTTGATTGCCGGCAAATTAGTGTCAAAGATTCATGGTGACGTCATAGCTGCCAATTCACGCTTGCTGAGAAGCAGAATGCCGTGCACTAGACAGGAGGTTCGCTGCGGTTGGCTGATAGAGGAACTCTTTAGTATGCAAGCAACGAAATGGTCCTGAGGTAACTAGGTTATTCTTGAATGAGATATATCGAAAGATAACAAAATGAAATACATGTGGCTGATAACGATGCGACGCATTCACGCGTACAAAAGGCAAAATACAACCACTGATAGCTCGCCGCTTGCCGGCTGTCATATTCTAAAATATACGTTTGCTGCATTTATATAAGTATATACGATTTATTATACATTTATAGACGATAGCTACATGAAATATGCCGGTACTGCAATTCAACACAAAAGGGTTTTAATCATCAGGAAAATCAAACGTTTGGATAGACGAACTGGAGCAGCTTGGTTCTCATCACCTTCTGAAGAGTCGAACATCACCGAAAAACTATCAAAGTCCATTTCATCGGAAAAAATCTCAAGTTCGACTCGAAAATTAGTTGATAGCTCCACCTCTAATTTGTTCCGACTTTCACTCAGCTTTTCTAGAACATTTGTCTTTTTGCGAAATTTGAGAGAAAATGCCTCGGCCAAATGTCATGATCAATTTTCAAGATTTGTTTCAAACTGTTATCTTGAAAATGGCTATGGCACATGATTAGCTGAAATATATAGATAAAAAATCAAAAAATTTAACAACTTCTACTCGGCTTTTCAAATCTTGAAAACTTTATGCGAGAAAATTGCAGCCAATTTGGGTCCCGCTTTCAAGCATGGTACAGCCTCTAATATTCAAGTAGAATAAAGGCTGTCTGATTTTGCAATTTTCCTTCAATATCATATATTAGATCTATTATTTTATCATTTACTTTCAAATGTTCAGATCATACCTCGTCGGTTTAAAATTAGCTCGTCCAATGCTATTACACATTAATTTTTTCAGTCTTTTGTCTTTCTAAAAGCTGTGGAAGGAAAAGTCGGTAGGATCGTCTGTTTTGTTGGAACACTTTGTATGCGCAGTATTGTACCATTTTGGAGATTTTCAAAATGTTCAACATTTTCTAATGTTCAGAAACAAGTGACTTCCTGTCAATACATTGCTTCATGTTTATTTTCTCCCTGTGCATTGATCCTGACCTCTTACCCATAGCTGATTCGTCACGAAGCATGCGTGTCCTATCAGGTCATTGGCAGCTGTGAGGTCATCTCGTTTCCTAAAATTGATGATAGCGGTTAAATGAAGCATCATAAGTGAGTCAAAGTTAGCAAGATTGACTAGTCATGCAATGAAGAAGTGATTGAGACACGGTTGAAAATTTGACCGAACTACACCCTTAATTAAATTAAGACACGACACGGTCAAAAAAATTCGAAGGATCCAGGAAACGGAAGACGCCAAAGTTAAACAATTACCCTAGTGGAGAATCTTGTAAATAATTAGGTAATTAAAAGTCATGAATGAATGAATATAAATAAATACTGACAACATAGAGTAACCTACTCTAGTATAGAGCAGGTACTAAAATACGTATAAAGGCAAGTCTACTCAACTGAAGACGGTAAGGGAAATAAATTAATACTTATAAACGATCTAATTTTTATCAAATAAGAACTGTAACAAGAGTTCGTCATGGACCTGACGAGAAGCTAACTAAAAATAACAAAAGGTGAAAATTAGAAACCTAAAAAACCAAAATTAAGTTTGCTATGTATGGAGTCATCAGGGAGGAACCATGTGGCTGCATGAAGCAAGGTTTCGGCCCCTAACCTCCAACCTATACCACATGGCGGGGCCAGGCCAACCATATCGAATGTACGATATGGAAGGTCTCTCCAAGCCTGAGGAAACATAGCAGAACATAAACGAAAATAAATTTTTTTAATATATTAGGACAAAAGGGCGCACATGAAACTAGAAGAGGTTATCTTAGCCCAACATGCCAATGATGGATGGCATCTGGCGGGGCGAAAAACAACCAAACTTAAAAACGAGGAACCTATTCTTGGAGAAGGACTTAATGCAAGAATTAACCAGCAAATTATTCTTATAACCCCGTCCTATAAAGATATCAAAAATGCCCTTAGCTCTTGATATGAAGGCGGAAGCATCAGATGAAATCTAGCGAATCTGATGAGTTGGGCAGCAAAGATGTTTAAGCCAGTGTTCAAAGGCATGTTACTCTCGGGGAAAGTATACAGCACCACTGGGAAGCTGAACTCATCAACCTTATGGTAAACCTCTGTGATGTAATGGCCACCATCTTCGATCTTGATTCTTACATCCAAATAATTAACACATTTGTTGTTGTCCCCGCTTCTGCTAGCCAAGAGATCTACCGGGTAGATTTCAGGAAGGATCTTATCAAAATGTTTGAAGTTAAACACACAAATGTCATCGACATACCTAGTGGTACGAGAGAGAATTTTGGCTAAGCCAAATCTCTTACTCGCTAGGAGCCCCCTCACAAAATTAAACTCCCTGTAAGCCAAAAACAGGTCAGCTAAGAGCGAGCTGGAATTCCCACCCATAGGTATGCCTCGAATTTGCTTGAAGACAAGTCCCCCGAAAGTGACAAAAGTGTTATTCAGGATAAAACTTATTGCATTAAGGAATTGGGTTTTGGACCAGCAGTGATACCCTCTGTATTTTTTATTCGAGAAGAAGGTTCTATAATAGCCAATGCAGATAAAGCTCTTGGAACTGCTAAAAATTAACTCACATAAGTCTTTCAGGGACTCCAAAACCTGGTCTAAATTAAGATTCGTATAGAGTGTGGAGAAATCATATACTTGTAAGGAGTGGCAATTCAAATCCGACATCCTGTCAAGGAATTCCCCAGAAGAGTTAATGCTCCAGAAGGCATTCACACCTGAATTATGCTTAATGGAAAGGCAATAACTACTAAACTTGTCCCGGACCAATTGCAAACCTTTGTTCACCAGTTCACCAGTATGGCCAAATCTTTGGAAGTGCTGTTCCTGGCACCAGCTATGAATCTACTTTTATATGGATTTTTGTGCAATTTAGGTATCCAGAAAAGTTTAGGTAAAACCATAAACTTATCTTTAACCGTTATGCCAAAGGAATCCTTGAGGGTGGTGCAATGTTCGGCAATTATGTCATTGATGGAAGAAATTACTGGTGCGTAAGTTTGATTACCAACAGCATTGAAACTTCTAAGGTCAAAGCCTAGTTCGTTCAAGAGGACAATGAGGTAATACTTCCTACACACAATGACAAAATTGTTGGCGGCCTTATCCGCCGGAGTAATGACGTAATTCTTCTGAAAGTTTGAGATGAAGTTTTTACACTCCTTAGATCTTAGTAACTCGTGCGAATGTGAAGATGGAAAGCAAGAACTTAGGAAGGAAATGCGATTTCTAATTATCTTAAGGACAGCCTCCGACCAATTCTGGAAGTCAGAATTCTTAAGAGCGTATTTTCTGCAGGACTTTTCAATAAATGCAACTAGTGCATTTTTAACACTGACCCTAACAAAATCCCAAGACTTGTGAATAGGCTCTCTATAATTAGTGCCCTTAGCCATCAAATCCCTAAGTTTAGGGTTGGATATAATACTCAAGTCACCAGTAACCACGTGTGAAGCGGGCTTGTAGCAGAAGATAGAATCAGAACAAAGACAAGGCTTGCTAATAAATTCTCTGATTTCATCAATAGAAGCATTCTTCAAGATCTGGTTGTAATTGAAGAGCTTCCGACCAATAGGTGTGGTGTATTTAAAGAAAACCTGTAGTGGACATTTACTACGAATTGGATTAGGCAACATACTGTTAACATGTGAATCAGCGAAAATGGAAGAAACTTTTAAGAGATCTACTTCTTTGCACTCAAAAGGGATAATAATAACTTCCCTGTCGATCTTACCAACGGAATCTTCGACTTTTAAGAATCTCGAACAGAAGGATTCGACTAGATACGAGCAGGTACCCGGCTTGCTAAGAGTAAAAGCAAGAAGTTGCTTAAGTGTGGTACGACTAAGAGACTTCAAATTGATGTAAAATTCGTAAAACATGTTGGAAAAACAAAGGCTATTAAGTTTATCGTAGAGAGACTCCAAGCATTTAGCCAAGACATTTCTCTTATTACTGTGAATCCCATGCCCTCTAGGCCTTCTAAGGACCGGAGAAGAGAAGTACTGCTTATGTAAGGAACCTTTGGAGACACAACCAAAACCTTGAATTCTATCGTTCAAGCCAAGTGGGAAGATTGTACATAGTGTTTTAATCCAAAAATCCTCCTTCTTCAGAAGCTCCCTATCCCTAAGGTCAGAATTATCCGAGAAGTTGGAATCTACATGGTCTATAATTTGCAATTTAATGTTGCAAAAATTATGACCATCCTGCCTAAAGTGCTCATAAAGGAAAGTAGTGGGTTTTGAGGATGCATGGTGACGGTGACCGTTCAACCTAGCATTTAAAGATTGGGTGGTTTTGCCAACATATTGGAACCCGCATTCGCTGCAAGAAATGAGATAGATTACAAAGCTGGATTTGCAATCGAAAGAACCACTCAAATCTATGAGAAAAGCCTTTCTAGTGGTGTTTGAAACGAAAAAGGAAGATTTATGTATGGACCCACAACACAAGCACCCCTTTCTATTACAACTGTCAATAGAAAAGGAACCCGTGCTATCGGCTACATAAGCCTTTTTCTTAATACTGTAAGGATAATGGTATCTAACTCTAGAAGCCGCAAGCAAAGTTTTATTGTTACCCCTTGTCGAATAAAGCAAAATTCTAGGACTATGTGCTCTCAAAGCCCAAGGGCAACAGGCCGGACTGTAACCTATTGGCGAGGGGCTGCCTCGCTGAGGCGGGCGTTAACAGTCAATGGATCTAAACAGACCCTCCCACCTTCACTAGCAATGCCTGGCGATTAGGATTTCGGCCAAACTCCATAATCTTATAACCGGATCAAAACTAGCAGCTAATACAATATAGATGTAGATTAACTTAGATGTAGAAGCTTAGCCATCATCTTTAAAACATTTTGAGATAGAGTCTAGCAGGCAAATGAAATTCTCGAGCACGTGGCCCAAAGCGACTGCCTCGTTCGTCTCCCCTTAAGGCTGCCCTGGATGCATCAAATCATTCTCCTGTCTTCTACCTTTCATTTTCTTCAACCGTCACTATTTCTCTTTCTATACGTCTTGCATTCTCTAGCGCACGATTCGAAACTTTGCATACAATATGGTGCATAGGGTTAGCAATGTCCACTATACTGATTGGGTTCATGCAACTATAACTGCCTCTGTCCCACTACTGGTATCCAACAAGTCTCCCGAACATCAATGAGCTTCCTTTGCTGCAAGGATATCACTTGCCACTTTTTTATAGACTGGCCTGTAGTTTCGAAAAAGACATTATACCCAGGCATCTCTGGGACAAGAAGTTCGCCAGAGAGTACCCTATCGGCAACTAGCGCATTTAGTAATGTTGCGGTTGGCGCTCTTTAAACTTAGACTACTGAAACGATAATGTCTGAACAGAAACTGCGCTGGTAGCCCATTTGTATATTTTTTATATTTGATATTGTATATTGATGAGGTAATCATTATTGGATTTTGCTATTCCTGTAGTTCGTGTTCATTTTCTGCATTCAGTGCGAGACTCTGAATAACACTGAAATTGTGAAATTCATCACAATCCAGTACTTTTTACTGAACATAGGTGGAAGACGAAAACTCTTACAAAGTGGACGCATGTTTTTGATGTCTTCACACATGGGTATAACTGTCTATGTTAGGCATTCTTAACCCAGTAATGCCCCGGGTAGCAGATATGCTACCACAACTTCAACGACACAAATCATGCATACAATTTCCAATTCTATCATAGTTGCTCATTGTAGCACTAGTGCTACCCATTGTCTATTCTTACAATGAATTTCATCGATATCCGTCATATTTCAAAGTCGGGCGGCAAATTTGAATATTGTTCTCATCAGGTGCTGTTAACATGGTAAGTTCTTTCACGTCATTCGCATAGAAATATATTTATATTTTCGACTAAATCATTATCATGGAATATTCAGGACTTGTACATTACTGTAGTGTCACATAACCGGTTAGATGACATGCCTAGTATAAATTATATCAAGTGGTGCATTTCTGCTACCACGAGAATTACCGTATGTAAATTATGTTGGTAGCTGATATGCTACCATTAATGACAAAAGTAAAATATTGAAAATACTGGATCAATTAAGACATAATATATCATTGCTACATGTTATAGAATACCAGTTTATCTTCTTAGATGCTAAATTATGTCGAATTCAGCCGAATATACTA
Source organism: Prostheceraeus crozeri (assembly GCA_907163375.1). Taxonomy (NCBI): domain Eukaryota; kingdom Metazoa; phylum Platyhelminthes; order Polycladida; family Euryleptidae; genus Prostheceraeus; species Prostheceraeus crozeri. The sequence continues at coordinate 26,240 of CAJQUW010014004.1, forward strand.
CGATTAGGCCCTATGATCACTATATATTTCACCATCGGTGATTAAGAAATGAGACGCTTCACTATTTCTAAGTGTATTCATTGGTTAATGCAGCGTACCGTATGTTAATAAAAGGATGATTATTCCTAAGTTTATACGAACAAACCAAAAATGTGCCGGTGGGGATTCGAACTCAAAACAGTTTTGGCGCTGTGCACGGTTACACATACAGCCTTTGACCACTGCGCTATCGCACACTTGCACATTGGGAAGACACGAGAAGATCTTATAACTATCAATGAAAACTGACTCAAGATTTGAATGAATTTGGTGTTAATTGCACTAAGATTAAATGTACTGGACTTATAACCCATTACTCCTCATAGCTTCTTACTTGAAATTATATATACATGTAGGCCTACATGTATGTATATCATTATCATTGTTTTGTAGGGTTTATCCAAAATAGTGTGATTGCTGTAGCAGTGTAGCCTATCTTTATTGATACTTTTAGAAACATGCGTAAGTATTTTTGATAATTATTTCAAGAATACCTTTCTGTCTTTCCAGAATGAACCTCGAAGAAGCAAATCTGATGCTATCGAAAAATTATACAAGAATAGTTCGCGCACCAACAGACCTACATCTTCCTTTGAATACTTCTCTGTTGCTGATGGTCATGAGAGCGGAAATGACAGTGACGATGACATCAATGACTCTGTGATGGAAACTATAGAAACCGTTCTCCTCAATATCGACGCGGAATCTGACGAAGACACCGACATAATCGAAAGCGAATGTGCAAATGTAGTGACTTTGAGTGACGCTGGTGAAAGTGAAGACAAAGGTCGAGGATGGAGACGTAAGGAATTTGAAGTAGAAGTGCAACCATTCCCTATTTTCGATGAAACGAGTGAGAATGATATGACTCCTTTATCATACTTCAAATCTTTTTTTTCAAACGAGATGTTTCATGAGATAGCTGATGAAACTAATCGATACTATTTTCAAAACAAGTCACCTAAAACACTCGATACTAACCCGAAAGAGATCGAAATCCTTGTGGGCATTTTATTTAAAATGGGAGTCGTGCAAATGCCTTCGGTCCGTGGTTACTGGGCAAAAGAAACTTTGTATGAGCCTGTAGCTTCTCAAATGTCTAGAACTCGTTTTGAGACTCTTTGTAGATACCTGCATTTTGTAGACAACACTGATGACGATTTAGACAAAAGTGACAAAGCATGGAAAATTCGCCCATTCATGGAGGCTCTGAGACAAAATTGCTTAAAGATCAGGCCTAATCAAAATCAATGTATTGATGAAATATCAATTTCTTACCGAGGCAAAAAAGGACCAAGGCAATACAACCCAAAAAAACCTGCGAAATGGCACTTTACGGTGTTTGCCAGGGCGGACCCTACCGGCATTATTCATGACTTTTATCTTTACACAGGTGCGACTGGAGAAAAGCCAAGTGCAGCTGGTGTAAGTGGTGATCACATCATTCGTTTGGTGAAAAACCTACCCGAAGGAATTCCTTTCAAAATTTGTGCGGATAATTATTTTGTAGGATTACCCATGATACGATATTTACAAAGCAAAGGCTTTCATTTTACAGGAACATTTAGATACGGACGACTGCGGCCAAACTTCGTATCTGACAAGGAGTTGAAGGCAAAAGGAAGAGGTTCAGTGGATTATTGCGTTCAACAAGAAGACAACATAGTTGCAGTAAAATGGTTTGACAACCGTTTTGTTTTTATTGTCTCTACATACGTTGGTGTAGAGCCAATGATGACCATTGAACGTTACGACAGGAAGGAGAAAAAGTACGTCGAAGTCCAGTGTCCTCAAATAGTGAACGAATACAACAACAACATGGGAGGCATCGATCTTAACGATAAAATGGTGTCGCTATACTCATATAGGTTTCGCAGTAATCGTTGGCCTTTATATATATGGCATCATCTAACGCACATTGCCTTGGTAAACTCATGGCTATGTTACCGACGTGATTCGACACAAACAAGTGCAGGGCGGTTATCTTTGAAAGAGTTTCAACTGCAGGTTGCAGAAAGTCTCTTGAAATTTAATAAACCAGTTGGGCGTCCAAGTTTTCTAAAAGAACTGATGCCACCACGAAAAAAGCGTCTTCTAGTATCAATCAAGTCTCCTGACATACAGTTTGATCTCTATGATCATTTTCCAGAATACATGGATAGCAGATGTGCACAATGTTCGAGTCGCACAGTCTTTACATTCGTTCGTTGTAGAAAATGTGAAGTGTATCTTTGTTTCACGAAGGGAAAGAATTGTTTTTACTTGTATCACCATAAATGAACATTTACCGATACATGACTGAATGCTCAAAAATATGTTTGTGATCAATAACCATTCAAAATCAAAAAAATTATTCAAATATGTTTGTGTTTTCATTCGGACGTTATAAAATATCGGAAGAGAGAAAGGGGAGAGTCGAGAGAGAGAGAGAGAGAGAACATGCAAGATGAAAACATATGTAGAATTGATAGATGAAAGAAGAGAGATAAAAATTAATTGAAATATGTATCCTCATAAATTATCATTAAATACCCGTTGTAGCAGATATGCTACCAATCAGAAAAAGATCAATAATTGATCATTTTGAAAATGCGCGGTATATACTGAAATACTTGGTGATTAATAAGTTCATCGCCAGAAAAAATAATTTTTTTGTTAACGGGAACATATAACGGGCATTACTGGGTTTTAAACTCATGACTTTCGGATTCCCCACTTTATAATTGTCCTTGGGAACTCTGTCATTTCATGGCGTTTTTAGTCTCGAATTAAGCCTATTGCAAACTGATCGTTAAATTTTCGAGCAAAGATTGTCATTCCAAAATCGCAATTCATGACATCAAGGCTTTCTAAAGATACCCGTATACCAACATAGTTTGTCAACTTTCATCACATACTTTCTTGTATCTTTCTATAAAATATCACGTGGACGGTCATCTGCTTTGCGGATTTCCTTGGATAGTTATAACGATAGTTCATTAACATCGACAAAGAATCAACGAAGTTCGCGAAGGTCAGTCGAAACAGTTGTCTTTTAACATATATTTTATTATTTAGCCTGTGTGTTATTGGTAAGTTTCTTGTTATTGGTATGTAGGCTTCATTATTTGCTAATCAAGTTGAATGTGTAAAAAAAGATATGAATTCATTCAGTCACTTCCATCTGTAGTCTGCACGTATGTCGAATTCTGTTTTTGTAAGTGTTGTATTTACATTATTTCGAGGTTTAATACAGTATATAATTCATCTCTATGATCTTCGTTATTCCGCTTATTATCAACTTTAAGCCATGACTACCAGTTCTTCCGTCAGCTTTTATGATGAATATTCTTATATCTTCGACATTATTGTGATAAAGGTTGAATTTTTCACTGCGAATTGTTTTCTACCCTTGTTTCTTCAGGATTTGCTTTCCACATTTTGTTTCATGCGTTAGATCTTTGGCCAATTTTTTTTCATATTCTGCTAGTTTTTACAAAAATGACATCAGATAATAAATGTATACCAAATGCCGACGTAAGCACGGTCCAGTCTCAATAACAGAACTGCCTTCCTTTGTCAGAATTTTGATCATTCTTGTGCTTAATTTAGCAAAAATTGTACTCTATTTTGCTTAGAATTACACTCTAGTGCTCTAACAACACCTCGAATTTCCAGTTGATTCCCTGACATAGTCGGCTGCAAATGTAGACTAAAAATGAACCAATGCAAAAAATGTCTTGAATTACCGTGTGAGGTCAGTGACCTGCATTTGCTGCCGTAGGCCTACTGTTCGCACCTTTTCCAACAATCACCTGATCCACACCAAAAACCTGAAGTTCGCCTCTGATTCCTATCACAATGCTAGCACCAGTTCCTCTTGTCAACGCAAGGGACAGTTGATACTGGTTCTTAATCTATCACACACTTCTCTTTGACTATTTTCCTAGCATGACAATATTTTCCTTTTACATCCACCATCAAAGTTACCGCAATAATTATCGGCTAGCATTGAAATACGTGTTTATCATCAACAATTGAAGGACTTGGGCGAATAAGGGCCACATTTTCGAAATTTTACAGGAAAACAATTTAGAGGTTTTGAAATGTCATCGTACAAAAACAACGCACGCTAGTCCCCTGAACATCAGAGGTTAAGAGCCTTTGTGTATGAATTATCAGCTGATCAAGTAGCGAAGCTAAAGACGCATGAGATTAACTCATACAGGCGACCAAATGAAAACATGTAACCCAATTTATGTGGCATACCCACTTTTACATGTTCATTATTAAACTGCCGTTTATTGAAGTATCTTTATCAAAGCTTTCCCTTTTCAGTACACGTTCATTATCTTTCAGAAAATGCTAACTGAAGCGATATTTAATTTGATCCCTTCGTCTAAGTTAATTCATTTAATTAAAAAAATCGTTATTCACATTGTCTACTTTTATCAAGACTCTAACTTTCTAGCATGCGATCGCTATCTTTCAGAAAGTTAACGGCATTCAGCTTTAAATCAGAGATTAAAATCAGCTTTGGAATTTAGATTAAATTGATCTAAATTTTTTCTATCTCCGTAAAAACTGTCCTATTTTATTCCACACTGCGTATTTTGAAGCAACATCTTTGAAGACCTTAAGCGACATTTTTCCCGGATTTATCGTCAAATCTGACAGCCAATGCTTTGAAAACCCCATGTCTTCGTTGCTCACTTAATTACATGGTCGGCAATCTTAATGAAATTTAGTGTAAACATCTGTTCTTGAAACTTATTTACGGAAGAGATCCTTGCGGCCCATTCCGGAGAGCAATCAATAGAGATGTTAGAAGATAGTTAAATAGAAAGAAGAAGTAGAATAAATAGTTAGAAGGAAGACGTTGGACCTTGCACCATAAAGTGCAGATAGTGGCTTATCCCCTTATGCACTTTCTGGAAACCATATAAGAAAACCTCCAATCATCGTCTAACTAAGTCAAAAGAAGCATCCAGATCTATCAGAACATGGGGTGAAATTTCTCTGTTTTTGAAAAAAGTGTGGCGCATCCCCTTATACGTCATCATCTCATCTTCATGCTTTCCAAACTTGACTGTGATCGATTATTTCACTATTTTCTTCAGAATCGGTGATGCCACTGATGGCTGCAGCTGACCTGTTGGAAGTTCCGTATCTATCTGCTTCCATCAGTAGCAATAATTGGTCTCCCTTTCAATGACTGTAACCAGTCTTCTGCCGATGGTCGATAGCATTCACTTTCCACATGCTGTAAATTGTCCAAGTGCTCACACGATTCTGATATGGATGTTATCGACCAACGGCAGAAGACTGCAGCTGCTATTTATTATTTTCAATCTTTCCCCCCTAGTACACGTACATACCCATCAATCGGTATTCAATCGAAGTCTATATCTAAATGTCAATGTAGTATCTCATCGCAATGTATCAATATAATCAATCTATACATCAAAAAGTACTTAAGTCTTTTTTCGCTCAAGCTGCAATACATGCATATTCTAACTGAAGCGATGCTTGAAAATGGACCAAGTAAGGTCTGAAAAGTCGTGTGATCAATTGAAATTCTTGGCGATAAAATGGTATTCGTTTATCGTCATAACTAAGTTGTCAGTAGAAGAAAAAGATCAATTCAGAAAGACAAAAAGTTTATCACAAATCAATTAAGATTCAACATGATCTAATATTCAATCAAACATGTAAAAAGAACGACATATTGCCAAGTTATACGAACTTAAAATTACACAAAAAAGAAGTGCAAGATAAAAAGAGCAATTTAGAAGTAAGCTGATATTGTATGAGATAAATAACGACAAATTAAATTTACGGCAATGCAAAAAGAACTGGCTAAAATTATAGGCACACATGTGTATTCGTCATAACAGTCCCTTCTTTATTAAGTGGGCAAATTCCATTTGATTTTCCGACCAGTTATCTTTAACGTCGAAAGCCTGTTCTCGACGAGGAGTCTTCAACTTCTTCCACATGCATATGAAGAGAAATGTGCATGTTGATGATCAGTTATATGAAATAGTTCGTTCAGGCTATCTTCGAATTGTATCCATCGCTCCATGCTTTTGTTGTCTGTCCCTTTGGTCGATTGTCTGCGCAACTTCGTTCATTGTTCATTAAGGCGGAATGTTGTATTAGTCAATAGGATCAATGGGACCCGGAATAATTTATTGTTTAACTGAGGAAATTCTATGCTGCTTCTGAAGTTGCATTTTTTTAGAATTAAAAAAATGTCCTACGACGTTATGACTACCAGGCATTTTATCGAAAGCTATGAGATAGGAGTTCCAAATGTAGCGTGGCTTGAAGATGTTTCTCTTTAAATTTGTAAATTATCTCAAATATGCGGTTAATGTCCATCAGACTAGTTTTCATGCATGTATTGGAGAAACAAGCTATTGAATGAAATCGACGATGTAAATGGAGTCATCAAGTGCGCTTTCATGGCATATACAAAATGTCAAAAAGTACAAAATCTTGAAAAAAGACATTTCAGGCTATTTTCAAATAAAATTAGGGAGCATTTCCCGTCATCGATGAACAAAACAGATGTCGGTTTCAGAATCAGCATAATCGATATAACAAAACCTGAAATGTGCCTGCAAATATGAGATTCCACCACCGGCTAATAATGATGTCAAACGATTCAGTAGTCCATAGTGATATTATAATACAATGATATCATTGCATGGTGGTTAGAAGAGCAAAATTGGTCGACATAAGAAAGAAAATAGCTGGAAATGTGATGAAATAGTCAGGAATCATTTTATTCTATCATTTTAGTCAGGGAATCGCCCAGGCTTCAAGGCTTTTGAAGCTTGAATTTTGGCCGCTGATTGAACTGATTCCAGAAAACTACGCAGAGCGACGCATAGGCCGAAACGAAGTGGAATAATCGTTCGATCATATGTGTCCATCTGTTCGAATTACATTGAATTTTCTATTGAATCATACGTTGTGTAGTGAGATATTACTGATACCATATGACCATTTAATTGAGTTTACAATGGAACATGGGAAACAAATAACTCAAAATCCAAACATGCTTGTCTGTTAAGGCAATTATTATTTGGTTGTACTTGCAGTTGCAAAGCCATCCAGGTCATCGTGGTGACCAAGTCACGATAAATGAGGCGATATTGCGCAGCGATCGGTGTCATGGCTTCCACTTCGAAAGTGAAAATTCAATTTTTGAAAAAAATCAAACATTTTCTTGAAAAAGTAATAAGCTTTTGGTCATTGATTTTCTGCATTTATTGGATTGAATAACTTGCAGCAGTGAAGAATGAAAGCAAAACCTGGTATGGTTTGCCAGCATGATCGCCTATCATTATATCTCCGCTTCAATATGAGGGCATGATAATTGTTTCATGGTTACTTAGATGTTAAAGCTGAAGGATAAGTAACAGTATTTCAAAATCACAACATTTTAAATGTAATTGACGGAAAGGTCATTTATATTCTTGAAAAGTTTCAAGTATTCGTATAACATTGTGAACAAAAGTCCTCTGATCGAAGGCAATCGTAATGACCGATTAAGTGACATTTCTTCAGATATCTGTCAAGCCCAAGTAAGGTTTTAATGCCGAATCGAAACAATGAAGTAACATAGAAAACTTCCATCTCAAGGATTCAAATATGTGACTTTTACAAAAGGGACAAGATCAAAAAGCGTTTTGAAGATGACGTGCTTTCAGCTGATTGGAGAAGTCCTATCACAAATATGCCGCTTAGGAAAATTTTATTTTCTTATGCGATTAAAAAAATGTCAGGTATTGAAAATTTGCTTCCTTAGTTGATTTTCGTGTTTTTCACAGTTCTCAGCACAGTGGAATATGATAAGCATTTTTCTTTGTTTCACATAACATCATAATTATCAAATGGAATAAGATGTCGATGTTGTTATTCACTAGTTGTGCATCTCAACGTGTTACGTAATCCGAATCAAATGCTATGACGCGTATTCTGGGGGAAAATACTACCTTTGAAAACGGGATTTACGTGTAAGAGAGGAACATCTATCTACCGTCTTTTCTTTTTATCCTCATTTCTGACGCTGTCTACATAAATTTTTAATCGATAAGACGTCGTTAACAATGTGATAAATCTCATTGCACCCTAAAACGGAGAGAAGATTTTTGATGATCATCATAGAGATAAAGCAGGATAGTAGTCGTCCCGATTGAAAACAATTGTGGAAGTAGTTAAATATCTTGTGGAAACTACCTTGAAATTTATTTCCATAATCAATATAGACTTCTTTTGAGTAAAATCTCAGTCTTTTGACTGAAAAATCCTCGTTTTGTGAAACTACTTGTTCACTCTGAAAAGTTATTTAATGTATTTAACCATCAGCTAAACATAATTTTCTTCAACCTTTGAACTCTTAGTGTGCATACAATTTTCCGTATTTGTCATCCTATACCGAAATCACTGACGTCAATAGTGTGCTGCACTGTAGAATGGTATATTATCAACGACGGCATTATTAACATCAAGATAATGTATGTTGTTGATTTACAATAATGCGTGTTGCGAATTTGAAAACTGGCAGAAGGAGTATAAGACTTATGAGAAAACACTATATGAAATTACATAGTGATAGCTGTAGCTTGTTTTCTTATACGTCGAATGTAGTGATGAAGTGCGCTTATCAAGTTCAAATTCTTCACTTCACTGGCTATTGGTAACATGTTGTACGTGACTGTTTAAGTGCTTTTATAGTGAGATGTGTGGGGTTACACTGTGTAAATTGAAAATCAAAGCATATAATTACACAATAATAATAAACATTGTACCACCTATCAATTTTGATAATAGAAAGCGACATTCTCATACGATGATGAAAATCATCCCAGCAGCCATTTATAATAGAATATAATGCTTACTAATTTAAATAATTAATTAAAGTAGTCCTAATGAGGACTGATGGCGTTCTCCAATCCGCAAGTGAATCCACATGTTACTCAAGCATTGTCGTGTGTTACTATGATGTTTTATGAAATTGTCAGAGCTCATAGTGCTTCAAAACGTAAACAAGGAAAGTAACATGATGTGATGATGCTATCTACAGCGTATCTTATCTGTCGACCCATTCTTCGATTTGTATTAAACATGTAGTATTATTTCTTTATTATACATGCACTATTCTACTTTAAGATTCGTAATTAACAGCGATTTTTTAGAGTATTTGTTAAAATATTGATGAGATGGAGTCTACCAACCTCGTTAGCTGGATTGATGATGATGATTGAAGTATAGAATCTGACATGAATAGCCATTTCACCCGATGTTGGGATTCATCAGCAAGCCTAGTTAAGCAGGAAGAGAGAAAAAAAGCTCTGTTACAAAATCCACAAACTATTCACTGAGTGCATGCTGCATTATGCCAAATCAATTCAGTCTTCGCCAGGATTAAGTTGGTTCGAAATTAAATACAGAAACAAACTTAAAAATACCGCATGATATTGACTCTGCTGTGAATATGAAATTAATCAATGTAGGCCTACATTCTTTAGTAAAATTATAGAATTAATGTTACATCAATACAACAGTTGAAATGTCTCACCCCGGTATGTACCAACGCGGAATAACGGATGGGGATCTGGGCGGCCATTCAACCGAACTGCCAACAGCTATCCCGCGATTATGGAACAGTTTCCGGAGACGGTTTCTGACTGCGATCAGACGATTGGCTGCTGCTCGATCCTGCACCCACCCAAAACAGCGGAAGCGTCCGCTGCTGCTGAAAGTGCTCATTCATGCGAGGAACGATCTCCTCATCTATCAATTCTAGATAAATTGCGCCGCTGACCTTTCCTTCAATGAAAATGGGACCAGAGACTAATCCATACAGTCACTTTTCCCGGCTTACGTTTCTTTCAAAGTTGAAGGCCGAAGGTTGACGAGCAAGAGAGCATTGATGGATGTTGTGAGCATCCATAGCAAATCTGGCCTCATCACAAATACAAGATTTTGTAGAAACTGTTCGTTTCTTTCACAGCACTCAAGTAGCGATTGACAGAAAGTGCGTCTTCTTGAGTTGGAAGAAGCTCCTGCCGGACGAGGGCATGATAGGGATGAAACTGGATGTCAAGCCGTGTTATCCGATTGAAAGTTGATCGACTCAGACCAACGCCAATTCTTCTTTTTCTCATCTCGATGGGATGGTCAATCAGAAGTTGTCGAACATCGAACAGCATTGATGTTTTTTCTTCTTCCAGAATGAACCCCGTTTCGGTTAAGGCTAGTACCAGCGCTGGAGGACCTCCTGTTTGAGCAAAAGCATTTTGAGTCTACTTTAAGGTCTTTATCGTATGAAATGTGTGGACGATAAAACTCTCCGCTCTATTGCCTTCACCCACTTTGTCAGAGCAAGGTTTATATTGCAGCAGTGCAACCAATTATGATATATGGACTACATGCAGTTCCAAAATCAATTAATGATTTCAGCTCCTTTCAAAAAACTGATGGTTATTTTTGCAATCGCCTCCTAGGTCAAAGTAAATTTGCGCGACATCACATAACAAGGACAGTATTGAATATATTAATTAGGACAGTATTTGATTATTTATATGGAAATAAATTGCAAAAAGACAGCTTAATTGATCGTGTTGTAGCTAATGGAATCAATCCTATCATATCTGCATATTCGTCGCGGAGATTACTCGACCCTTATAATGGATTCAGCAGTACGCCGAATTGTCCTGGCCTTACTGACTCAATCTCCTTCTTACTATCTTTCAGTGAACCTGACTTTAATCTGATTGATCTATTTTTCTCACTTTGACTATTGTTCATGCATGGTAATTAATTGAGATGTTGTTTCTTCACTTGAAGGCTAGTAAATTATTATTATTATTATATTGTTAGCTGAACCATGTTGGTGGAAGCAGTCTCATGCATTCGACTGAATGATGTAGTAAACATTGTTGTGAATATAGCTCCGACGCCTGCATTGTAACTTTCAGCAAGCGAGCTAGTCATTAAGAAAATTACCAGTCAACTTTGTCAACATAGTCTGCAGCTATAAATTATCGGACAACAATGATTGAGGAGTCATTTTTAAAGGAAGTGACTAGTGTTTTATGCTGACCCCTTGCAGATTATCTGCTAATACACAATGTTTACGAAATAGTCCTTTTAAATCGGATTACCTTTTTCTGAGACTTGAGATGTGTATATCAGGTTGTCGAATGACCTGGAAATCCTGGAAAAGTCATGGTCCCACTCTGACGATACATGGGTCATTTTGAAGATGTTGGACCTTTTTTGACTAGACTATGCATTGTTTATGTTGTATACCCACCACGTGATTTGTGTTTCCTTGTTACGCTTTTTGGTTCTCAAGCAGTTCCCTCTCCTATGCCGTTCATACCATAGTTGTCCATGGGTATGGCGCCTTATGGGAGGGCCCATGGGCCTGGGACGGGAAGTTGGGCCCATGAGCCATGTGGGTTCCCAATGGGATGAGAAATTTTTCAAGATAAACCCTAGAATCAATGTTCGAAATATGTTTTCTAATGTTTTTTAACATTTTGCTGTCTTACAGATCAATGGTAGCAAACAAGAGAATGCAGCTTTAATATTTTTTGTTGATGTTGAACTTCTAAGTTGCATTGTAGGTCCCTAACACACAGAACAAGTTAACATTCAGTGCAACGCGATAGTTTTTAGCTGCAGCAACAATTGACAGCATAGAAGTAGAAAAGATGTTTGGTAGCCACAAGTCCATCACCATCCGCAACCTGCAATTTCCATGCATAGAAGTAGAACACGGAGAAGGCCGACCTCATATTCGACTGCTTTAATGATAGTGTAGCACCTGTTTCTGTTTACTTCCGTAACTCAGCGTTCACTGCAGACAGTTGACTGCAGGTACAGGGGCAAGAAGCGTTAGCAAACACATTGGTTCAATGAGAAAAATGGAATGTTTGTACATTAATGGCTGTAACTTCTGAGTTAGGCCTACTGGTCTGATTGATGAAATTATGCAGACGTTTAGAAATCGTTTTGAAATCGTAGTCATGTATAAAGCAAAGTGTATAAAACAATGATCTGTTTTTCACAGTGATATATTGATTGTCTTTTTCAATTTACGGAATTGATTTTTATAGCATACCAATAGTAGGAGACAACATGGCCAATATAGGCCTATTCATAAGCTTATCATTTTCGCTTCATTCAATTTGTGAATATTTCAACTCTAATTCATAATAGGCAATGAATATACAAGTAGGCTACCTAAAGTACATGTACGTTAAGTTAAGTTAAAGAACGATGCTTCATTAATCAGCTAGATCTAATCATGCTAATAATTTCAAAGCAATATGTTACTTATATGACTTTCAATCTTTTGAAATACATAATTTTTTTACGTATTTTATTAATTTCATCTAATACAATGATACGCACATATAGTGCATGCCAAACATTATATGATCAGCGAAATAGGCCTACCATTTACAAAGCATTATAATCAGACTAAACTAGGCTAAGTTTCTAATAACTAGGGCTTATAGTTCAATAGTAAACAGCATATGCTTAATCTTAACAGATTAATGCTTGCTTAAAAAGGGTGCGTACAGGGGGCATAAGCTACGTGTAGAAACTATCAGCATGACACGAAGCTGTTGAAAATTAATACCGGTACTTAAAAGTCCGTGGGCCCCTGTGATTCCCATGAGTCGAAAACTAAATTTCCTCGTGGGATGGGATGGGATGGGCCTGGGAATGAAAAAGTCGTCCCATGGACAACCATGGTACATACTAAATAACCGATTGCCATAAAATTTCAAGGCAAATTTCTATTTTCTCCATATAAATCAAGTTTTTATATTGGAACGGTAGTTTCAGAATAACAGATGATTGGTTAGCCGATGCCTTAGACATGATGAGAAACCTGACTACGTACCGGTACCAATTAAAGACAGTGTGTTGCAAAAAGTTCATGACGATCGAGTTATGTATATATTCTAGGTGAATGATGTCTGACTTCGGCTTACTTAAATTACAGGTCGATTAGAGCTTGTTTGTAGAAATTCTGAATACCGGTGCATCATTATGAGCATCTTATTATATTTTACTCAAAACATTTTATCTATCCTGGTATTCGTCTTCTTCTTAATTGTAATACATCATTGCCACCAATGGCGGTTGATTTTATAAAATCTACATAGTGTGGGTATATGTATTCAAGAAGTAAACAATTCCATTTCTAGTGTGATATATTATTACTCATACATTGTGAAACTCATTATACACGCCAAGAAATTTAGATTCACTAAACCGTCCCTCACATCATTACACTTAGAGACAACATAAGCTCAGAAAAGTTGTAATTCCTGCTTGATATAATTGCCGAGAAAATGTTATATACATTCCAGGAGGTTTCGCATGCAGCGCTTTAAACAGCTTAAATTCTCTCAGTTATACTCATGAAAGGTTGAGGTTTCGCCTGCGGCGCTTTAAAAATATAAAAATTCTGCCAGTTATACTCCTGAAAGTCCGGAGGTTTTGTCTGTGGTACTTTGCTTCAATATGGTTGAGCTCTAAGTAAATGTTATCTGTGGCCTTAGTGCATGATCAATATATTTTTAGTCGCAGCATAGGGCCTGTAAGGTGTAGGGACATAACATATGATTCATGACTATTAAAAATTGACTCTTGGATTACTTACAATCATATGAAAACTGAAAATGGGACCCAGAAAAACTAGCGTATTGGCCCTTCTAGAAGAGATCTTTCGGATTTTTTGTGACACCGCGTTCTCATATCTGTTTAAATTTGACCCCTGATTTTCGGTAAATTTCTCTGGAAAACACCTGGAAATTTTCATTGAAGCTTGCGCGGACACCCTGTAATATAACTTTATTAGACGTACATGGACGGTACGTGTATCACTGCTCATAATAAAGATATATTGCAATACCGTGGCGTATCTCATTCGACTCGCTCGATATGCATTTGAAATGAAATTGAGCATGTAGTGAAGAAAATTTGAAATGAAGCGCCTTTATCACAATCGAAGGATTAGAAATTTGAAGCTCTTAATTGCTGTGTATATTATTCATGTTATAACATATTCCTCAACACCATTACATGTATAGGTTGATTTAGATTGGTATACGTTCATTTTTCAGTTGTGTGTAATATTGTTTTGTGTCGCATTCAGTGCCAAACAAATTTTTGATGTTTTACAGATAATGAATCATTCAGCAATCAAACTATTAATGTTTGATACATACGCTTTTGCGTAAACCTGTTTTAGGCGATTTTATGTTGAATAAATTGTTTACATAATATAAAATTCGTTTCTCTCTGAATTGTGCATGTGCAACAACTGAAAACGGTTACAAGGATTAAAGGACAACATCGATGTTGTTTTGGGACTATATCAATGCATTCTCCATAGTTCAATTGAGTTGAATTACTAAAATTTAGGTTCTTCTGGAAACACCTGGATTTTTTCGATAAAACCTGGAAAAATCAGGGAAATTCATTCTGGCCTTCCGTTCGACACCCTGTATATGAATATAAAGGGTCAATCCTTTAGGGTACCCAAGCCGTGCCAAAACGGTTCCAACTCTTAAGGAAGAACAAGATGTCACCGTGGAAACGTTTCAATCTTTAATCTTTGTCAACCCAGTGGCATCCAATGACACAGAAAGAAAAGAGCATTTACATTTATGCGTGTGTATTTACAATTTAGGGTGTGCACTTTTTTTGAATTTCAAAAAAATTATCGTTCAGAAAGATGAGCTTTTGTGTAAAACTAAGAACATCTATGTCGGAGCTGACAGTTTTGAAAAAACCTCTGCTGAAACTTCTTGCCATTTTCGAATTTTCTATAAAAACAACTGTTTTTCGGCAGTTGCGTACATTTATCAAAGTATGAGGATAGTTTAACTTTATCAATTTGTTTTTTTAACTCGAACAATCAACGAGATTTCCTGTCTTCATTTGATACTATAGCAGTAATTCTCTCTCTGCTGAAGTGTAGGGTATATTATTCAAAGTATGTCTTGGATTACTCGGATGATACGGCACTGTTGGTTTTCGGAATATATCCGTCACAATCTTTTCTTGATTTTTATAAATAGTGACTTTTAAGAAATCAATACTTGTCTCTCCAATTTCTGTAGTAAATTTTATCGCAGGGTGAATATCATTTAACAAATAATGAAGATCTTCCGAAATGTTACCGAAATCGTCATCGTCATTCCATGAGACAAAGCAATCATCTAAATATCTTATTCAAGATGACTTAAAAGCGTCTATTAGAGAATTATTCCAAACAGTCGTCAACGAATTACATAAGATTGATTCAGTATGTCCCATACTTAAAGATGCATAAGAAGGGACCATCTTGGTCTCCATGGCAGTAACAAAGATTTATAGAAAGATCTTGTCGTTAAATATGAAATAGTTATTATTCAAAATCATTTCCACGGCCTCTATGATGAAGTGCAATAAAATGAAAAACAAGCAGGTAAAAGGGGTGGACATTATAATTTCCAAAGTTAAATGAAATCATGATTAAGTAAATACTTACTTTTTGAACTCATCGAGGATAAGGAAATCAAAAGTCAAATCAGCAGGAATAGCAGGAAGTAAAGCAGCATGCGTACATGTACATATATTTGCAGCAGGGTTGCCAAGTGGCCACTATTTAGTGAACAGTCACTAGTTTTCACTATTTGGTCACTGGTTTCCATTCTGGGCACCAGAAGTAGTAACCAGCTATTTTCAATGTTCCCATTTTATTCCCGAAAAAATATTGGTCCTTCATGAATTCAGACAAAAACTCATGGCAGCTATTTCAAATGTAGAGACATTTCTATTTGTACATAATGGCATCCTACCTAATATGCTTTATACCTCAACAAGCATCTGTCTTCTCGCGTCTTCTGATTATTGCTTAAGTATAAATGTTGAATATTTGAGGAGAAAAGAAGCAACTTTTGCATTTGCTCATTCAGTTCCACTAGGTTTCTTAAAATCTCCTGCGGGTTGAAAAATATTTTTGATCAGTTCCCCGATGTGTTACAAAGTCCAGAGGGTGTGGGTTCAACACAGCCATTTATAGGTTCGTAACGATCAGCAAGTGGTACCCACTGTAATTCCGCTATCTAAATAAAAGCGCATTGAAATTGTTTGTCCCATGTGGGATGGGAAACATTTTTCCGGATGTGGGGATTCCGGAAATTTGCTGCAGAATTCAACGAAAGAAATGGTGACTCATGATGTTGTTGCGAAACAGGTTGATGAATTCAGGGAAACGGAATGTAAATGATAAAATAAGAGCTCGATCATGAATATCGACTGACGAAGAAAACATGTGCGATTGTGCCAGCTAGCTGCCTTCGCTAAAAGTCAAAATAAAAATCATTGATTTGAAGAAGTGGGAGTTTTGCCATGTCAACATAGTCCGCATCATAAAAAAAACAAATAGAACCCACATTGGATCCAAATGTTGCAGCACCTTACCGAAGAGAACCAGTGTCGACGAAGTTTGCGACTGGAATCGAAAGAAAGTCATACTTTTGTACTGGAATTCTGTCTACGAAGCAAGCAGAGGCGAAGTCAGCAGGCAAAAATTCAATATTGTGTTGACGCAAGCTACACTGGATGGGATAATCGCGCATACATGTCGGTGAAAATATGGTATCAGACCATCCATCATCGAAGATAAAATTCCGTAAGGTACCGTTATTTATTTTGATGGTGGTAGATGACATGTCGTCCTTATCAGCGGAAGATGAAAAATATCTTACGTCTCTAGCATGATCGGGCTCCACCATTTTACTATGCGTTTCGATATTACAGCGTGCTTGTCGTTAACTGAATCAACAACTTTCTTGACACTGGATTGAGCACCGCCGAGGTCGCTGGGTCTCACAACTCATAAAGTCGGGAAATTTGAAACACAAAGGACTGCGTTCATGACGCGTGTGCGCACAATTCTTCCAACATATTGACCCAAGTTCGACGCTCGAACCTTTCATCTAATTTATGCGATGCTCTTTATTAAAAAGGACTTTTGAATCACCCTGTATACAAAATGATGGTTGATTAATTTTTAATCTTTAGAAGACATCTATATAAGAGATCACGTAAGATAATGATGAGGAGGCATCGCTTTTATCATTCATGTTGATATTGTTTAA
The DNA here is from genome assembly GCA_907163375.1 of Prostheceraeus crozeri. Taxonomy (NCBI): domain Eukaryota; kingdom Metazoa; phylum Platyhelminthes; order Polycladida; family Euryleptidae; genus Prostheceraeus; species Prostheceraeus crozeri. The sequence continues at coordinate 43,450 of CAJQUW010014004.1, forward strand.
TACAATTCATGTATAAACAATAATACTTCAATGGATATAACAGGCGACTTATGAGAATCCGTAGCATTCCAAGTTGCCGAAGTTAATATAAATGTAATCCAAAGTAATCGCCATCGTGCAAGTAGCATATTCATATCTTGCATGGGGAAAACTCGAGTATCAATTGAGTTTTTGACAGATCTGCTTGTAAGAACATCACTCACTCACTCACTCCACGATTAATCGTCCATTTCCCCCAAGTGTTTCGAGTGTTGAACGTAACATAAAAGTAATAGTAGAAACGTAGTAATGTGTAATAGTAGATGTAAATCATAGTAGAAATATTAGAAAGATAATCTGAGTTGCTTATTTCGTTGTTGGTAACATACGGAATCATCATTGCATTTGAAAGCACATTTTTGCCGTTAACGTCAGCTTAGCTTGTCGGCAGGAATGGTGAAGTGCATCACGCAACTGTCCAATAACCCCTTCAGGAGTACAAACGCTAAAGCTTCATTATTGTGAACATAAATGCTCGACATTGGGCCGTTACAATAGTAGGCAAGATACTGCAGTAATCTGTTCTGGCAAGACTTTATGGTTAATCCTCAAATTATCGAGAATATATGTAAGTGCTCATGTCAATCATTCATTTAGACACGTCTGCATAGCTATTACGATATAGTTAATCCGAAACAAATCAAAATGAAGTTCTGGGAATCGATTCAAGTCGACTTGCAGAATGAAAGATGCATGATTTTGAAATTTGTGGATTAATGTTCAGTATTATAGCCATTAACAGGGTGGCGGCCGAGCCCGGGAATCGCTCGGGAATTTTGTTGGGGCCCGGGAATCGCCCTTAAATTTTAGCGAAATAGGCAATTAGCCCTTAAATAGCCCGGGAATGCCATTTTTTGATTTTTACCACTAAGTTAAATGGGTGTAATTTCTGCATTTCAACTGCTATTAACATGACTGTTATTAAGCCTACTATTTCTATAAAATTTCTTCGAATTTTGGTTGAAATAACCGATATGTTTGCACAACAAGTGAATGAAATATTCATGACTTCATAAATTTGCTTCGTTTCAACATGACTGTGTCAAAGATATTTTTGAGGCGATAGTTATGTCGTTGACGCGTCGCTTATAGTGAGATAGCTAAGGATAAAGTTTCGCAAATCAGTCATGTTGCATCTTATAAAGCAATTTGTGGCTATTCTTATCGAAGTCGTTAGGTTGACAATTAATTTATTTGTACATGCAACTACAAACTCGCAATCAATCGATAGGGATCGGCAAAAAATTGCTTTTGTTTTTTGTATTTCTTAACGTGCTTACATGCAATTTCTCAACAGACTCGTAATATGTCAAATTGTCAAAATTATGCAGCCTTTAATTATGCAATTAAAGTTGAGAGTTTTATATACTACAAAAGTCATGTCTAAATGATCATTTATATTCATGTCGTCAATTACATAAATTGTAAGATATTTTACAAGTGTACAACTTTTTGAGCAATTAAAAATCTGAGCAAAAATAGCACAACTTAACACTAACGTTTGCTTATACGCCTTCATTTACACCGTTGCAGAACAGTGCATGAGAGTTTTGTTGGTATTTTGAATAAAAATCATTGGCTAAGCTAAGTGATGTGTTCCAAAATCTCACAGTAAATCGTGATAAGAAGGCCACCCAAGCTAATAGGACTTACTCGTATGCATGGACCACGGCTTCCGAATATCGGGGACGCGACCCAAAATGGGGTCGCTAGTACGTATATGGAACCATCTGGAGCTGCTAGCGATAAAGACTTTATTTTCTCCAGCCACAACTATACAAGAAAGGCAAAAAATAAATCAATAAAACCCGTTCTAATTCTAAATAACAAATCAAGTAAATTTTGCTAGACTATGCCATATTTCCAGAAATATGGCCTATCTATCAAGACCTGGATGCATGTCTTTAACCGGTTAACCGCGATATACACGTATGTATTTCTCAACGCACAACGCATTACTATTCGACGGTCAAATAAAACATTTCAAGAATGTGGGATTGGCTGACAGCCTAGTAAAATTTGATGATGTTTGCATTGCTAGAACTATTTATTACTTTGAAGGTAGTCAGAACCATGAAAGTTTTTCGAATTAACGTAATTGGGTCTACACATTTAATCACACACTTAGCCGGTTAGCTATTTTTTCAAACAAGCACAAATGATCAGACCTTCATTCAGTTTTAGCACGTGAGATGTTTATGATATGAATGATTTTACTACGATAGAAGGACTCTTTTTTCGTGCTTTCTAATGATCTCAAAACATTTCATGCAGCAAATTGCCTTCTGAGACATGATGCTTACAAAAACTATGTATTCTCAATTTATTGTATTAGCATTTTTAATTTTTTTACCGCATGTCCTGAATTTTATTTCAATAACACCAATTTCAAGAAACGTTGCGGAATTAATTATACAATACGGAGAAATAACCAGATAAAGCAACTTCGGTCATGGTTTAATCCAATACAGAAGTAGCATTGCCGCGTTACACCGCATTCGCTGAATTAAGAAAGATCGAGACCTTGATTCTCCAGTATTTTTTCTATCTGAATTATTCCAGTTGACTTTGCTCGAAACATCAGAACAAATTTCATGACTGACGGTTACCATGCGCCCATTCTATGAATCAGATGATAGAAATGAAGCTTTTTGATCGTTGCAAAGTTCAGTAAGTGAATTTTTCTATCGAAGTGAAATCATTCAGATCCTATGCGTAGTTCACTTTTACTGCAGACCATTGAGGAAAGTATACGTTTATAATCTTAGGAACCACCGCTTGCAGAAAAACTGAGCGCGATAGGGTCAAATGTTGTTCACGTCGAAATTTGTTGGCAGAATTCAGACAGGAGATGTCTCAGATTTTATGATAAGAACAGATGAAGGAAGCGTCCGGATCATTTTTGAGCATTATAATTGGGAAAACATATCTGGTCAAAATAAAAAATATCTCGGAAATTCGATGAAATAGCCCGGGAATCGCCCGGGAATTTGAAGCTTGAAATCTGGCCGCCACCCTGCATTTAAGAAAAATCTTCAATCAGTCAACTACAGTCGCAGGCAGGACATTCTAGATCTGTCAGCGGATGAATAGCTATAAATGTTGTGTCAGCTAATTAAATTTGTTGCAGTCACACTCTGCCCAAACCTGACTAAGAACAAAGTTAAGTCAAATCCATGTCTCATTTTAGACAACCCGAACTTGTATTATTATCAATCGAATGAATGTTTCCCAGCAATGAGACATCAGTGTATTGCCAGGTGTATGCGAAAGTTATGCCAACTTAGCATATATGACCGTATCAATGCTAGTGCATTTTGCAGAAAATGTAATGGAAAGTACAATCAAAAAGAATTAATTTTGACCCTTTTGTATCCATTAAATTTTGTCATGAAAACTTTCTACTATGGCAAACTTCGTTGGGTAAACGGAAGGACAAACACGGTAATTTAATCCTATTGTTTATCTGCGAATTTTTCTATTGCCGTTTAGATTCTTTTCACCGTATTGGGATGCTTGGACGCCGTCGAATGCTGCCGCATCTTGATTTCATTTCTCCAAGCCGATCGGTCTTATGGGTTGATGTTATGATGATTAAGTCATCGCATATGATTTCCTCTTTGATGTTATCTTGCCATTTCTTCTTGGGGGCGCTCTTGTGGATTCTGTCGAGAAACGTCAATGGATAGGATCATCATTCGCTACACGTGACTAAACCAGCGAAGTACATGAAGATAAATGCTTTCAAAAAAGCCCATGAATATTGAACTAAAATGCATGTACTCAGAGAAAAAGGTCACAATTTTTGATGTTTGAGCAATCCGTGGAATGATGTGATGTGAGATATCTAGATAAGACAGTGACATAGTTTTGAACATGAGGGCTACAGATGACTTTCAAAAATTAACTCCTTTTTATATAGTAAAAAAGCAATACGATTATAAAAATTATTTGTGGCCTTCTCTCTAAGTATTTGAATGAAGATGAATATCTGGTCAGAATATTTCCTTATTCCACTTTTATAGAGAGATAAAATTCTGTAGAACTAAGCATGCTTTTCAACTCATCCGTCAGGAATTAATGATTAAATCAAAAATATCAGTATCGAAATGGTTGTCAGAGAGAACCTCCCATTAAATTTTCGGTTTTTATCAAATCTTCAAAAGTAGTACGTTACTATGTAGTATGATACCATCAACTGCTGAACTTCAATTCAGATGCGCTTATAGTTCACGCCTGCTATGTTTAACTTTCTTGAATGATGCATTCTGCACCCAATGAACTAAGCAGAATGAATTGCCTCCAACGCTTCCCTAACTTGAAAACATCTGTCACTGCCGTGTCTGCCTACATCGCCAGCTTACGATGTCTGCGAAGCGTACCATACTTGTATGCGTTTGTGTGGTGTGTATGAATGTCAAAACTGATGTAGGGAATAATGAATGCCTTCATGAGCTGATAAACTATTCAAAATACTGTAGTGAACAAAATTATAATGCCATGCGCTTTTAACCCTCATTCCTGATTACTTTTGGGTCATTTTCAGATAAATGGGCCAATTCGATTTTGAAAATACGAAAAAATTAAGTATCTCAAAATTTCTCGTCCTATCAATATTTGATAAATACATGGTATGAAGGCGTCATCTGAAAAAAATTAGAACTAGGAAGTTCTTAGTTAAATTTTTACAGCATGTTGAAAATAACTAGGAAAAACATTACGTAATATTAGCAAAAACAATTGAGATTCGAATGAATAGTAATAATATTCTGATTGACGTATTAGTTTCCATCTTAATTGTCAGTAAGAGGTTACTGAATACGTCTGAAGTGGTTTGATACTCTCTAGTGGTATTGCACCCTTTTCGTTTGAAGAAATATCATATTATATTAATGATTTTGACGGCACACTTATGTGTATTACTATAATTTCTAGTTATATCTAAGGTTAATACGTCAACAAATGCATTAAAAAGCACTTTGTGCTACCATACAACGATATAACAACAAAATTTGGTTGTACAATTGGGCAATTCCCTCATAATCTAACTGAAGTCCTCGATAGGGCTTCAACTTGAACGTGACGAATGTTACACGATTTGTATACGCTTATAATATTAGCCCAAATTAAGCATATCTTTAGTCAAGAATCATTTATGGTATGTACACTACGTAAGAGTACATGTGTTTAAGTAAAACAGATTCGTATTGCAGTGAATAAAAAATTCTATGAACTCTACATGCAAACATCAAAAGTACAAAATACTTGAAGTATTCATAATCGTATTCTCTTATACCAGTTATTGATCAAGCTTCAACACTGTTTTAATTTTGAAGACATAGTCGCTCTTGATTACGATGCGAGTTTTGTCATTGAATGTACCATAAGCATATGAAAGCATTTTTGAAAATCTCATTGTCTTGCGATCCATATTATTGTATCGATATTTTTTCATTATTCTACCGGAAAGAATCCTACCTACACTGGATCCTTTCTTAGTACTATCCATTGAACGACTCTCTTTGATTTCAGATACTACTGACTCATTGAAAACTAAAGTTTTTATCAGATTTGGTGGCAAAGATGATGTTGATAAGCCGGCAGCTTGAAACTCATTTGTGAGTTTGGTCTTAGGTGAAGAATGTACTTGTGAGTCGAACCCACCAAAATCAGTTTCAGTCATCACTTGCTTTTTTTGTGATACTTTTAATCGAGTTCTCTCAAGTTGCTTCTTTGTTCTATTATACTTCTGCTCGAATCGACCGTTTGTTCGAAGAAGTATTCTGATTTTCCTTCCAGCACGTGAATTGGCAAGTGAAATTCTCTTCCTGGTCATCTTCCTTCTATGATCCTCGACCTCCTGAAAAAATAAAAAAATCGAATTAACTCAGACAAAAATTATTAGAATATGGCATTTAAATTCTTACCTGAGCTGATTCTTCTTTACAATTTTTACTGCGATACTTTTGTACACGTAATGCAACCGTTTTTCTCCTATGTTTGAGCTTCCGTAACCCTAGAACACGAACAGGAACGTAGTTTTTCTTTTGTCTCTCGCGATTTTTTTCTTTATATGCTAAATCATGTTTCTTTTTTTCTCGGTATCTTTTTGAACGTTCAGCAGGCGTCAGGGGCATCTGAAATGAGAAAAATCATTATTTATATGATACAATATAAAAACAAAACAGTTAAAGAAAGATTAACTAGATTTCTCTGATTCTGTAACATTCGACACGTGACGAATGTTACCGTGACGAATGTTACATTTTTATAGTTTGTCTAAGATTGTGAAAAAACTTAAAACATTTCAGTCCGTTCAAAAAGTGCTATTACGAGATGTCATAAAGATCAATGTTTTACGAAAATATTGATATTCTTACATAAGCTTATCTATGTCAAATCTCCGTGACGAATGTTACATTCTTAACCAATCTACCTGACTTACCCTAAAACAATAACGTTTGTCTGGTTTTTCACTTATTTCTAGTCAAAAAAGTAGATAGATTTTATTTCTACACTTGTTGGACTTCAGAAAAATGCACATAGATTGTTTCTAACACGAGTTTATAAACATGTTTAATTGAATTATTGTTATGGTGACGAATGTTACACCAAAGTTGGTGACATGTACTACATGACGGATTTTTTCAATGAAAGTGGAGATCTGATATTAACTTAATCACTTAATCAATCTACGATACGTGTAAAGAAAGTTTGTACATCACAGAAACTCCTTACCTCAACTGATGCTCGTCAGGTTGGCCGCGAAATTGCAAACAATAGCTGGTGACATTCACTTTTCATGCCGATTGACGTCGACATTGAGCTACAGCAACCAATAAACGAACGCTAAGCGAATTCTTCCCTAATTTCGGAAGTGGGTGAGGTGGTTATCTGACATTGACAGTAGAAGAAACAGAATCGATAGTTAATCTAATGAATAAAGTACTGGTGACACGATTTTCACGAATTGGCCCATTTATCTGAAAATGACCCTTTTCTGTTACGTAATTGAAGTGGTTCGGTAGAAATACTCATATTTTTTATATTTTGTACTAACTCGGTAAGTAACACTTGTGTGCATCAGATCTAGAATATCTGATACACTACCTATCAGGTTTGTCATTAGAATTGCGGCCAGAAGGATGAAATCAGTATACTATAATGTCCACACATTCCCACTGAGTAAAATGTTTGAATTCGGAGCGAGTATATTCTGTAAACTCTAGCTGCTTCGATCCGAGCACGAAAGAGCCCATAAATAATAATATTACGATAACCAAGTGATGACTAAGAAAATCACTGGATGATGCCATGCCGGTTTTTCTGTAAATTTAGCCCATGGTAAACCTTTGGCATTTGTAGGAATTTATGGATTCTTAAGTTTAAATGACGGACCACGTTTCATAGCTATTTGGTGCGGTGAGAAAGCTATGTGAAATTGGCGGGCATGCAATGTAGGAACACCATATTGTAGGAAATTGAAGTGAGGAACTTGGACGCAATGGACGTATGAAGATGAAATGGATGTGGATCAGATCAATGATTGGTCACGTTTTATTGAAAGTGTTCCTTTTCATTTTGATGATCATTTTTTTCAAGACTTTTAATGAACATGCACTTCTTATCCATAGTAATTTCAAGGTACGTGATGTGCAAATCAGAGGCCGCGTCAGCGACCGACGATTTGTTCATTACTTACCATGAAATCGCATGTGGTACAGCCGATACTCGCTGTAACGAACCTCGCGGTATCCATGTAGAATGTTCGTTATAGCGAGGAAGTGGTTATAAAACATTTTTTGAGCTCAAATGTCCTGCTGATTTGAATAGCGTCGTCTAAAGTACAACGTGTATGATCTTTTTGTCATTTTATCTTACAGACTTCAGAAAATGAATAACTTGCGTTTTTGCCATTTTCATTAGTGTACTAATAATACATGAGTACCTTTCAAACATCAAATGATCAAATGAATGAAAATCACGCATTGCAATTGGTGTAATATGCATTATACATGTACATGGCAAGATTTTCCTATACAAAGCGATTTCTGATCATGACTTCCGATTTCATTCGTGCAGACGTCACTCTATCAGTTGATAATTTAAATCCAGTAAATTCATAATCTTAATATTTTTGTGCGAGTGTTCGTTCGATTTGACTTCCAATAGTAGAAAACAGCTGTATCGTCTTTATACAGTGTATATTTGATCACGAGAGTAGTTTTCAATCACGATTACACGAGTGAGTTCGGGAAGATAAATTTCAAGTGTTATATTTCCACATGATCTGGATTCAACAATATTTTTTCTTCATTCGATTCCTATAAAAAATGATAAAAGAAAATTGAGGTCCATGGAAGAGGTTCGTTATAGGCGAATGTTCGTTATAGAAGGGTTCGTTACACCGAGTCTTGACTGTATTTCCATTGTCCACCTATGGACCTTCATCTACATCATTTCCAGTTTAATTTCAGACGCATCAGTTATATTTCAGATCAATGAGATCTAGATATCTGTACTTAGACGAGGGAATTTACTGAATACTAATACTAATTACTAATACTTATACTGAAGATGAAATGGATCTAGATCAGATCAATGATTGGTCAAGTTTTATTGAAAGTGTTCCTTTTCATTTTGATGGTCATTTTTCAAAACTTTAAATGATAATATATGTCTTATCGTGAGCGAGGATATAGTGAAGTATGCCGTCAAAATCAGAAAATCATTCAACATATACTGCCTAACAAGAAAATTTAGCACTTGTCATTACTTATCAATGGCAACTGCTAAATTTCTGAGTCGATCTTATTCTCAAACAAATCTCTATGCGCCTTTTTTTAGCATAGCCATATGAAGATATCATTCATCCTTTTGCACAAGATCAACGTTTGAATAAGTCTAAACATCATATAGGCTAATTGCAAATTTTCCTGTCTTTTAGACATAAGTCGCACTGTATGTTTAAGCAACAAGAGAAAAATTCGTGAAATGTATACAGGCCTATGTGTGGCTACAGGAATGATTCTCTTCGGACGCATCATGTGTAATATGAAGACTTTATATCATGTGCTAGAAATTGGTGGATGCGTTGATATAAAGAAGAAAAAGTTGTCATGTGATACTTTTGACTTCGTTAACATTCTATTGCCTGTCCTTTTTACGCACTGTTATCAGACGTTCTAAAAGAAAGTGTTACACAATTGCAGCAATTATGATGTTAATAAAATGTTTTTTCATTAATTCAGTTAGTGGCCAATTGATTCAAGGAGTAGCTGAAAATATTAATTGTATCATGTATAAAAATATTGAATGAATGCAAGAATAATTTGAATAAAGTGACAAAAAATGATAAAAAAATAAAATAAAAGTGACAAAAATTTTAATCAGATTTTTGCAAGTGATTGTTAAAAATATGTGAAATCTTAAGTAAATGCGAATGTTATTGTGCAGAATTTGAACCAATTGAAATATAATTGGGATGTGAATAAGTATAAGCTACACTGTAAAGTAATTAGTCAATATTCAAGAGCCTTGATTGTTGTTGAGATTAATGATTAATTCAGCTTATACGTAGTTGGACTAAACAGCCAACTGTGAGGTCGTCAAATTTGTTTGATGTAAACGGATATTTTCTGTTTTTAGCCGTATACAGTTTACGTGTAGGCTATTGTATACAGTTAATCCTAGCATAGAAACCCTATTCAATTGAACATTGCATAAAGTGTAGCTTCATGTTTTATACAAATTGCCACATGTACATGTAAATATCAATTAGTTCCCAATAACCGATTACATGAAACTTGTTTACGGATTTTGATTGGGACGTAATTGGGTATGCCCCGTTTAATATATCAGAGACAGTTCAACATGAGAACCTAAAAGAATTCATAAACGAACCGCATCTAACAAGAGATTCTTTGTCTGAAATTAAATTGCAGATATCTGAAATTGTACACATTCGTATGAACAAATACAGAATGATTTTCAATTAATGGTTAAAAATGAATATCAGCATTTAACAACCAGGAACGAAATGTCTCGTCTGCTGTGACCATATCCCCTCGCAGTCCGAACCACTCACATTGTAGGACGTTGACTGCCGTCTGTTCTTGACCGCACATTTATGCACTGGATTGTGCAAGACCGATCCGGCATGAAGGCATGTAATATTCCATGTCCAGAGCGCAGACAGTTCAACTGTACCCATCTAGCTCTTTTCAGATTGAAACCAGGAGGTCGACGTGTTGGTCTTGCAACATGTCGAATGCATAGCCCAATACAATTTGACTGTCTGCGAATGTCGGGGGGTGTGATGCCGCTTAACTTATGCAACCGGAGATAATTCGCTTGGTATTATGAAGTGCTGTGTCGACTAGTTTCGGAGTGACAGCTATGTGTCCAGACTGGTGAGCAATATTCTGCCACTGAATAACACAAAGCAAGGCTGGATGTCCTGAGAACTACAGATTGTTTCATAAAAAATGGATCACCCTTAAACATCGCCTTAACTTCAACTTTGTCTAACTCCGCCAAACTTGAACGAATTTCTCTGTAATTTGGAAGATATGTCAGTTGTGGTTACTAATATCATTGTTGGAAATTTCAAGCATGAATATTGAGCTGTTTTCCTGTTATAGATAAAAAAGTAGTAGATAATTTGATCTTCATTTAGCAATGTTACACAAAATCATACCTCACTCTTATAAAATTACATTTGTTTCCTTTGTTATGTAATATGTTGTTCTACCAGCCAAAAGCTATCAAGCAAAACAAAAATAAAGAAAATCGGTCAATCAGAGCCAGTATAGCACCATTATTCATCAACAATAATGTAACTGCTACATGTGATTAACTGGACTTCATGTTCCATAGCTTCCTGACTTCGTTGCGATGGTGTTGGCAGCTCTCCTGATTGCTTTCAGCTAGAAATATATCTCTTACCGGTTGAAAACAATACAATGCACAAATAAACAATAACGAGATCGCATTTACAAAAGGCAAAGTGTCAGCCTTGCTAGAACTAGGGTTTTCTTTGCGAGCTACAAGCAAGCGACTAAATGTCCCTTACACAAATGTGCATCGATGGCATAATGATGATTTTCGACTCTGTCGTAAAGAGGGCTCTGGCCGTCCACACAAAACATCCAAACGTAGAGACCGCCTAATTTTGAGATTTGTTAAAGTTGATCCAAGTCTCTCGTTAACTGAGATGGCTGCACTAGACTCGTCTATTTCTAAGTCCACTATTCGTAGAAGATTTATTGAGTCGAATTTCAAGAGCTGTAAGAGGCCCTCTCAGATCGAATTATCAGATCAGCATACAAAAAGACGTCTCAGATGGGCAATGAGTCATTGTCACTGGCGAAATCAATGTGATCGGGTTGTCTGGTCTGATGAGGCATCAGTCCGTCTGAAGGATAGTGATGGTCGATTGAGATTATGGATAAAATCTGATCAGGAGATTCCGAGACATTTACATCGTCCCCGGGTACAAGGTGGTGCGACTCTACTGATTTGGGCTGGCATTTGGACCAATGGCCGCTCTGAACTTCACATACAGCAAGGAACCATGAATTCTGAACGCTATGTGAATGTTTTACGAATGAACATTGGCCAAATGACAGATCAACTTGGTGATCCATCGACTTGGTTATTTATGGATGATAATGCTACGTGTCACAGGAGTAGTAGAGTCAACTTATGCAAGTCTCAATTAGGGCTTAGGACATTATCTTGGCCAGCTCGTTCTCCTGATCTGAATCCCATAGAAAATGTATGGGGTATTCTAAAACGTAACGTTCGTCGTTCACTGCTACCTACAGATGGCGTATCACAACTTACGTCACTGTTAAAAAGAGAGTGGAGAAAGTTAGATCAGTCAAAAATCAACAATATCATCGAATCAATGCCTAGACGAATTGGTAATGTCATTGACAATAAGGGTAAGGCCACAAAATATTAGCTTCTTAAGAACCGTTACTGTATCATAGCTTATCAGATTATATAAGGACATTTAAATATATTAGGGACATGAAATAACATGAAAAATGCTTTCTGTATCATACTTATGTTTTATTCAGTCAAATTTTAGGATGATCCACTTTTTATGAAACGGACTGTAGTTAACTTGCACCCCAATTGTTACTGGCAAGGTGTCGAAGTTGGTTGTTTCTTAATCGAATTTTGGCTGCTGTTTGCTGAAGATGCTACTTGAAAGTGAGAGTCATGTCAAGTGTAATGCCGAGATACTTAGGATATTTGTCGTTACGTATAGCAGTGTTATTGAGCTTGACTTGTGGTTGATATTCTGTAAAGCGGTTGGCAAGATGAAAGGGACAGCTAACTGTCTTGCCGATGTTGATTTTCAATCGCCCTTGTCGAAAGAATGTGTCCAGGGATCTGACAGTGTTGCTTTATGTGTTTGGAAATGTTCACCGGAAGTCATAATGTTGATGTCATCAGCATACATGTATTTCTTGCTGTGGTTGGAAGATCGTAAGTGTATGCATGAAACCGAAGGGGAGTGAGTACGGAGCCTTGAGGCATGCCATTCTTTAGGAATTTGCGACTTGATGTTTGGCTACCAATATTTAAGAAAAAGCATCGACCTCGAACTGTCTCCATAATCATGCGGACCATAGGCTTGCAAGGAATCACTTTTAGGAGCTTAACTGTAAGACCACGGTGCCAAACTGTGTCGTAGGCTGCTGAGAGGTCGACAAGTACTGATTCGACTTTCTCGCAATTGTCGAAAACCGATTCGATATCAGCAGTTAACAGAATTTTGAAATTAAATTGATTAATTAATTACCTGACATTAATTAATTCAATCTGAAATTAATTTGACAATGGCTGAAGTATCAATTACCATAGCTGAAGTAAATTTTGTGATATCTGAAATATAAGTGACGAAGTCTGAAAATATACTAATGTATCTGAAATTGAAATGGTTATATCGGAAAAATACTTATTGATATTGTCTGAAATTAAACTGGAAATGGTGTGGATCATGGACTTCAAGATAATTAAGTTACAGGGAATGGAAACTCGAATATCATATAAATGTGTGGGCCAGATTTTCAAATCAATTGATCTTCCCAGGTCCCTATTTATATGTATGGCATGACTAATTTCTACTTACCTATTACTGCAGTACAGATGTCGACACCTTTGTAGAATTGTGATATAAAGCCGCAATAACGGGCGGAAAATACAGCGTAACTGGATGTGAATCAAGAAATGGCAAATATCTACAAGATAGAGTTTTGGCTTTTCAGTAAATTCGGAGACGATCATTAATTTGTGGTTGGCCGCATTCCCCACTATTATGCAAAAATACAACGTGTCAAGAAGCATGGGAGTTTGTGAATTACACTGGCCAGATGATGCTGGCATTAAAGGAAAATAGAATTTAGAAAGATCCACCATACGTTTTCATTTATCCAACAACATTTCAACGACATACGCGTTTATATAAAGGCAGAAATCAAGATAAATTTCATTCCAACGATTGGATATTCCGGACGAATTAATTGTATTCAAAAACTCTGATGATATTCCGGGTAATTTCAATGATTTCGTGAAAAAATTGCTTAATCATTTATAGTGTCATAAAAGATAATAACTCGATTTTCGAAGATTTTTATAGTGAATTTTGTCAATAACTGCCGGACTGTGGAAATGTATATCATAGCTGCTTCTGGTTTCTCGATCACTGCTTGCAGAAGAAATACATGCGTTGGAATGCGAATTTTATTGGGGTTCGCAGCCAAACTTGGACGATGGTCACAATTGAATGTCGTAATATCGACAGGGATGCTAGATTTGTTGGATCCAGCGTTCCTTTTGCTGGATCCTGCAAATTTTAATTTAATATCTACGTTATTCAGATAGGCGAAATGAGTATTGCTTTCGGTATCAAGTGAAAAACAGCATAAACGTATTATTGTGCGTTTTGATTGAATGACAAATAGGACAAGTGACTTGGCACTAAGATGATTGTAAAGATTTTGACACTCATAATTGTCTGTGATTATGCGCCCGTAATATTTTAATTATTCGTATGTGAAATCAATTTAAACTACTGCACTGTTGTATAAACTAAGTAGGCTACTAAATTATTGTGCATTAGTACCTAGGAGATAATTAAGTTGGAGGTCACCTAAGCTCTAAAAGAAGGATCGTTTACTTTTGTTCTCGGACAGAGAAGAAGACGATGTTCAAATCAGCGAAGCTGCTTGAAAACGTTCGGTTTCCAAAACAACCCTGGTCAGTTGAACAAGTCAGTATGTTCCTACCCTTATTTCTAAACTTAAGATAGACTAGTTCTAGAAGTGCTGTATTTTAGATGTATATTATACGTAATAATTACGGTATATCCGTATTGTTTCACATACATAATGTGGCATGTAATTTAATGTTAGCATTCCATAGCATTGCGGCCACTACTAAATTCTATTGAAGTTATAACCATCGCGGTCAATCACGTTCAAAAATCATGCAAATTCGCCTGTCAAATGCATAAGAGCGACATTATTGTGTTACTCATAGTCAACATGCATGGCAGCGATAGCCAGGGATGTTTCCTGTTGGATCTAGCGCTGGATCCTGCAATGTGATGGATTTGAATACAGCATCATGCTGCTGGAAACCCAGCAATGGATGCTATGGCAGGTCGCATGCAATAATGGCTATAACTATAAACTAACTGCATGGCTAGTTAGTGATTTGTGATCAAGATTGCTGACAGTCAGCCCATGTGGGTTGACCACTGACAAACTTGTCGTCTAAATAATTGATTTATAATAGACTGTGTACAGAAATGGAATTCTTATTTTCAACAAAAGAGGTGACAAGTATTGGCCTTTGATAAGGAATTCAATTTGAAATTCGATATTGTGCAGTTCAATAACATTGTGATGATAAGGATTATTTGTTTTAGGCTTTGTCAAGCTAGTATACTATAACACTATGCATGGATGAGTGGATTGGCTTTTTCTTGCGCACATTTTATGCTGCATCCGCTTCCAAAGTTACAGTTCGTAGCTCACATGGGCTTACGTGGGCGCGGTCAGTCAAGTTCCAAATTCGTCTGCCAATTTCATGTAGCAATACTTTTTCTATTACTTAGCATTTACACTGAGGACCTGTAGAAGAGTTATATTGTGTTTCTGATCGGTGACGTGATGTCATGTGTTTCCATGCGCGTGTCATTATACTTTGCTTGATCATACAATACATTGACGCCGCCGGGGATATTTGCAAGGTCGCTATTCTTTCTTTACACTTTTACATGGTGTCAGATACGTGAATCAACTGCGCCCACTACAACCTTAATCATAAATTGGCAATTTGGTAGAGACGTTCAAACAACTCAAGCGATCTTTTGGAATATGTGCTTTGGCAAGTAGACTAGAAGACAAGTTAGAGAAAGTCAAAAGCAATACACTTCTACACATCATTGGTTCCGACGCAATTGACATTTACAACACATTCCAATGGGACTCTGCTGATTGTAAAAATGCTGCTCCACACCATTCCACCAGTTGTATACTAACTAAATTTGAGGAATACTGCATTCCAAAGAAAAAGGGACTATTGAAAGACATGATTTCTTCACTCGTGATCAAAACGCTGGAGAAAACTACTATTCGCTCATTACTGACTTGAAGCTGAAATCCAAATCTTGTGAATTCGGTGTTCTTCGCGGATCGTTAATCAAAGACAGAATTGTTGGTGGAATAAGATGCAATCAAGTGCAATGTAAACTTCTCCGAAAACCCAATTTCAATTTGCGTAAAGCAGAAGACATCGTAAGAGCTGCTGAAGCAACAGAATTCCAACTCAAGTTGATGTCGGAGGATGCGATCCATATTAATGTACTGAATCAACACTTGGTTTAGAACAAAACTGCGAGTAGCTGGTCAAGCAGAAAGGACTGTCATTACTGTGGTAAGCAGCATGTGCCTAGAAAGTGCCCGGCCTTTGGACAAGTATGCCGCAATTGTAATGAGAAAAATTACTTTGCAACTGTCCGCAAGTCTAGATCAATTCATCGTCGAATAAACGCAGCAAAGCTTAGAATGAATGACTACCGCTGTAAATCAACGGCTCATCTGGCCAATGGTGGTAAAATACTGTCAGTTATTGGAATAGCGATTCTACCATGTCTTTTCAAAGAAAAAAGAAAATCAAATTTCAGATAATCAATCATGCTACATCGAAGCCGTTACTTTGCCTAAGTACACAATGTTTCATAAGTCAGGCACGACTTTATTTGGATATATCTCTTCTCAAGCAAAAGTTTGTGTTATGACAATGAGGTTTTTCCAACTTGAGAAGTCAAAGTGCTCAATACTTAAGAAAAACAGCGTGATATAAGTAAACAAGCAACCGAAGTTGGATTACTTATCTGTTGCCATAATTGCAAGTTTCACGGAAATACAATCATCACCGATCGCCGATTTACATATTTATTCAAATTTTATTGCTTTATTCAAATGTACACAGATAGTTTAAAAAGGGAAATAGAAATCAAGAAATGATGTTCAGATGCCTTGTCAATCCTTTATCGTGTTGATTCAATTTAGGTGCAATCTCTTTGATCAATATAGCCTCAGCTATCTGCAATGAATTCGTATC
The DNA here is from genome assembly GCA_907163375.1 of Prostheceraeus crozeri. Taxonomy (NCBI): domain Eukaryota; kingdom Metazoa; phylum Platyhelminthes; order Polycladida; family Euryleptidae; genus Prostheceraeus; species Prostheceraeus crozeri. The sequence continues at coordinate 60,136 of CAJQUW010014004.1, forward strand.
TGCATAGCGAGCTAAAATTTCAGTATTTGTTACTAAATTTCTTGGTTTTTGTTGATGTACATTTATGTGATGAGATTTAATAGAACCATTGTTCTTATGTTGTTTCATCCTCACGTTCACTAAATTTGTTGTATATCCTACATAATGAGCATTATTACACATGCTCTCATTGCAAAAATATTGATACACAACATTGTGGTTTGAATGAAACGAGTCCATTTTCGTTTTGATTGCATTCGCCAACTTATAATTTTTGTAGTAGACTCTTACGTTAACATCAAATGATTTAAATTTTCCTTTTACATTGTCTTTCACAATTTCTTGGATTCTTTTTTCCTCCACTCGGTAATTTGATGTCAATTGACCTTTATAATAAAAAATGACATTCGTTTTTTCTACTTTTTCTTCGGGTTTGAAATATTTTTTCAGAATCATTTTTATTTGTTCATTAATTATGCTCATGGGATGATGGCTGTTGGTAAGTATCCTTTTAATCTTTTCTATCTCCTCTTGAAAAGATGTCCAGTCTGAACTTATATGTAGAGCTCTATGGAGATAACTTTTGATGACTGAAATTTTGTATCGTTTTGTTGTAAAGGAAGTGAAGTCCAGACAAGTATTTGTTGCTGTTTCTTTACGATATATAGAAAAAGTCAAAGTATTACTACGCTTGACGAACACATCCAGAAAAGAAATAGTTTTATTTGCTTCAATTTCGTACGTAAAGTCTAAAGTAGAATTTGTTTTGAATCGATCAATAAGTTCTTGAAGCTGCTTCTCATTTTGTACAATAACAAACGTATCATCAACGTAGCGGTAATAGGCAATTGGCTTAGCTGTCTCTGAATTATTCAAAACTCGATTTTCTATTTCACTCATTTACAAATTGGCGTATATATAATATACTTCACAGTTTCCACTTTCACGAAGTATCATTATACAGCATCATTTTCGTTTAGAACAATGTAACCAAATGTTAAATTTCCGCATCGCTCGGAAATTAACATGTGGTCCAACTTAAGGAGATTCGAAAAATTCAGCAACTCTATTTACAATCTCAGCCAAGTCCTTCGGTTGATGTCTCAAAATAATATATTGCCTGTCTTTTGTTGGTGATAATCGACCAGTTAGGAAAGGATGTTGGCTGTTGGCTGCGACCCTCCGAAATTGAGATCGTCCTGGTGTTGGAAATATTGTGAATTCATGACATAATAATTCGGCTATTTTGCTATTTTATTTTGCAATTATCTTGAGTGTCACATTTCATGTATCTCGATGACACGTACGAGATATTTGAATCATTGCCGATAGACCACTGCTGGTCGCATTAGATAGTACTGGCCAGACCGATATGGCTACTAGTTCAGTAAAAAAACTGAGTGTCTCTTATTTCAATTTTATCCTCTAAAAAATTATGTGCTTCGATGCAAAGTCACATTCTACTGGAGGGTACATGTTATGGAGAAGCTTCTGAAAATCCAAATGAAATGCTTTAAATTTGTATTGAAGAACAATAGTACTGACTATACAATGACAGTTGCACACATGGAGCTATGAATTCGTTGCCATTCAGTACAAACTGATTGATTACTGATCCGGTTGGCACCGCATATGCAAAATACGAATAGGCTAATTCAGCTCAAATTGGCTCTGGAGGTCATCTCCTGGCTTTGTCATCTGAGCGCTTGTAGGCTTATACAACATCGCAAGCCTTTGTAGCAGGACAGCGAATTGGCAGCATGCATATTAGGGGTGGAAAAGCGAGGAAGTGTCAAATGAATTGTGTTTTAAGTTTTTGTAGTTCGAAAACACCGCTGCTATACAAATTACATGTATATCGTTTTGACAGCTAATAGCAGTGTGTACCAAAAGTTCATTTTAATTCCCATTGCATCCACCATGATGAGAACTGGACGAAAGATCTCGTGGAAATTATAATAAAGAAATTATTTGCGGCATTTTTTTATTTTTCGCAAGTAACCAAAGGGAAATCTTTTTTCAAACAAATTAAACTGTTAATTGTGCAAATCTTGTGCTCATGCTTTTATTGTAATTTATGTGATGTAATTTACTGTTATTGACATATTCCTAAAACTAGCATGATCGGACGTGATTATAGATTGTGAGTGTGGAAAAGATCCCAAACGTTCAACTCACTATTGCTACGAGGTCAAAAGAAATGGTTTGCATAGCAAGCCGATACAAAGTATTCATGTAGTGTAGGTGTATCGATCAGCCTTGTGAAGGTTATCGACGCAAGGTACAACACGTGTACGTACAATCACACGTGGGTAAACCAATGCATGATTACCTACTCGGCCTTCGTTTCAATCTCTTATGCTAACAACCATCCTATGTAAATTTAGAGCTGCATCGATCTAAATTTGAGTTTATAGTGGTTCTAGTTGACTCAATACTCAAAGATAACATAAATATAACATTTTTTAATCAACTGTTCGAATCAATATGATCGGAGCTTCAATCAGACAAGCTTGCAACACGACATGCATAACATATTTTCGAATTGCATTAATAAATCACATATAAGCCAGAGATGTAATTAAAAATTTAATTGCCACAGGATATGCGACGTATCATTCTTACTGAGCAAATAACATTATTAACCTCTTGTATGATTTTAAGCAGTTGCGTGTACGATCAATAGCCGGTCTAGGCTGGTACACCATGGTCAGTGGCTCGATCTGGAATATTTCGGAATTGTTGCATCTCCGCATTTACACACATCGGTTATATCGTTCATCAGGGGTCGTTTCATGCTAATTGATAAATTTATCTCCCATCGAGTAGAAGACTTGATGTTACAGGGATATATCACATGTTGCAGACCTAATGCTATACAATTGAATATTGTGCCTAGAATGGAAATGTAAATGCAGCTTTTATTATACATGAATATGAACTATGTGTGAATTAGGCTGTAGTGCGTTTTTCACAGATACTTTCAATCATGTTTCATCGTAGTACCGCACAGACCTGGAAGAGGTCCGACATGTTAGTTATGCCGGCTGCCGAAATGTCTTTTTAACTCTAATTCGGAGGGACAAGTGATGCATCAACAATTATCGAATCCGGCTTAAGTTACTTACTCATTGTATCAATTACGTTGTGTAGACGCTATTTGACAGATCCAATCACACAGATTTAAGGCAATATTATGCAAAAGCAGACTACGCCGACCGTGAAATCCGGGCCAGTTCCAATTCTAGTACATGTACTTGTTCACAGGACTTGTTGACGAGGACATGTTCTATAGATGGTTATAAGTTTGGCTGTCTAGCAACTGTCTGTAGAATGTTATAGAGGTAATTCAAATAGCATGTGTCAGCATCTGAAATACATTTGGCATCTTCAACCCTATAGCATCATATTATCCCTCGAATTGACTTTGAAATGCAACTTCAAGAATTTCACTTTTTACCTCACTGCATTCACAGTATGCAATGGGAATTAAAAAGAAATTAGATGTCATGTCATTAATCAATTTTATAAAAAAGAGGGAGAGGCAAATGACTTACTTTGTAATTCAGTGCTTCTAGAGCATTTCAGTACCCATATTAATTACTAAATAAATGAAAAATGTTTGGTTGATTTATTCACAAATTAAGCTGAATCTTCAAAAATGTGAACAATTGCATCGTATTGCCTGCTATGAGCACATGTCATGAAATGGAGACTCGTTTCATCGGGAAGAAAAAATCTGTTCAAAATTGATTAATGTCCCGAGCGTGAGGTTTTGCTTAAAAATACATCCTACTAATAGCGATGCAAAAAAATGTAATTGTATAACCGAGTACAGGTGCATTTGAAGTATGAACGCATGTGAAATAAGTTTTCCAAAGACATCTTGACATAGCAGAAATTTGCATTCTATACTGCTTGCTATGAACTCCATTTCTCATACTTCAGTGTCCCGAGCATAGCGAAATTCATAATGAGTTAAGACACATATCATACTGTACTAGGTTGAATTTCAACAAATAAACACGATATGGAGGATTGGTTTAAACATAAGTTAGAAAATAAATTTTCTTGACCGAAAGTGCATTAAAGCATTCTTAAACAATTTGCTGCGCAAAGTTTCTACGCCCTCGACTGACGCAGTAGAAGTGAATGAATGTAGCGCATGAATGGTATATATTACCATAAAGCCTTCTATATCATGTCTGCTTTCGATGTGAGGCCAAACAATCCATTATAAAATTACTTTGTGGAAGTGTTCCAAGCGTAACTTGGAAAGACATGGAGAGTTTGAGGAAATAAAACAGGAAAATACGAAATTTTCGGCGTTCTGTTAAAACGCGTGATTGCTGAAAGTTGACCTAGTCAACACCCAAACCATGTTGTGATTATTTGCAACAGAAGGATTGTGCCATGATGATTACCGTTTAAGTGAAGAATCGGAAGTAGGCATGCTTTTCCATTCAGTCGTTTTTCTTTTCATCTAGTTTCTTGGCTGTCGAGTTCTTCTGCTTTACATGAACCTTATACTCCTATCCTCAAATACAGTAATTGTAATGTTGATTATTGTAATACAGATGTGTATTGGCTTCAAAATGAGACCTTATTTGTTAATTTCTTTAGGATGATGAGAAAGTTATGCTACTTTAAAATTCATTCACGGTTTTTATGCCGCACCCTGTATCATTGTTTCGTTTTACCTTAACATCAGAATTGAAGAAATTTCGTTGCTGCGCTATTTTTTTGGGCCTGTACTACTTTTTTCAAAATTTGCGGTGGTCACTATGCGCAGTTGCCACCAGGTGTACATCAGTCTGTGAAGTCTCATTTTCGGCCTCGAGTTGGTGTCCCGACTTTGTCGAAGGGTCTTGGGTCGGAGCCGGACCATGGCACCGAAAACCTGCCAAGGATATTTGGCAACACAACCTCCTCTATGACACGTTCAATTGATTGATCCTCGATAAATCAATCTCATCAACCGATTTCTGTAATTATCAACACAACCCTTTTGGCAACGTAAATAGCAATCAACAATAGGATTCATGACCAAAGTTAAGTAAAATTTCTAAATTTTCAATAAGTTTGCCAGAATTTGAGATTTTTAACTTCCGAGTTTTAGCACAAAGATGAGCGAGTTAGAGAAAAAATGAATACTAACACTGGAAAGTCGACACGCTTAATAGTTTATGCTGTGAATTTCGTGTAATTCGGAGCAATGCATTTAGGTAATGATTAGAAATGTTTAATTTCTCTTCAACTCGAAGCGATGCATCAGATATTTTGTATCAAGCTATATATGCCTAACTTAAAATCCAAGCGATAAGAATTTTTCATCCATCTCAATGGGAATTTTCTTTCCAGGATAATAAAGAAATTGGAGAGTCATGGATGGATCGCAAAAGATTTAACACCATCGGAAATATCTGAACGTATTCTGTTGGATGACAAAACGATTGATTTGATTGATGAAGTAAACCGTGCTCATCGGATAAGTTTACAGGTTTGTTTTTCCCCTGTGTCTTACATTTGTCGATCTTCATAATTTGTAATGATACCGGTAATTGTTACATTATATTGAGTTAAATTAAAATATGCCACTATTATGTTCTTATAACTTGAATTTCTTGAAATGATATTACTTAGTCTTTCGACGCACAATAATTAGCAAAACTCAATAACCAAGGGAAGTGTTATTTTGGATTCTGTTATCTATATGCATGTATGTAGTTTTCTTTTTAGAATCTAGACTCGTCTTGTGCATGCACTCCTACAAGTATGCATTAAGTTTCACGATTAGTCTGATTGTCAAATGTAGCGACGATAGAAAGAATCTATAAGCTAAGATTGCTTTAGAGTTTGAACTCGACGAAAAAGTGTTGTATGAAAAAGCTCAATTCAAAATCAGTTTCACATTGGCCTATGTTAATTCTTTGTCCATTGCTTGGTATCACATTTGCTTGATATATGACACATTTCTCTAAGCATTTTCCATTTAATACACAGGAACTTTAAATTCTGCAGTTGCATAGTTTTGCTTGCTGATCTGGTTCAAAATTGTGAGGTCGCAAAATTGACAAGTTATGCTGTTGGATGACAAGTTATGTTGTTCTTGATGTTAAGCATGTAACTGTAACTTCGCTCTTTTTGAATAATTTATGGTACATGTTGCTTTCTGGAAAAAGACCCCGCATCGAAGAGAGGAAATAATGTCCAAAATTTGTTCTTGCGTTTTTTGCTAAAAGGTGGATTGAACCATAAAGCATTTCTCCTTGTGTTTTTTTGACGTTTGGACGATGAGTCCAATTAGCCTCAAATTTACTTTTTTCAAAGCACTTTCAATTTGAGGTTTTAACTTTCATAAATTAGTTGATAAACTATTTATAAACTTGATAATTTGATAATTAAGTTTTGATAATTTTGCTTAGATCATAATTGGGATTTGTTGAAGGATGCTGATTAAATTATCTAATAATGTATAGCGGCATTATTGGTTTTCAAAAATGGGCGACATTTGCTGTTTTGTAAGTTCATATATATATATCTAAGAAATGTTGCTTGTATATTACATTCTACTGTGATTTTCAGTGAGTGTGTTTGGAGAATTTTGCTAATGTCTTAGCGCTTGCGATCAGCTATACACGTATGTCCGTTTGCATTTTTAATTACTGCTAATCCATCGTCTCGAAAAAGTCATATATTGCTGAGCCCAATTTTTTTCGCCAGCTGGTAAAAGCTTAAAAGGTAAAAAGTTGGCCAGCTGGTAAAAGCAGGCCAACAAGTTCACAGATCCCTGCACCGTTAAAGCTACCTTGATTAACGTTAAATCTTCAATTATCTCCTTTTTTGATCCACTTTGATTCTTCGTTGAACAGTAGAAATTTTCTCGAATGCATGATTATGTTAATTTCTTCGTCAGTGATTGTCAAATAGTTCTGCGCTAAATTAGTGCTGTCAATCAGCATCAGAAAATTCTAAGTATATAAATACAAGTTAGCACATCTATTCCAGTTATTTCTATCCGATGTATATGAATATGTAGTCTGGTGAACGACGCCATTAAAAGAGCTGAAACTGAAGTTCAAGAGATAATTCATCTGAAAATTGCATCTCCTTCATTCTCAAGCACAATAGGGACAATCCAAATGTACAAGTATATGGAGAAGCTGTCAAAAAAAATTACCAATACCTATACCAATGAGGTGATATTTGTGAGTGCCCATCAATCCTCCTTACTGCTTGTTGATGTTCATGAACTCTTGTCGCCGGCTGTTTTCCAGTTCGTCCAATTTATTTTTGTTGATTATTTAAATGTCAACTCATTGCATTGAAGAGGGCCATGCATTTGACTGGAGCAGTGCTAGAACTACAAACATTTGCGAGCATATAGATATTGCCGTGAATTAATGGAAGCTTAGTTAGTACTCCTCAGACCACTCCATTAGCAAATACATAGAACTAGATAACATGTATTTAATTTAAAGGTGTACTCCGGTCAATTTTTCAGTTGGTCCGTATCGAAACAAGAGTAGAACGCGGTGCACCGGTTCTTCTGCTTGCACAGTTCGTAGGCCAGTCCATCGAAAGGTGCGAATTTTGATCAAATTGGTACTTTACTGCATAGTTTCAATCACACTGTATATACTCATTGACATAATTAATGAAACAAGCTATCATTGGGTTGAATTGAAGTTTGTTTCATTTTTTTCTCAGGTACGATGCAATACCTCGCTTTCTATGTATTACCATTCAACACATTAGAGAATGGAGTTCTATGGTGGTCAAATTTTAAATTTTGATATCGATACAACTGTCAAAATTGCTTTTACAAATTGAACATAAACGTGAACTGAAATCCAGCTTTTGTAAAATAAAATGGCACATGATCAGTTTACCAGATGTATGGCTATTGGAATGATTCGTTGTGGTAGAAGTTGTGCGAGTGTTGCCGAAGAGCTGCAACTATCGAGAGTCGTTGTTTGGAGGTGGTGGTATCGATGGAAAGCAGAAGGAGATGTTAAAAAGAAGAAGGGATCTGGTCGACCAAGAAAGTCTGCAGGAAGGACAGACGCACGTCTAGTTTTAGCTGCAAAGAGGAATAGATTTGTGTCAGTCCCAAAGCTAGTCGTGCACTGGAAGAGTGCCTCAAATATAGACTATAGCGTTCGAACGGCTTACCGAAGATTGCGAGAAGCTGGAATTCAATCGCGACGACCAGCTGTCCTAATTTTATTGAGTTTTGAGCACCGCAGAAGACGAGCTGCCTGGTGTGATGCCCATCGCTCATGGAATGACCATCACTGGCAGAAAGTCTTGTGGATCGATGAATCGAGATTCACTCTGGATTTCAATGACGGTCGTGTCAGAGTGCATCGTCTTCCAGGTGAACGCTTTGCCCCATGCTGTATTAAAGAACACGACAGAATGGTGGTGGAAGTGTTATGCTGTGGGGTGGCATTTGTCATGGCGGACGAACGACAGCAGTCATCATCAAAGGCACGTTGACTGGAGAGAGGTATCTCAATGAAATTGTGCTTCCTGTTGTTGCCCAGTCGTCAGGGTGGAGGATCTCGTCTTCCAAGACGACAACGCAAGACCACATCGCTCCTCGGCTGTCATTGCCATTGTTAGGAGATTGAACATTGAAACCCTTGACTGGCCTGCACGCTCACCTGACTTGTCACCCATTGGACAAGTCTGGGACGAGCTTGGGCGGCGAGTGAGAGACCGCTATTCACTTCCACCAGTATCCCTGAAGATTCTCTCTGAAAGACGGACAGAGCAGTGGCTTCTCCTTGAAACATCCTTCATTCAGAAACTTTGTGAATCCATGCCATCTCGGATTACTGAATGTATTGGAGATAGAGGGGGGCACACGCGCTATTAAAGTTGAATCTGCTACATGCGTTGTTTTTCTGTGCTAGCGACTTGGAGATTGTGACTAAATTGTCAAGGTGTAATACATACATGTATATATACCAGTCAAAAATGAAAGAAGTTAAAGAAGTAAATGTTTCAAAAATTTTGTCAATGAGTATAGTTTAGTGTCACGATGCCCCCATCGGCTCTACTAACTGCCCTTTTTTACGTTCTCATGAGCATCGTTGCAGCATGATTAATTCGGATAGTAAGAGTGCCATTTCTGAATACATTATCAACAATCACCCAGATTCTCTTTTTATCTGCTGATGATTTTAGTATTTATTTCCTTGACTGTCAGACTGACCTTGGCCGTGCTCGCATTTCTTAATCTGAGCTGATTGACCGCAAACACGAGCTGATGAACGGGCTGATTTCCATACATGCTAGGCCTATATCATAATCGACTGTCTCTGTATTTGATTCACCAAGGTCTCATGAGTATGTTTCTGCGAGACGTAACGTCGGGCAGTTTGTGATTTTTTGACCATTAGTTTTTCTTACACTTAGCCAATAAATTTGTGGGAGAGACAATTCAGCATTTTTCTGATTATGGCCCATGGAGACCTTCCGTGTGCGGCAATAAATCTAATCATTTCTTAGGCAGCGTGATATCGATAAGGTTTATAAGAAAGGGTTTAAAAATGTACATTATTTCTACCATATGATCAAAATTAAGCTTCACGAACAAATTAAAATGAACCGCATGATGTGCATCATTAAATTATACTCTCTACATGTCAACAACTGCGTATCAAAAGGCATATAAAACATGACAAAATTCACCTTCAATCGTGCTGTATATATATATATATATATATATATATATATATATATATATATATGTGTGTGTGTGTGTGTGTGTGTGTGTATATATAAATGCGAATGCGGTTCACCATTGACCCAAATTATTTTGCGGAAAAGAAGAGAATGTCAATAAAAATATTTATTGGAAAGCTTTCGACTGAAGTATTTTCAATCCAGATATAACAACAATCTTTAACCTAGCGAAAAGGAAAGAAGGAATCTAATATAAAATATGTCTAAAATTCAATACAAAGGCAGATACTACGTAAACGCAAAAAAGTGGAAACTGGCAAAAGACGTCTGTAAGATTTCTATTTTAATGTCACAAGCTGATGGATTTAATTGATGTTTCATCTGAAAATACTGGTGTACAAGACTTATTTTACTATTTGACTGTTCTACAATTCGCTTCCTCATCGTGCACTGAGTTTCACCAATATAAGTTAGTTGACCAAAGTTAGTTTAGTCTAGCCGCCTTTCCTAGACCAAACAATAACTTAAAAACTGTAGCTCGGCAATGGCCAGCAAGTATATGCAAAACATGGTTAAGTCTGTTAACATTTGTTGATAGTGATTTTATACAACATTTAAAAAAAGCATTTAGATTATTGCAATCACACAAAAAGGACTTATTGCATGGAATATATTCTTTATTTGTCGAACTAACGATAGTGGAGTTACAAACACATGTTTCACTTCCAAAATTGGAATTTTTCAAAAAATTCAGAATGAATTTGTCTTCCATGAAATCAAATGATGGAACAGAAGTTGTTGTATATTGCTTCTTGATTAAATGTTTGGAATATCCATTAGAAATAAACATTGTTTAACGAAAGATATACCCTTTTCAATCAATGTAGGGCTTGTATAATTTCGATGAACACGTAAGCATTCATTTTTTTCATTTAATCTCTCTAATTAGGGGTACGACGCTATCAACTTAGTAACTGATGACCGCTATGAGTGGATATAGAATAAAGCGAACTTGAACAGGAATTATTCGTGAAAGAAACTTGTGTCCAAAAATGAAATACCCGGTACTAGAATTTTCGGGGTACTCAACAGTAAAATGAATACAATCATTTGTACTATTGAACTCAGAAATTATATCATCCAAAGGAGCAAATGAAATAACAAAATATCTTCAATATGTCTTTTGCAGAAGATAAAACGAGATGGATTAACTGATAGAATTTACCTCTCTACAGTGCATGAAGCATACAAACAAGCGCTAAAATAGGGGATATATTATTTCCCGTCCTGGAAATATATTCCGGGATTGATGTCGAGTTGATAGTCAGCTTCAATTCGCAGAAGATTAAACTTATATAAGATGAACTCAAATTATTGTATTTTTCGCCTGTCCCTTCCGTCACGTTACATAATCACTGATGTGACAAAGAGAACGAGACATTTGAAGATATTTTTATGATGTACAGCTGCAGCAAACCTTAGGTTGCACTTATATCAAATATCAACAAAAAATCTTTACAAATGTGACCGCAAGGTAAAATCCAAGTGTGGAAATTTGTGCGAATGGTCACGACCGTAACGGTGAATCTTCAACCTCTGTTGGTACCCAACCACACCGATTGGGACAACCTCACCGCTTGATCACCAACCCCCTTCTCCCTGAAACACTCCATCTTCTCCAGAGCTCACCTCATCCGCCTCCCCAGCACACGCTCCATCCACTTCCCCAAACATGCCGTAAAACACACCGGCCGGTAGAACGCAATCTTTGAAGGTCATTCCGTGCTTTCAACAACAGCACAATCTCACCCTCACGCCATACTTGCGGGACCACCCCTCCGCGAGGCTGTGGTTAAATAGCTCCGTCACCAGCACAATCCCTTCCCTTGACAGCATCTTGTGGACCCCATCCGATCCAGCCGCTTTGCTGTCATTCACTTCCTGTACAGCCAACTCTACTTCTTCTACTGTGATGGGAGCACTGAACCTTCCTCATCCCTCGCCCCCTGGGGATCCTCACCCAGCTGACCCTATCATTACACCTACCCAAAACGTATTCGCTCGCTCCCACTCTGTCCACAGGACCTTTCCCTTTCCTCCACCTCTTCCACTCTTCCCTCACCCGAACCTCCCCACCACTATCCAGATCTCCATAACCGACGCACCTCGGTCCAACATGGCCATCCACTCCCGCTTCCTGCTGTCATGAGTGACAGGCTTGGACCTCACCTTCGCCTCCACCAGCATCCCCATATCCATCACTCCGCAACCCTTAAGGCCGTCCTTCTTATTGACACTATCCTTCACCTCCGCGCTCAACGGACGCTTACTGATGCCTCGGGTCCTCATCCCTACCCACTTGTGCGCCTCCCTCAAAATGAGGGTGCGCAACATTTCTTCGAGGATCCTGACCCTCACCCTACCATTCCATCTCAGCCCCACAACCCCCTTCTTCACCTCATCTCGAAATCCCTCCAAATTCTCCTCCCAATCTCACACCCTTTCCGGGGTCACATCGGCCTGTGTGCAACCAAACGTCATAAGGATGGGAAAGTGGTCCGATCCCAGCTCCCTCTTGAGCTCCCACGTGGCGCCCTCCATCATGTCCGAGGAACACAATGAAATGATAACATCCCTGTTCCTCTCGTCATCTTCGTGCCCGACCCGTTGTTCATGACCGAAAAGCCATAAACCCCATCCCATCCCACCACCCGCTCGCTTCCCCCTCTCGTCGGAGCTCATGATGCGCGCTAAAGCCTCCTCCCACCACCAAGCAACCCTCACTACCACCCGGTAGCAGAGAGAACAACTCCCCGCACTCTGCAACCACCCTCTCCGGTGGAGCATGGATGCTGACATAGTCGTAGAATTTTTACCTTATTCGACAAGGGGTAACACTAGAACTTAGCTCGAGGCTACTAGGAACAAGTACCACTACCCATGCAGTATTAAGAAGAAGGGAGCATGTAGCCGACAACACGAGTGCTTTTTCTATCAACAGTTGTTCAAACCTATTAACAGTTGTGTAGAAAAGGATGCTCGTGCTGTAGATCCATACATAAATCTTCCTTTTTCGTCTCAAACACCATTAGAAAGGCTTTCTTCGTAGATTTTAGTGGCTCTTTCAATTGCAAATCCAGCTTCGTAATCTACCTTATTTCATGTAGCGAGTGTGAGTTCCAATATGTTGGCAAGACTGCCCAATCTTGAAATGCTAGGCTGAATGGTCGTCGTCACCATGCATCCTCAAAACCAACTACTTTCCTTTATGAGCACTTCAAGCAAGATGGTCATAATTTTTGCAATCTTAGGTTACAAATTACAGACCCTGCTGATTCCTTTTTTTCTGATAATTCTAATCTTAGAGATAATGAACTTCTGAAGAGAGAAGATTTTTGGATTAAAACACTTTGTACAATCTTCCCACTTGGCTTAAACGATGTACTACAAGGCTTTGGTTGTGTCTTCAAAGGTTCCTTACATAAGCAGTACTTCTCTTCTCCAGTCCGTAGAAGACCTAGAGCAATGGCTCAACCACCTGCTTAGAATTTCTCTACAATAAAATAAATGATCTTTGTAATTACAACATGCTTTTCGAATTTTGCATCTCTTTAAGTGTTGTGCTGCACTGAAGCAAATTCTTTCTTTTACTCTGAGCAGACCTGGCACCTGCTCATATCTGGTCAAGTCCTTCTGTTCGAGATTCTTAAAAGCGAGGCTGTGGTCGATCGACAAGGAAGTCATTATTATCCCTTTTGAGTGCAAAGAAGTGGATCTCTTAAAGGTTTCTTCCATTTTCGCTGATTCCCATGTCTACTGTATGTTGCCTAATTCAATTCGCTGTAGAAGTCCGCTGCAGATCTTCTACAAATACAGAACCCCTATTGGGCCGAAACTTTCTGTTTCAACCAATTTTTCAAGAATCAAGGAATTCAGGGATTTAAGAAATTCATTAACAAGCCTTATCTTTGTTTCAATTCTATCTTCTGCTACCAGCCCGCTTCACATTTGGTAACTGGTGATCAGTGGTCGAACAGCTTCCTCAATTTACGCAGGGCTCACACAGTGCGTAAATGAGAGAAAAAATTGAGCTCCTGCGTGAAAAATTTGTGCCCTTCTGAGTGAATTTTATGGATCACAAAACATTTTTCAATATTTTTTCTGGAAATTTTGATTATTTTAGATCATCAGGATTCATTTTTGCGTCAACCTAGGTTCTATTAAAGTTTTTTTGATCTATGAATGAACTTGAGAAATGCTTCGGCTCTTATGCTTCATGGAAATTAGAAAATCAAGTTCTTCCAACAGGTGGTGAGACTATGGGACTAGTACCAGGAGCCGCATTGGTAGTTGTGGAGATTCCTTGAAGCTGAAAGATGTTTCGCATCAGATATCCGTCAATCAGAGCCGGAATGCGTATTTGGTGATGCGTAGGATATGTAGTGAGATGAACTGAAGAATTCGCTTTCGATGGAAGCCGCTCTGTTATGTAGAGATTCGATGGAGCTGAAGGGTATCTCCCATCACGTCATCAGAATATCAGTTAATCGGAACCATCATTCGAATTGCATGTTCGGTGGTGCTCAAGATTTGTTAGGATTCATCAACTTGTTATAACCTTAGTACACTTCGTGATCATGCACCCTCTCGCTCTAGCTTGCTTGATTCTACCACACTGCAACTCTGATGTAGAGTGAATGTTTTCCATTCTGCTGATTACTCTAGGGTTGCGTGATAATGTCGCGAAAAAAATGTGTAGCATATCATGTACGATTGAAGAGAGAAGCAGAGATCAAGGAAGAAGTCCATGAAAATGCAAAACGTAAGTTGAACAAAGAAAAACTGAAGGCTGAGCGAGTAAAAAATTGCACTTTTGTGAAAATTAGGTGTTGGTCGGAGAAGATCGACTAGAAAGTAATGGAAGCTTCAAAAACGAAAGAAGAGCATGCCAATTAATGGAAGAAGCTCAAAACCAATTAAATCTGCCACAGATTACAAGAATATCAAATTGAGACCAAGAAGAAATTAGTCACGAAGCAGTTGGAAACAGGAGAGATCCGAGAGAGATTCCTATCCGATATGTCTGGAAAATGTATAAAACCAGGAAAGAAAGTTTGAAACATTTTGTTGATAGAAGCATAAGTTGTTAACACTTCCGGGACATAAAGAATTTGCACATATACTTGAGACTTCAATGAAATAGACATTGATATATTGTTATCAGTGTTGCCGGACTTGCGCAATTATTTGCACCCCTCTCTGCTCAATAAAGTTATTGAATTAGTTGTCTATTCAATCACTTGTTCTTGTGAAAAATCGGAATAGATTGTGCAATTCATCTCTGAACAAAGTCCTTTTCACAAAAGACCATGAAGTCGCATCAAATTCCTGTCACCCCATAACTGATTTCCCTGTTGAAGGAAACTCATGCCGTAATGTGTGAAGTTAAATGTAAGGAAAAGGATGCAATTGAAGAAATAATAAAAAAAGAATAAGGCTAAAGAAAGATTGCAAGCTGAAAACTCGTTGGAGGAAAAGATAAGTCATCTTCAGAGGCTTTTGTCAAAAGAAGAGGAGCTCCCGATCGAGAAAAATGTCAAGATACAAGAAGACAGCGATCTGAAGAAAGCATGAAACAAGCTTAATGAAGACATTGTACAGGAATCTTCCGTGACAATGTGCTCGGGAGATACGGAACTTGACAAAGTTTGCTACCAAAAAAAGGACAACAATCGTGGACAATGTGGTGAAGCGAGCACTAAGTGCAAGCATCGACTTAAGTGATTCCTAAAATGCCAAGAACTGAAAAAAGTTATTCAGATGTGAATTAATAGTTTCAAGTGTGATCATTAACATTAGATGGTAAAAAACTTAAGACTGGGGATTTATTATGCCATTTCTACTGACTGAGTGAAGGTGACAGTCAGCTGACGTCAAATTAAGATTAGACATGTCCATACTAGACTCAAACCAAGATGAGACATTTCTTGTCAAATCAAAGTTTTGTACAAATTTATCGCTATTGTTATTTGTCATGATTAATTCCTTCAATATCCGGTCTAGACTGCGGAATGATTTTGATTAATTTCTTCATCTATAATTATTTTATAGCTGGTTACAACGCCAGCTGAGATGAAATATTCAATTTGAGTTCCAGCTACTTTCAGAACACTAATAGAAATATATCGGGTGTGTTTCATCTTACAGTTGTTTTGGATTTATGTATGCTGATACTGAGTAGCTTACCTTTCCGACCGCAATTGGTCCGACCAGGATTCGAGCACAAGTCAGCTAGAAAGTACTGTTGTCAATTCGAGCACAATTCGAGCAACAAGTACTGTTGTTTAATATCAACAAATCTGTTTTTCCGATGAGCAATTGTGTGCAACTTTACAGTACTTGTTTTGCCTGGTAAAATGGATTGAATTACAACATCTTGTGTAGCAGAGTTACTACTGTGAAAAGAATGCCTGCTAAGCTTACTAGCTAATTTGTGTTCGAAGCTCGATCCCAAGTTACACAAGTAGTAGTTGGGAAGAAAGGGAGTTGGCGTTCTTATGACCTTATTTTGTGTGACTTTATTTTGCCGGTAGGCCTATGCATAGCATGTTGACAGCGTGATGAATTGAGCTCTAGGGAAGCTCACCAGAAATTGTTGTGTTGTCTACAGTTTATGTTAGAACGGGATTGATTATTAAATTTTGCCTTGATTTCGCTGAAATTACAAGTGATTTACTGTTTGGATTATTCATTTATGACTTATTGAAAGCCATTTTATACAAAGTCAGCGAATTGCGAAACTATATGATACTTTTTTAGTAGATTCTCCTTTCTATGAGATTTATCTAGTTTTGTAATCTAATCGCCCATTTTACACTTTGTTTATTGTTTTAGTCCATTAATTATGAGCCATTTGCAATTTCTTTTGTTAAGTAATTGTGCTTACAATTATCAGGACCAATATATGAAAGTTTTCATATCTTTATCGTGACCAATTAGATAATATTGTATGAGTACATTCATCAGTCTAGAACATGTAGAAAGAAATCAACAGAGTGCTGATCGAAGACCACAAAAACATGACAGGAAGATTGACAGATACCGGTACATGCACAATGCTCATGCGAAAGGATTAGCTGAATATGGCAGTGAAGTCGAGCAACTAGCCATGGACCTTTTCTTATTATTCAAAAATTCCGCGGCAAGGCGGGATGATTTCAAACGAATACAGCTACATCTTGACCTGGAGACGAATATGTTTCAAAACCATACAAATGCACGCTGGTTATCTCTCGGCCGTAGCATTCGACGAATTTTGGAACAATGGGAAGGAATCAGTCATTTTATCGATGTACTACAAAAAAGATCCCAAAATTACTCCGAAACGTATCGTCTTTCGGAGAATTACAGTGGCTTTTGGACCCCAAAAGTATGTCACACTTGTCCAACTGCATTTTCCGGACTGTACTGTGCAGATATTTGCAAATATTCTCAAATCTTTTCAAAATGATGATCGGTTGTATGGTGACGTGCACATTGCTGGAGACATTGTTTCTAAGGTTTCTTAAACCTGAAATGATAGATGGAAAAGATGGAATAGATCTAGCTGAAGTTGACCTTTCCCGATCTTCCCAGTTAGCAGATGATGAACTTTCGATCGGAGAACCTACGAGGGACGTCCTTGAGAAGCAGACATATAAACAGCAAAGTAGATCATTGTTTGACATGCGGGCTTGTATACTCGTATGTGCTATTGCAACGTATTTGAGAAATAAACTTCAGCTTGACAACAAAACTTTGAAATCGCTCGGCTTTCTTAATCCGGAAAATATTACGGTTACAAGTGTCAATGACTGTTGTCTTAATTGCTAGAACGTTTCATGTACCTGATTCAAACTTTGTTACAATCGAAGATGAGGGGAAGGTTTTGTGCATGGATGATGACGTTCAGTCAATCTCGCGCAACCGAAGGGTCGATCATTTTTGGATAGAGATCTTCAACCATCAATCGAAATATCCATATTTCACACCTGTGATCAAAAGTTCTTTAACGCTTCCGCACGGAAACGTAGACGTGGAGAGGTCGCCATGCATCAGCAATGTGACGAGAGCGCGCTCTACTCGAGGAAAATGTTATTGACAGACTGCGGGCAACCAAAGATACGGCGCACTTTTGTGGCCAGCAACGGAATCGCCCTGAAAAATTGCCAATTGCAAAAAAGTAATCAATGCTGCTAGATGTGCTCATTCCGAGTGCATAGGGAGACAAGAAATTGAACGCAAAAGAGAAGAAGAGGAAATGGAAAATGCTCAACGAGCGATTTTAGAGAAAGAGAGGGAACAAATGAAAAAGCAGAAGATAAGTCTCAAGGAGAACGAAGAAAATAAATCAAGTAGAGAGAAAAACATGAGCAATGTACTTTTATCAGCACAAGAACTTTAATAATAGAACAAGAAATTGAGACTTGCTATAGAGAAAGGCAATTTACAACGTGACCCCACGGCTCAATTGATGATTGAGACAGGATCAAAAAAAAGAATCCACTGAAGCACTAGAAAAATTACGCCAGAAACACAGAAAACTAGCCGACCGACAACGCTAACTTTTAGATAGCAATTTATGTTTACTAGAATCGGTGAAAAAAGATTAAAACTAGCAACAAAACATGATTGATGTAATGAAATCTGCTGTACTACTGGACTATTTATCAGCAGTACTCATGATAAGCAATTGACTTATTCAATTATTGAATTTTCTTTTTAACATTTCACGAAGTTTGTTTTTCAAAAATACTTAAGGATTAATTGATTTCATTTTTATCATTTTATACCTAGCAAGATTTTGTAATCGAATTTTAGGGGTGTGTTTCGCTACATTATAGCGAATCATTCACTCCTAAAACAACAAAAAATTCAGAAATAAAAAAAATGGGATGGAGCAGGATGACTGTAAAGGGAAGGTGGAGGCCATCAAAAAAGAAAACATAAAAACGCAATGCAAGAAATACAAAATATGTTACCTTTCTAAATTTTGTAATGCCTTACGTTAATAGAGTTTAGATATAATTTACATGTATATGTAAATATCCTCGCATTTTATGATGTAGGCTTTCAGCTTGAGTACTTATGTAATATAGGTCGGTATTGGTGCACAATTTAACGCATACATCCTATATCACATGCTTTTGGTCGATAAATAATAACCTAAATTTTGTCCTATATTTTTTTGAAATTCCTGTCCTATATTCCTATATTTTTTTGAAAAATTGATTGGACACCCTTTATGGTTTTCCCATTTTTTGCAACAAATACATCGTTTTCAATTAAAGTATTCAGTCTGCAATTTTGTTTTACTTTTCAAAATATATGTCTTACAGTAAATAAGGAATATAAGTATTGTCAGAATGAAGCTGCAAAAATATGCTAACTTGAAAAAGATTTGATTAAAATAGATAGGTTAAATGTACTGAAAAAATCAGTAAAGTATATGAAAGTAATACAAACATGAACTTGCAAATGGAGCGCCTTTGATATTAATATAAATTCTGAAGTAGAAATAGGAATAATATCAACGATGTAGAAAAGATGTGTACTATTTGTGCTGCGCAATTATTTTCTGACTGCGCAAAAAAATGTAATTTGGGTCTGGCAACGCTGATTGTCATGGGACAAATGCATAAAGCATCCATTTTATTCCTTCAATATGAAAAATTCAATACATGAAAAATAATTTGAAGGTTCAAAAGGACTAGAGAACTTCATCGAACATATGATCCTGTACATATCAACAATGTAAAAGCAATTCTCATGGAGTCTACTATTCTACTATTCCGTAGAAAAACTGTCTTCGTCAAATTCAGGAATTTTTTATTAGTCGATGTATTTAAAGGAAATCTCGTATGACAATATGTATATGGGGAAATGAAAGATTCTGTACGCTTCGCGCGCTCTTAGTCCTTTCAGATTTTTGGTTTTTGCATCCTGATTTTTATGTTTTGCGATGCAGTTCAAATAGTTACCGAAACAGTGACGAAAGTTGAATGAAATGAAGCCAAAAGAATCTCCCATGTTCACCTTGGTTACCTTGAAAGGCCTTGTCCCAGTGAAGGGGGCGGCCAAATTTTCCTCTTCCATTTCGAGCGGTTTAATGCATCCACGGTTGAGGCTCCAATGATCTTAATGTCCTCCATCACCCGGCGCTCCCATGTCTTCTTTGGTCGACCTCTGTTTCTTGGCCCTGGCACAGGCATTCCCAACGCTAGGCGGGTCTGGTGTTCGCGAAGTCTATGTAACACGTGCCCGTACCACCTCAGTCTGTGCCACCGCATGATCCTATCAATCGGATGAACCCCGAGTGCTCCGCGAATGTCTTCATTTCTTATCATATCTATTCGTGTTACCCCGAGGATGCTTCGCAACATGCGCATCTCTGTTGTGGCGATCTTTTAGAGATTTTTCTCGTTGACTGCCCATCACTCGCTTCCATGCAGCATCACTGGTCGCACCATGGTTGTGTAGACCTTCACAATCTTGCTTATTTAACTTATTATTTATGTTAATAAATATATTTTAATTGTGCTTTTTTAATATCTCGCATATTTTAAAGATAAAGCACCCTCTGCAGCTTGCACTGCAGCTTTGGACTATTTGACAGTGACAGTTGTTTACTGGTTACATTATTATCAATCAATTCTGATTTATTTAGGAAGCTCTGCAAATTTCCGTAAATTTCATGCATACTGCATGCATGAGCCATCTTCTCTTGAAATTCCATGGGCAAATATACTTATACTTTTCCAGTCTGTGCTCATCGCGTGATGAGTAAAATGCTTGATCTGGTCGTGACTGGACGTGTCATCTCTCACTCGCGCGCTCATGTTGATTCTGTAACCTGTTCTACATGATCTTAGCTTCAGTTGTGTAACATCTATATATCAAATTGTTCGTCTCGCCGTTCTGTATCGCCTGGTATCTTTTTCATCGACCGACTTACCGTATTTTTATGAGATATTTACATTTTTCTCTTTTTTCAATTACTTCGTGAACACATGTCAAATTCTCAGAGAAAAGGCAGTGAAGTCTCTCCTATTGTCTGCGCCACATGTCTCTCTGGTATCGACAATGATGCTATTGTCTGTATGTGCTGCAGCAAACATTTTCACTCTAAGAAAGAGTGTGCCAATATACCGGCAAGTCTAAGCAAATCAATCATTGCTTCTGACCATGTGTCTTATTCATGCCTCGATTGCAAGAATATCAATGTACGAGACATTCTCAACAGACTGGAATCTATTGAGAAAGATCTCCAGTCTGTAAAATGTCAATTAACGTCCAAATTGTCTGATGATATCAGTAAGGCAGTGAAAGATTCTATCTACGAAATGGATGAGAGGCGCAAAAGAGAGAATAATGTTGTTCTTTTTGGTGTCCCCGAGATGCATGATTTTGAGAGTGAGAACGATGGTTTCCAGTGTGATGAGGATTTTTGACAGCAAGATGGTGTATCAGTTGTATGCCCAACTTGATCTTCAGCGTCCAGGTATAGCCTCCATTTCTCGGCTTGGAAAACCTGGTAAAAGAAGACCAATACGTATTCATTTTAATTCTGCTGGAGATAAAGACAAGTGTTTACGTAAGGGATGGAAATTGAAGGAAAAGAATAGAGGTCTATCTCGTGATCAACAAGTGTATATTCGACAGGACATGACTCGTCAACAGCGGGTTGAAGATCAAGAACTATTGAGTGAATTTCGCAGAAGGAAAGAAAATAACGAAGACGTTGTTCTCCGGCGTGGTCAAATCGTTCCAAAATCACGTACTAGAGACTGACTGACATGCAAAAAAGCCTTTACCCTCCATCTGTTTTTTCAACGCCCGCTCTATTAAGAACAAAGTAGATGAACTCACACTCTTCATTCTCAAATTTTCTCCTGATTTGATTGTATGTGTTGAAACATGGCTTGACAGTTCTGTTCCGGATTCATATCTCTATCTTGAGCACTACAACATTTATCGTTCTGACCGTAGTGATGGAAGAAAAGGAGGGGGTATCGCTATATGGTCTCGAATAGAGTTTCTTGTCACTGATGTTATTCGTGATTCTCTTTGCCCTGACTTGGAGTGTTTATTCATGCACGTGTGTTATAAAAATTATGATGGTATTTTGGCTGCTCTGTATTTTCCTAGAAGTGCCACAATGAATCTGATTGAGCAAAGTAATGCCAGCAACAAGGTGGTTTCTGTCCTCGATGACTTCGTCGACAAATATCCCTCAGCTATCTTGAGTATTTGCGGCGATTTTAACCATGTGAATACTCAAGCGTTTGAAACAAACTTTAATCTCATTGATGCAGTGCAATTACCAACACGTGGAGATGCTCGTTTAGATAAGATTTTCATTCCTGAAAATGTCGTTCCCAATTACGCCTCTGTGAATTTATTTCCTCCTTTTGGAGATGGTGACCACGCTGTTGTTCTACTTCCTAGCTATCATGACATGAATGATTCCTTATCGTACTATCCTGTTATGGACCTGTGCGATTCAAATTTGTCCAAGGCTGTCCGCCTCCTCGATGCTACATCGTGGGATAATACATTGAACTGCTGCAACCTTGATGACGCGTGTGCCCGTTTTTGCTATATTGGATGATGCTTTGGGGACAATCCCTGTGCACATCGTGAAGCGTAGCTTACAGGACCCGTAACTGGAGTCTTTATTCCCATTATAAGGAGAAGGTCAAGAAGGAAATTTATATTGCTAAATGGAAATGGGGACAGTGTGTTATGAACAATAATCGTTCCATTTGGGATGTTTATCGGAACGTGGTTGGCACATGTCGCTCAAGGAATATGAATTGGCTCCCAAACACCGATCCTGTGAAGAGTGTCACTGAGTTGCTTGAAATATTGAGCAAACATTTCTCTGATAAATTCATTGTTGATCCTGTGAGCGCCTGCAGTTTACCTCATTATTCACCACCTTTTCAGTTAATGATGTCCAATAACTCCTCCAAAATGTGAATCCCAAAAAGTCTACCGGTTCCGACCATGTGCCGTCTATCATTTGGTCAAAACTCTCCACCTCACTGTGTGAGCCATTATGCATAATTTACAATCTGTGTTTGAAGACGGCGAATATACTTGAAATGTGGAAACTGGCCGATGTGTTGCCGATACCAAAATCGAACCCTCCAAGTCTTTTCAATACAAGACCTATATCGCTTTTGCCTATCCCCGAGCGACTGTTTGAGAAACATTTCTTAAAGCAATTCCAGAATGAATTACTCAAGTTTCATAGTCCTGTCCAATATGCATATCGTCCGAAATGTTCGACCACATGTGCCCTATTACACATTGAAGATTTTGTCACAAAAAATCTTCAGAAAAGGAATGTTTCTGGTTGCCACATACTAGCTATCGACTTTGAAAGTGGTTTCGATAAAGTTTCTCATAGGATACTTACTGAAAAACTTTCGTCCAGCAGTATTGACCCATTCTTCGTGGTTTTTCTTTATAATTACTTGTCTAACCGGAAGCAAAGAATAAAATGGTGCGACTCCTTCAGCTCGTTCGTTAATGTTACCAGTGGGGTCCCTCAGGGATCCTCGATCGGACCTTTCTTATTTGCATTTTTTGCTTCAGATATGGCTAATTACATTTCGTTGGACGAATACAACACATTACTCAGCTAAGAAGATGACTTAATTTTGTGCAGTGCTATTGATAAATCAAATCATGTTAGTTCATTGTCTGTGATGTTGGATGGTATTGAAAGATGGACTGCTGACAGCAAGATGGTCATAAATAAGGCCAAGTGTAAACAGTTTATTTCTTGTGATAGGAATGTCGATTTCTCTAGCTTAGCTTTGCCGAATATTGCTGTGCATGATGATGTCAAGATTCTTATTGATCTTCCAAAGGATCAGTACTTTGGAAACATTGTAAAGAGGTACATGAGCAACAAGAACAGAAATTTAAGATAAATGTAAAGAGCATACACCACAACAACGCCATGGAACGACAAATATCGGAAGCCGTTAACATCAAAAACAGCATACAAGCCTCAAAAATATTAATGAACAACAAAAGCGAATGGAATCAGGCCAATGTACCGACAGTGACTATCTGTAGAAATTGATTTTCACCACTATACTGTGCTAGGACCTCATTTCTATTATTTCTATCTCTTTGATTTTTGTGATGTTAAAGTTCTATGATTTCAAATGATTTAGCATTTGATCTCTATTATATCAGTAAGATTTGTTTATGTACTAAGTGACCAGGCCGGACCGGCGAAATCGATTTTAGTATAATAATTTTGTGCGTTGAAAGACTTGTTTAGTTATTATTATTTAATATATTTTACCCAATAATGCTTTCGAAGTCTTTTTTTGACAATTTATTATTATTATTATCGGTAAACTTAGAAAGAATGTTTTCGGAGGCGGAAGCGATTTGGGAGGATCGCCGCCTGCTTCCATCTCGGGGCGAGATGTTATTTTTACATCACAACACACGATGAACGTATTTCGTGACCGTTATTCGTTTTGTTAATTCAAATTTTTGTTTCCAATACGTATAAGCAGTTTCAACGTTCCTTTTCTTGCCTCTAGGCTTTACTCTATCGCAGGCCAGCGCAAAAGTCGTTTGTAAATGATTGAGTACAAAGCTACAAACCGAAATTCCGAACTTAATACTCTCCGAGACTCAAAAAACTCTATTAGCCTATAAGTGATGAAATGTAACGAATCGAGATTGTAAATTCTTGGATAGAATTGACCCCGAAGAAAAATAAAAATATTCAAAACAGATAATTTTCAGTTAATACAAAAAGGTTCGGCCGAACCTCGGACCAGGTTCGGCCGAACTACCGAACCATCACGAAAACCGGGGTTCGGCCGAACATGTTCAGCCGAACCGATCGTTCGGTGCACCACTATTTAACTTCATTCCAGATATACTTTCTAGATAGATTTGCATTTATATATTTCCTTGTATCAAGCTACCAAATTTCAGATTTCAAGACTTCGGTAAATTTGTTTCTGCAGTGTCTCCGTGACACAGTGGTTAAGTGCTTGGCCTAGTTATCTTTCGGCTCAGTGATCGAGCCCCAAAAGTGTCATCGGAAGTCGGCAGGAAGGGCATCCGGGTTAAAAGATCACAACGCTCCAGATAAATGTCTAGTCTGAATATGTCAGCACCGTCTAAGGCTAAGCTTTCCGTGTATGGAGGTGTGACGCTAAACCATTATTTTTATAAGCCATACGAAGGTGTATTACATAAATCTTCGCAGGCCTAAGCATTTGTAAGTGTAAATTGTACATGTATAAACCCCTGCGTGAATTTTGCGTCTGCGTGAAAAAATGGAAAATTTCCGCTTACCACCACTGCTAGTGATTTGAGTATTATTTCCAAACCTAAACTTAACGACTTTAATGGCAAGGGGCTATCAATTATAGAGAGCCTATTCACAATTCTTGGGATTTTGTCAAAGTCAGCGTTAAAAATGTATCAGTTACATTTATTGAAAAGTCATGCGCCCTTAAGAATTCAAACTTCTTCAATTGGTCTGAAGCTGTCCTTGAGATCATTGGTAATCACATCTCCTTCTTAAGTGCTAACTATTCAGCCTTGCATTCGCACGAGATAATGAGATCTAAGGAGTGTAGAAACTTTATTTCAAACTTTCAGAAGGAATACGCTTTTACTCCGGCAGATAGGGCCGCCAACTATTTTGTCATAGTGTGCAGAAAGTGTACCTTTTTGTCCTCTTGAATGAATTAGGCTTTGATCTTAACAGCTTCAATGCTGTTAGTAATCAGAGTTACGCACCATTTCTCTCCCATCGATGACATTATTGCCGAACATTGCACCAACCAAAAGGAATCTTTTGGTATAGCGGTTAGGGAGAAGTTTATGGTTTCACCAAAACTTTTCTAGATGCCTAAATTACACAAGAATCCGCAGAAAAGCAGATTTTATTGCTGGTGCCAGGAACAACACTTCTAAAGATTTGGTCATATTTGTAAACAAAGATCAATTAGTCCGGGACAAGTTTAGTAGTTATTGCCTTTCCATCAAGAATAATTCGGATGTGAAAGCCTTCTTATGCATTAACTCTTCTGGGAAATTTCTAGACAGGATGTCGGGTATGAATTACCACTCCTGACAAGTTTATGATTTCTCCACACTACGAATCTTAATGTAAGCCGGGTTGAGGACTCCTTAAGAGACTTTTGCGACATAATATTTAACAGCTCCAAGAGCTTCATCTGCATTGGATATTATAAAACATTCTTCTCGAGCAAAAAGTTCAGGGGTTATCATAACTGGTCCAAAACCCAATTCCTCACTGCTATTGATTTCATCCTGAATAACACTTTTGTCACTTTCGGGGGACTTGTCTTCAAGCAAATTCGAGGCATACCTATGGGTGGGAATTCCACTTCACTCTTGGCTGATCTCTTCTTGGCATATAGCGAGTTCAGATACGTGACGGATCTTCTTGTTAACAAGAAATTTGGCTTGTCCAAACTTCTCTTTAGTACCACCAGGTATGTCGACGACATGTGTATATTTAATTACAAGCTCTTTGATAACATCCTTCATAAAATCTATCCAATAGACTTCTTGGCTAGTAGGAGCGGTGACAATGACGAATGCGTTGATTATTTGGAAGTTAAGATCAAGATCGAAGGTACTGGCCTTTACACCACGGAGGTCTGCCATAAGTTTGATGAGTTCAATTTCCCAGAGATGCTATATACTTATGCTCATTAACCTAGGCTTAAACATCTTTGCTGCCCAACTCATCAGGTTCACTAGGATTTCTTCTGATGCTTCCGCCTTCATATCAGATTTAAGGGCATTTTCAATATCCTCAAGGAAAGAGTTTGCAAGGCTAATCAACTAATAAATTCTTACAATTCAATATCTTGTGTCAGACGTATATGTCACTTTTGCTGGTAAAGTTTTCAAACAAGTTCGAGGCCTTCCGATCGGAGGCAATTGTACCCTTTATTAGCGGATTTGCTTTTAGCACATGGTGAATTTGTTTTTATGAAGTCCTTGTTATCAGAAAAGAAATTTGGGCTTGCAAGACAGTTGTCAATTACATCTCGCTACATAGATGACATTTGTGTTGTAAACTATCGTCATTTTCAAGAAATTTTCAAAACTAAAGTATTCTCTCCCGAAGTATTTATGCCACAATAAAAGAAAGATAAAGTATGGATACAGGAGTTTCCAACGTAACTCTAATGAGGTAGCATCTCATTTTATAGTTAGCTGCCATGAGAAAGGGTCAGGACCCGAAACGTTGGGCAACTCCTGTATCTATACTTTACATCTTTCTTTTATTGTGGCATAAATACTTCCGGAGAGAATACTTTAGCTTTGAACATTTCTTGGATATGGTCCTCCCGCCCACTGCCATTACTTATATCGTCATTTTCAATTTGCTTCTAAAATTATATCCTGGTGACCTCAAGGCCGAAAGAAATGGTGATAATGATAAGTCCACTGAACATTTATATGTCAAAATCAATATTGTTTTAGATTGTCTACCCGTCAGTATATCATAAAATGGATTTTCCTTTTTCTGTGGTGCTGTTAACTTTTCCAAATAGCCTCATTCCCCGAAAGATTGGTATTTATGTATTCACGAGCCAAATAATTAGAACTTTATGTATTTGCTCGCACTTTCAATGTGTTATTGAAAGGACACAAAAGATTGTTAATAGTCTTGTTAACAGAGGTTATTTTGTGAAAGATTTGCGTCGTGGTTCCACACATATCAGAATATCAGAATATCAGAACGTTTATTTCTCAATCGAGAACACGAATACAGAATATGGCGATGATAATGTTATGGGAATATTTACAAGATAGATGACAATATCATGAAGCAGGCAACGATGGAGAAATTAGGATAGCTCTGTAAGGAGAGGACATTGACATTGCACAAACTGCATTTGAATAAAGTAATATTTTATTATAGCAAGAAGTGGATGAATGATATTTAGAGGATAGGTTATAAACATTAATAAATATAAGCGGCCTGATATCACATTGTCAAGTTTTTAATTATTGAAAGTATCCCAAAGCATATTTTATATACCTATTTAGTAAGAGGTCCGGAACAGAATTTTATCAAAGTATAAATATTCTCGCATATTTATTGAAATCATACATATAAATGATATTGAGCAGCTGCTTACCTGAAATGGAGCAATCAATGTTGATGCACAATTGCATACAATTCAAACTCAATGTTCCGGACCTCGTTCGCTGATATAGACTTCAGTAAATTCGACTGAGAGCGTTATTGCGTGTCTCAGTTTTATGCAGTTGAATGATATTCATGCAATCATTCGTTGCTGTAACAATGCTTTAGATCTGACTTCATTTGCTGCTTTTATGATTTTGCTTAACTTCACAATACCTCCTATATCAATTTTCTGAAGCATTCCATAGAAATCTCGCTTTGTGATATTGACGAGAAATGGTGTTATTTGTGACCTTATTTTGTTGTACATCGAACATTCACAGATAAAATGAAATACAGTTTCTATTGTTCCATCATTGCAGATGCTACATATTCTGTCTTCATATTCTAATCTATTTCTATAAGCTCTTGTTCTTACCGCTAAATCATGATTTCCACACATCATTTTCAGCAATGGTTCGATATCTTTCTGTCTTATGTTAAATGTCAAATAATGCTTTATTGTGCAGTCAAATTGAGCTGATTCCAAGTAGCTAATACCTGTTTGACTTCTTTTAGCGTCATTTATCCATTCAGCTCTGAAATGTTCTACTAATCTAGTTTTAACAATATTCTTGTATTCTTTAATGTTGAAATTTAAGCGTGCTGCTTTTTCCCATAGATATGATAAATTTAATTGTTTGAGTAGCTTTTCTATTCTCCAAGACCATGTATATGAGTATTTTGAACTATTCAAATTACTTGAAATATGATCAAAGCAGATTTTCATGACGCTGTTATTGCTACTAGAAATAATTTTGATCCAAAGATTGATTGCGGCTTTGTCAAAATAATATTCAAGTGGTAGCAATCCAAATTCACCAATTAAACAATAGTTTGCTGTTGTAGTTTGCAAATGATAGAAACGTTTGTAAAATTGAAACTGTATTTTATTCAATTCAGACAGTTTGTTATAGAAGCAAAATTCTCCACCATATTGCATTTTAGATAAAGTCAGCATTTCGAACGTATTTTTTACTATTGTTCCGTTAATACTTCCAAGTTCTTTCAGTTTTTTGGCTGTCAAATAGGAAGCTTGTTTGCCTTTGTTCGCAAGTGAAATTAGATGCTTCTTAGTGTTGTGAGAGATCCAAAATCCTAAGTATTTATATTCCTTAACTATTTTAATGTGTTTAATTTCATTATCAAAATTAATTCTTATGTAGTCATCATCATACTTAACATTTTGAATCATGATTTTTGTTTTATCATAATTTATTTCTAGACCATTATCGCTACAAAATTTATGCACTATTTTTATTTGTTTCATTAATCCGTCTTCATCATTACTCATTAAGAGGATGTCATCTGCATATATTAAAGATGGTACATGAAAATTTCCGATTACTGCAGCATTTAGTAGTTCAGTATTAGAGTAAATTTCTTTGGCCAAGTCATTCATAAAAATTGAAAATAAGGTGGGAGATAAACTATCTCCTTGAGGCAATCCATTTTGCAAGTTAAATGCATCGGATTCTATGCCATTAAATAATATTTTATATGTCTTTTTAGTTATCAATTTCATTAGAAGGTGGAGAAAGTTGCTGTTTGGAAGTAGTGCATGCAGTTTATTTATCATTAATTTCTTAGGAATTGAATCAAAAGCCTTCGATAAGTCTATGAAACTTATATATAAAGGATGCTTATAATTCTTATAGATTTGCAATACTTCTTTAATTACATAAACATTGTCCAATGTTGAGCTTCCTTTTCGAAATCCCGTTTGACAGTAATGAATGATATCATTCTCTTTGAGCCATTTGTTTAATCTTTCATTTAGAATTTTTGTTAGTAATTTTTCTACATTAGAGCTTAAATTTATAGGTCTATAGCTAGTTGTAACATTTTTCCCGCCTTTTTTGTATGTAGGTACTATCCAACTTTCTGAAAACGGGATTTCTTCTTTGTTAATTAGGAGTCGGTTGAACAGTACTTGTAGTACAGGCAATATTTTGTCAGATGTTTTCAGCATTTCTGATACGAATTCATCCGGACCACTCGATTTACAACTTTTGGCATTATTTAAATTAGTTTTAATTTCATTTATCGTTATATCTTCATCCAAAGTTTCATTGAATATTGTATTTAAGGGTTGCGAAGGTACTGTATCTATTATACTATGATGATAATGAAAATGTTTATCAGATTTTGTTAGTTCTATCACGAAATCTGAAGGTTTTAAATTGCTTGTAACATAAGTTTTCTTCTTATTGTTAATCAAATGCCAGTATGTTTTGTGGTCATTAGTTTCTTTAGCAACTAATAGTTGCTTTAGATCATCGTCTTTCAATTTACGTTTTTCTCGTCTTATTTCCTTTTGTAAGTTTTTCCTCGATTGCATAAGTTTATTCAAATTTTCATAAGATTTATTTTCTTTATATTTTCCAACTTCCGTTCTGTAAATTTTTCTTAGTCTTGTTATGTTCCTAGAATATTTAGACCTATGCACTTTGCTTTTACCGTAATATGCGTTACCTTTTATTTTCAATAGTTATTCATATATTTCATTTGCATTCATTGTCTTAGCGTTCAATGTATTAGATAGTACTGAACAATTTATGTCAAATTTATTTCTGTCAAATTTTAGACAATTTTCTTGAGTCCATTTATAAGGAAATATTTTTTTGCATGAAGGCTTTGGATTTAGAATTCGCAGTTCATTGTTGAAAGTCAATTTTAATTTTATTTTTAGATGTGAATGATCGGTGTATAAAACTGGATTACCAATTTCAAAACCAGTTAATATATTTAAGATAGATTCTGATATGATCAAGTAATCAATCATAGATTTCCTTACGACATTGTTCTGAATACAATGAAACGTACACTTTCCTATACTGTTAATATTTTCGAATCTACCGTTTGCTATAATTAAATTAGTTTCATTACAAAAGTTTATGATGTCATTACCATAGCCATTGAATGTCATATCCTCTGATTTTCGCTTTGGAAATCCATACTTTTCATTGTCATTCTCTATGCCAATTCGTCCATTTAAATCACCAATAATTAGTATATTTTCCATCTTATATTTAATAATGTAATCTTTGATGTTTTCATAAAAGTCCTTATCTTTGTACTTTGATTCCTTGTTACTTCTATAGCATATCAGCAGATAAATGTCTGATAATTGTTCACATTTTTGGGTTATTCTATTTATTATAATTGTTCCCTTTTCACTTATAACTTTATCAATTTTCAAATCTTTTAATTCGTCTTTTATGTATACTGATATGCCTTTGATATTTCGTCCTGATTTTATTGATTTCTTTCCCGTAGTATGTTGACCTGAATAGCATTCAATTAGGGGATAGTCACTTTCATTTTTTAAATGTGTTTCAGAAAAGCAAATTATATCTGCGTTATCCATGTCCTTGATCATATCAGTATTTTTTATTTTATCATTATTTAGGCCGTTTATATTGATATAACTTATTTTCAATTCGTTTATATTGTCTGTATTTGGTTCATCGTCCTCTCCTTCAATCAGTGCGTCAAACATACGGTCTTATTGGTGTGTGTTGTCTGTTGCTTGGCTGTAGTAAGCGTCTTGGTGTGTATTGAATGCGTCCGTTTGCATCTTCCATTCTTGCTACTCTGAATCGCTCTTCATCTTCTATTCTTTCTTCTCTTTCATAGTGTCTTCGATTTTCTTGATTTCTTTCATTTCCATACCTGCTATCATTATCGCATCTTCTTTCACTTTCGTATCTTGGTCTTCTATTTTCATAGATTCTTCTGCTGTTGTAGTGGTATCTGTTTGGGTAATGACTGTTGTTGCGATATCGTTGATTGCGGTTCCATGGCGCATGATAGCAATTTTGAATGTGATGGCCTAGTTTTCCACAGTGGAAGCACTTTATTCTTCGGGTATAACTCGGTTGCCAATGTTGTCGCTGATTTTGATGTTGTTGTTGCTCCTGCAGTTGCTGTTGCGGTTGCTGCTGTGGTTGCTGCTGCGTTTGCAGAAGTTGTCGTTCTTGCTGCTGTCTAAATTCGGAGTTTTTCTTTAACTCTTTCTCGATGCTGCCAATCTTTTTGAATATTTCTCTCATATCTTTCTTGACTTCGTCTTCATCATCTTCAGTTTCACTTTCATCACTCTCATCGTTTAAGCGAAATATTCTTCTTTCTTCTCTTCTTGCTTTCAATTTCAATTCTTCGATTTGATTATTCTTTATCAATATTTCTTCTTCCTTTTGATTGATCCGCGATTCAAGAAATTTCAATTCTTCATTTCTTTGCTGTAGCTGTTCAATTTTTGTTCGCATGTCTCTTATTTTTCCGTCTTGCTCCTTCATTTCTATTTCAAAAGTGTGAATGATTTTTAGAAGATCTTGTCTTTCGGCTTCATGTTTCTTCTTTTCCTTCATAAATTCAGTGTTGCTTGTCTGTGTGTTCTGTGTTCTTGTTTTGATCGCATGTTGTTCTGTTTTGTGTTTTGATGTCATGTTATGTGAGGATTGTGAAATGTTTTCCAGTTCAGCATCGTAAAGCTTTGTGATACATAATTTACATGTGTACTTTCTTTTAGTAATTTTGATGTATTTGACTAGTTCGTAGTTCGGAAGAAGGGTACAGTTCAAATGGAAATTGTCACAGCACTTTTCACACTTTAAATATAAGTCGAATTCTTTTACCGACAATCTGCAGCTCCCGCAAAGTCCAACCACTTTTTCTGGAGTTGCTGGTTGAGATGAAATGATTGAAGCTGATGATTCTTCGGTTGTCATTCTGAAATGGAGCAATCAATGTTGATGCACAATTGCATACAATTCAAACTCAATGTTCCGGACCTCGTTCGCTGATATAGACTTCAGTAAATTCAGTATGATCATGTGTAAACATATGAATTTGTTACAAAAGTTTAGAATTTTTTCATGTAGAGAGTTTTTGATCGTTGTTTGTGATAGGTATCACGGTCTGCTGTTCTACAACGGGGGTCCGCCAACCAGGCCATGCAGGAAATTAAAGGACCCGAAATGCAAAGCTGGTTGGTTTTCCTGCTGATGAACCGAGAATATGACCTTCGTAAATTTGGTTGTTTTTCACCTTGCGAAAATACCTACCATCATAGCAATGTTTGACGAACAGCTAATATCCATGGTCTTATATATCCTTTTGTTTTCTTGTATCCAAATTTATTTATTAGCGGTTTAAG
This sequence comes from Prostheceraeus crozeri, assembly GCA_907163375.1. Classification (NCBI taxonomy): domain Eukaryota; kingdom Metazoa; phylum Platyhelminthes; order Polycladida; family Euryleptidae; genus Prostheceraeus; species Prostheceraeus crozeri. The sequence goes on from CAJQUW010014004.1 coordinate 93,237, forward strand.
TTTTAGCTGGGTCTCATTAGGTTTGGAGATACCTTCGGCCTTCCTTATCGTTCATTTGATATGGTTGGCCTGACCCGCCATGTGGTGCAGGTTGGAGGTTAGGGGCCAAGACCTTGCTTTATGCAGCCACATGGTTCCTCCCTGATGACTCCGTGCAAAGCGTTCCTGTTTTGGCTTCTTATGTTTCTTGATTTTCATCATTTATGATTTTCGTTAGGTTCTCGACATGTTTCAAGCAGAGCTCTCACTTTAGTTTATAGTTGTGAGTAAAATTGTGCATAAGTTTTAATTTATTTCTCGTCCCTTAAAAAGTTGGGTCGACTAGCCGTTACATGTATTACATTTCTTACTCTGTACTGGGAAAAAGTATGTTAAAAGTATTAATTTATATTCATGCGCTCTTAACTTTCAGTAACCTATTTTTTACACGATGTTCCACTAGGGTAGTTGTTTAAATTTGGTTTCTTCCGTTTCCTGGATTCTTCGACTTCTTTAACCGTGGCGTGTTTTAACTTAGTTAACGCAGTTCCACGGTTAATAACATATAATAAATTTATTGTTAATAATTAGTGACATATAATTGCGTAATAATTTAATAATGCACTCCCCATGGCCCTCCCACACCCAGCAGCCCTCCCTGCCACCAGGCAGCAGCGACAACAACTTCTCGGACTCCCCAACCACCCTCTCCGCTGGAGCGTAGGTGTTCACGCAGTGACACTGACACTTTGCCTTCATTAATTAAGCAGTGACGGCGTTTTTATAAAACATGCCAAGTTACCCTAAAGCCATTGGTCAATTAGTCACAAGATAATTGAAATATACAAGGCCAATAAAAAGGATGTCATTTGTGATGGGTCAGATTCGAATGGGTCTTACTTCATTTGTGGGTATGGCAAGGTGTATCGCCTTGTTGTAAGCATCCATTTAGTTATTTCCTATTAGGAAATGCACAGCTGCAACAGGACAATGCACCTTGCCTTACAAGTTACCAGCAGACAAAGTAAGATCCATTAGAACTCCAGAGGTATGCGAGTCTTGCCATGGCCTACGAGTTTACCTACAATGCAAATCCGAAAGAGAGATTGTGGTCGGCAATCAAAGAGCGCATAAAGAAACGCGGATGCAAGAATAAAGCAGTCAACCAGTTTACTCAATGCATTTATATATATATATGTGGACTAGAGATTAAGAGATTGTTCAGATTTTCAAGAACTCTTGTCAAAGTTTTTCAAATCCATGCCTGTAAGGTCGGAAGCAATGATCAAGAACAAATGTGGACCAGCAATATATTGAACAGAAAGTCGGTGTTGCTGGACTGAAATTCATTGTTGAAATTGCTTTTGGTGTGAATTAAATTTTTTGTACATAATTTGTCGCTTATCAGTCTTCGTGTCTATTTATCTGATAGAGCGACATAGCTCAAGACACATTGACGGACAATGGTCATCGGATCAGGAATCGGCCGTATCGAAGCAATTCATGTTATTGTACACACATTACATAATTCACATATGGAGAGGCCAGGGTGACCACTTGGTCCGAATTGGTCCGATATGGTCAGAATTTCGGGGGAAGGTCCGAAATGGTCCGAAATTGCCAATTATGTAATTAATGGGTTTTTTCTTACTATACTTACCCTAAAATAAAACTTGAGCAGCTTATTGAATTAATTTATTCTGTAATTAACAGAAATATTTTAATCTGATATTGAATGTGTATAATGAATATACCATTTTATAAATTTGATCAGAAAAAGAGAGCGTCAATGTTGAAATTACCCATTTATTTTGATATGATAGTTATTTTGTATAAGTCAATCAACTATGCAATCTGTTTTTCATATTTTTCCGCTTTCCATAAAGAAGCAGACGTACATGTAGTAACTGTTCTAATATTCATTACTGTTTTGGTATTTCAAATTCAATGGTCTCTTTGAATTATTTTGCAAATGTGCTACATGTAGTTAATTCTGTAATTCTGCAATTTGATATTTGCCGATTCATTCAGCTTATTGTTAAAACTTTCTCGACATGACTGGGAGTCGTATTTGCATTTTGTTTTGCAGCGTTTAACTGAATTACTGCCTACATTTATTTGTTTTATATGAGATGATGCAATATATATGAAATTTTTCATGATATTCTATGTTTTTCTTTGTATACATTTCATTTGGATAAGTACTACTATAGTCAAATCATCAAAATTTAAAATCTATGTGACGTCATTGTGGGACAGACTTATGGTCCGATTTTCGGTCCTCCTGAATTGGTCACCCTGGGAGAGGCATTACCTTGAGAAGAAGAATGAATTCAGCAGATTGAATGACTGTCATATACTTATTTTGTAAAAATGATTTCATCAGATTTCGCGTATCAGATTTATGAAATCATTTTTTTAACCTGGTGGGTTTTTGACCAACCCTGACCTAGGTGGATGCACTACATTTATCTGTCTGTAAGCATTCGCCAATTATTTTTGTGTATGACTTGTTACAAGGATCGCAGCCTGAGATGCATTAGTCTTTAAGCTATGTCTATTTCATGATTTACCTCATGGATTTCCAGCGAATTACTTCCTTCTTTTTGTAACCTATTTGTATGTTATAATGTGCGCTACACTTCTTGAAGAATTGCCCGTTTTCTGCGTTCAGAGGTGGACTGAAAGATCTGCACTCGGCTTCTGACGATGCGATCATGTGGCTTGAAAATGTGACATTCTAGCACCTACTGTATTTTGACCTTGTGATTTGAGCTGGGTTTTTTGCATACGAAATATATATGTAATAATAAGATACATAATGTAGAGGCAAAAAACCAACCTGCTTGGTACCATCTCAGAATGAAAACAAACTATAAAATTGTTAACGGGGCTCCATTATTTTCAGTCAGGTCATTAGTTCCACTGAATCTCAGTGAACAAACATTTCGACTTCAGAGATGAACGCATATTCAATATTTTCCATTTCACTGTCGTTCGTGATGATCAAAAAGCAGCTTACCAGGTCGCAAAACTGCGAATTGTTATTTTCAGTACCGATCATGTGCTTTCTTACTCCTACCCCTCACTTATTGTCTCTTCTTCCACAGCTTTGAGCGTCGGACGAAACCACTTACATTCAGTTGACTGCATATATATACCAATATGCATAATATATATTGGACATTTATGCAGTTCCTATTATTAGTTCTTCCACAGTTAATTAGTCTATTTAAGTTTAATTTTCCAGTATAATGCATGTACGTGTTTTAAACTACTTGACTCTTCCCATGCAACTAAACTATGCTTCAGTGTTTACTTTTTCTCAAAACGCCATCTGTGAATTGCATCCAAATGCGTAACAAATACTGAGTATGTTACCGTATTTAGCGTGTTTTTCATGACGTCGACGGCGTTGCATTACGTGGTATTCATACGATAGGGAAAGGGTAAAAAGAACGAGCATGCGGAATGCAATTGCTGCCGCATGCTTGTAAAACGAAAATGAGGAATGCACAACACTTAACTGCTAGTGCTTAATCGAGTTGTATGGTTTGCGAACTTTTAACAAACCTCCACCTCCACACATGCATTAATTCGTTAGAATGTTCTAAGTCACGAGGTGATTGAATTTAAGAAGAAAGTTGTAGAAAGCGATATGTATGGTCGAATTGATTGATTCCATGATGATGATCTATTTTCTTCTTTTCAAATATTATTAAACGATGATGTGATATTTTCGAGAAGTTTCATTTTACGACCAAGTATTGAATTCCCTTATGATTGAGCTGACTTAGTACAATTTCAATTAAGGGCGTTATTGATTTTTCATTGCTGCGATTAATAAACACAATTCCTTGATTTCAACTGCTTCGAATAGAACAATTATCAAGCTCATTAATTTTATTCATTGTCTTCGCATTTGAATTAAGCAAGTAAATCTGTTCAAGATAGTATGAACATTGTGCAACATCTAGATGATATTCACGTAATCTTTTTGACTTATTAAATGTGTTCAGTTACAAGGTGACTCTGTCAATGAATTCTGTGAAGAGATGGTATTCGGTAGTGAAAGTGTCGCTTATAGTAAAGTCACAACTGACGGGAATAAGCAAAAACGTAGCGACACATTTTGTTAAACGCAACAAATGACTGCTGATATGAAAGTCGCGTGCTTAAACCATTCATGACGACCGTGCACAAGTATAATTAAAAAATAGTGTTTTCAAAAAAATCTAAGTGCAATTTGCGGACGATCTAGGCATCGTACGAGGTCGGGAGTGGTACATGTTGATCTCTTCTTTAAGTTGGTCACTTATTTGGGGCGCCATGGTGATACGTTGTGTTGTCCCAATAGCTGCGGTCGATATGGTAGAAAAAGTTGCCACTCGTCATTAATGTGTTTAAGGTTGCCACCCTATCGGGATTGAGGGGATATTGAGAATTATTCCGGGATGATTTCTGGATAAGAACATTTTTCAATTTCTCAAATGTAAATAGTTGAATCATTTCTTAAAAGGAAGTAATTATTGTCATGACAATATAATTTTGATTCATAATTGATTCATTTTCACATTGATTATACTTTTCATCGTCGAAGTGAAAAAACTGATCAGATATTAGTGGTTTTGCTACACAGCCGTCTCGTTTGTTTTGTTTGCTTTGCCAGCTTCGTTGACATAGTTGGATGTATAGATGACTGGCCGAAAAATCTGATCAATGCTACGAAAGGACTTGCATCATGCGACACGTGATATATTATGAACAAAGTCGTCAAGTCTGACATTGTAATGAATGCCAAGGATGATGGTCTGTTGAAGCTGGACTTGAGAGACAATGAAATTCTCCAAGTGCAAATTGACTTGAGATTTGTCTCTATTGATGCCAAAAGTCATGTCTTGGTAGTCCGCTACAACATTTGATGTTTAACGAAGAATGCAGGAAGTTCATCATAGCATTTCTACTGAAATGTCAAGTGAAGACTCCGCTGAATTATTCACTGGCCCGCAATTCGGAAGTCCAAGACCCTTCTGTAATGATAGCAAAAGACAATGACAGTCAGGATCGTGAGGAACGTGACGTACTTGACTAAAATTTTATCACAAATCGTGTGATATCAGTAGAAAATGTGCTGCGCGAATTCAGGAAATTCTTTCGCGATGCCTGCGTCTTGTCTGAATTGACAAAGGCCGCACCGTTTTTCGGACAACCAGAAGGACCTCAACACACAGTTTTGTAGACTCAGTGCCCCGATTCATTTCCGAATTCGGGAATTTCCCGAAAATTTTAAGTTGCTCCAGAATTCGGGATTTTTTCCCGAATTCCCGAAAATATTGACCCGAAATTCCTGAAAATTTCCATGATGCAGTATCTCTAACAAATATGATTTTTGGCATTGGGTCCTGTTGAAGTTAAACATCGTCAATAAATATCAACGTTCCTGGGTAGTCATACGAGCGTATGATAGAAATTTATCTAAAATATCAATTTCAAATCTCTCGACTCCTTTATCAATCCTCATTCCTTTATTCCATGAATTTTTCAGTAAAAAATAGTTAATTCCATTAAACAACGACGTACATGTACATGTACTTCCCAATCCCATGGTCTCGTGAATCGAAGAAGGCTACCGTAGCATTTTGTATCGAACTGGTAGCTAGTGTACGCTTTAAAGTTTATGAAAGTTATGCTATCAGTGCTAACGTAGAATTTGCCATTTTATACTCCTTTTATCGTCCTAAATACATAGTATAGTATGATTCCAACATCATTAATTATACTTGGCTTTCCCCGAACTTGTTAATAGTCTAATAATTTAACAGTTTTATCTCGCCATATCATATTGTATAAAATGTACAGGCACTGGTCGTCAGTAAGTCGATACTTTCGGCTAATGGTTGGACAAATTCCACTGTTCCAATCAATGAAAGCCGTCTGAGTGTCTACTCTGCTGCACATCAGCACTACAGGAAGAGAAAAAGGGATGAAGCCAAAGCGAACGAGGATATCAAAAGGAAAAGCATGGAGACACAAATTATTGGAGATTTTTCCAATTTTCGGAAGTCAAATGACTCACTCATGAATATTGAAAGTTCTGCCCTTGAAACGGATCGGCAATTGCAAGAACTTATTGCCGAAAAAGAGAAACTTGCAGAGTTTATTGCGACGGCAATAACAAAAGTGAAAGATTCGGAAGGAAAATTGAAATTTCTATTAGAGAGGAAAAAGACTCTATTGAAACAAAAAGAAAAAAAGATGTTGTCTTTGATGGACCAATTTGTTGTCAAAGAGTTATCTTCCAAATAACTTCAGACCTTCGTGAAAATAAATAAAGGTGGATAAACTGAGTATTTTTTGTAATAAAATATATGTACATGTACTTGTTGAGCAGTGGCAGTAGTACAGTGCTTAGATGAAAATAGATAATACATGTGCAACATAGATATGACGTTTCTTCATTGTATGCCGATTAATTAATATTTTCTAGGTGTTGTTGTACTCTTTAAGTTGTTGAAGTATTCAGATTTGCTTATAGTATCTCAAAGCTTCCATTCATTTTAAAACCCAAGCACATGAAGATAAGCTTTATGAAGACTATATGAATGCACAATATTTGAAGAAATGTAAGGGATATAACTAGTCTGTAGGGGTCTTAACTAGTCTGTTCCCGGGGATCAAAATACTTACAGATGCATTAAATTAATGTACTGATATATCAATTAATGAATACTATCCCATTAACGGTTTCTATGCCGTTTAAATGTGATAGTACATAATTCCCGAAAATTTCAGCCATTCAGGAATTCCTGAAAATTCGGAGGGTATGTCGCTCGGAGCACTGTAGACTCCTGTGCGGTGAAGTTGATTATTCTAACTTGTGGTTTGTTATCAGGCGATTTCTTCTACTGAGCTATGACCAGACGAGCGTCGAATGAAGCTTTTCGTTAAACAAATGAACGTCGAAGGCAAACCTACTCCCTGAGAATTTGATCTCTCGTCGGATCATCAAAGATCAGATTTTGTCCGTTGGAGGTGTCCAAAATGTTCAAATAAATTCAGATATGCTGAAAAAGCGTGGCTATGTCACATCACAGATGCAAGGATGAACTTGAAGTAAGGAAGAGAACAAATGTGCAGGCAGAAAAAAGGAAAAGGGTAAGGAAGAAGTGGAAATTTTCAAGAGGCGGAAGTATTCTATGTCGTCTGACATCGAGAAGTTAGAAGACAATGCATGTACTTTGACCGAAGAAGCTAATATAAATAGGTCAACTGCGCTATTTCAGGAGGCTCATGCGCTTACAACTAGAACCAAAGCACTCAAGGATTCAAGTTTTGAAGCTTCAGAAAGAAATTGATGTCAGAGGACGATAAATGCACACATAGGCTATTGTTTTGATTTATTTTCTGCTCTAAAGTATTTTATAACTTCTCATATATATGTGGCTCGCAATAATTGTTTTTAATTTTTTTCATTATTTATCAAATTTTTGTATGTAGTGTTGCTAGACTTAATCGACTTGTTTTCCATGTGTTTTCTGTGTATATTTGTGTTGCTTATATCAACAATAAACGTGACGATCTACACAATTATACACTACATAATTATACATAATTTTTTCATTTCATATAGTATTCATCACATGTACACATTATTTGTAATAAAAGCCCTCACCCATGAAAACACAGATGACAACAAAAAAAACTTAGCGATACCAGCGAGCTGATAAACAGGCCTCTTTAGTGCATGGTCTCCCTATAGATCATTAAGAAATAGACGCGCTAGATCCTATTATAAAAAGAAAACAGTGCAATCAAGCACTTGCATACATTGGTTCTTCTCGAAATTTTCGTTTGACTCTCGATATGACAGTTATCTTTTTATCATTGATAAAATCACTTCGTTTTTTTATTTTTCATGTACTGTACTATTTTAAGTAGCAATTAAGTGAATTGCACATATGCAACTGAAAACAAGGCTACGATTATTTTAAGTGGCATTGGACATCATTTATGACTCCGGGAAATCCGGGATTTGGATTTTGGAATTGGGTGGCAACTTTGGTTAATGGTGCTGATTGTGAATTGTACATGCAAGTATGAACTCTAATTATTATATAGTGGCCGGCAAAAATGTCGTTTTATGTTTCTCGTAATAGACTCGTAATGTGTCACATTATGCAACCTCTTATGATAAGCAATAAAGATTGTGTGTCATACATGTATATACTGAAAATCTTACCTGAACGATAGTTTGTCACATATTCAATTTCATAAGCCGTCGTATATATTGCATGTGCACAACTTCGTGAGCAATTAAAAATCTGCGTAACAAATGAAAACTGTACAGTACACCTGAGTATCAGTCGTACAATGTCACGTACGTCTATATCCACTCCAATTTGGGGAAGAAGAGACATGTCACTCTAAATATCAGCTCAATTAATCTAGATGGCCTTTCTGACGTGGTTTGTGACAGCTTCAAGCTCATCATCCGTCTTACTTCGGCACTGACTTTGATTCTAGACGCGGACGAAGAGTCTGACTTAATCAGTCCATCAGGTCTTTTGTCGGTTGCGTATAAGGTATGCCTAGCTGTTTGGTTGTAGACACTGCCACCTTTCGCAGTTCCAGAAGATGCATCGGTCCATCAGATTTTGAGGAGTAGCTGTTTGATTGAAGACACAGTCACGTGACTAAACCAAACTATAAACTAAGCAAATGAGCAATATGTAGCGTAGCGTTGTCTTGCTATATAATCAGGCCTCCAACGCTGACCGAAAAACCCAAAAAAGCCTTAATTTTTGTATTTCCAAGAAAAAACTTGAAAATTGACCAAAATTTTTGCTGTAAACCTAAAAGCTACAATTTTTGTTTTATACATGTTTATATTGTAGTTTTAAATCATGTCGAATGATGTGATTTCGGTCATTTCGGGTCCGATTGTATGTCATGCTCGTTCAGCTGCTTTGCAGGAAGGGAATTTTAGATGTGTTATTCATTGTTTCGCCATTCGCGGTTATGATTGATTGTCTCATGGAGCGCAATGGTGGATATAAGAATTGCTGTATTATCTCTTTTTTCTATCCCTATGAAGATTTCACGCGGTTGAATCCAGTTGCATTTGTCGGGTCGTTGCGAGTGAATTTGAAACTTACGTGAGAGTACTCCAAACGAATAAGTCAATGATCTATCACTTATGTGATAGGATGGTGTCGCTGATATATGAGATCGCCAAGAACTTCATGAAGAAATCATACATCACAAAAGATTCTGATAATGGCAACAGAAAACCCTTGTCGGGAAGCGACTTTTCGTCTCTTGGATTTGACGACACATCATAGACGTGTCGAGAAAGTCGATTTTGGGACTAGACATGCTCGGATCCGGATCTGGATCTGAACATACCTGCATGATTAGTACTCGAGAACGCAGAAATGTCGATTGAATAAGATAATAGGCTTATTATGAGTTAATGATGAGTCATACTGTCATGACTGTGTACAAATGTAGACTATGCCTGCAGATTAGGTCTCACCTCTGTAGACTTTTTGATGTACTTATCGGTTATCTCCCCAGATTTTCAAAATCGTCTAAGACTCATCATTTTTATTCAATCACTATAAAACTTCACAATTTCATTCAAATCGGTGTGGTCGTTTTTTAACTAGAAGCGATTGTGTGACGTGTGCAAGTAGGTACGCGATTCCTGAATTACACCTAGCACCTTATGTCAAAAATAGCCTCTGGCTTTCTCAGGAATAAAAAAAAACAACAAAATTTCTAATATACCAAGCTTTCGTATTCCTTCAACAGGGTATTCAATAGAATGCACAGATGTTTTACAGCCGTAAATCAATATTCAAAATTATTACTTAGATATTTCGAACAGCTCATCAACTACAGACAAAGATAAGAAAAAGATGCATGAACTATGAAATGAAGATACAAAGCGAACTATGGTAATATGAATTTGCTCTTTTTGTGAAAGATTTACATAGTGGCACTTGTTTACCGCATGACTCTTTTGTACCAACGAGCCGTAAAAGAGCTCTTTTATTAGGTGAACACCATCGAGTCAAAAGAAATTGTTCTCAACAGCATTTGAATGATAGTAAAACAAGGTTAACCCTAAGATTTTTAAGTAACGGTTACCCTATGAAGGTCATTCGAAAATGGTTTACAGATACAGGAGAGAAAAATGATGAAAACAACACCATACCGAGACCTTTCTTAAAATTACCTTATTATGGAGAAAGGCAACGCCGCGAAATAATCAACCTTGCTAAGAGAACAGAAGTTTGAGATAAAATCAGAATTATTTTTGAGACTGAACCAAATTTAGGTCTGAGATTCAGAAGGACTAAGGAACGGCCCCGTTGTGATGCAAATTGCTGGACGTGCAAGACCGGAGAAGGCATTGAACAGTGCTACAGTAAATTTGTTATTTATAAGATTACGTGTTTGATTTGTAAGAATTGTTATATAGGTGAAACATCTCGCACCATTAAGGCAAGACTCAATGAGCATACAACCTCAGGTTCATCAAAATTCTTTCAGCATGCTGAAGAACACAACACCAATATCCGAAATAGTTTATCTTGGAAGATCCTAAAGAGTGAACGCAACAATGCCAAGAGAAAATCCTTAGAAGCCATTTTCATACATAATGAGAATAATTTGATTAATGGTTGCTGCGGCGAGACATTATTACCTTTTTTGAGATAAATTCATTTTTGTATTTCCTTTTATATAAGCTTTTAATACTTTTCTAATATTTTTGTGAATTATGCTTTCTTGTATTCCACAAATTGATACACAGTGTTTACTATATATATAGTTGTTTGTTAATTTTTAAGCCGCTGGTCGGCCTTCAATTGTCTTACCATAGTTAGCTTTGTATCTTCATTTCATAGTTCATGCATGTTTTTCTTATCTTTGTCTGTAGTTGATGAGCTGTTCGAAATATCTAAGTAATAATTTTGAATATTGATTTACGGCTGTAAAGCATCTGTGCATTCTATTGAATACCCTGTTGAAGGAATACGAAAGCTTGGTATATTAGAAATTTTGTTGTTTTTTTTTTATTCCTGAGAAAGCCAGAGGCTATTTTTGACATAGTGTATAATATCCAGGAATGGCCAAACAATAACGTACTTTATACCTAGCACCTGTAAGAAGCGTACAGCAGACTCGTCATCATGTCATGTCAGAGTCGCTCAAGGGTCAAGGCTATCAAATTCATTTTGAGTGTTTATTATTGACCGATTAAAAGCTGTTGTAGTGCAGCCATATATTCGATCAAAAAGGGGTGGTCCTAAGAAAGCATGGGAAAGAACTTAAAATAACATAGCTATTAGCGATCAATAGTCAACACCTACGCAATGTCAATGCTCCCAGCGCTCACTCTGTAAATCCATCGTTCCCGGGTTGCAAATAATTATCCGTGTATCATGCACGCGTCACGGCACGAGAAACATAAAATCAAACCGAGTATCACTTTTATAAAAATATCATTGTCTACGAAACATCATGATTTACCAAACATCTTGTCTTTCTTTTTGGTGATCGACTGAATATGCCCGAAAGGAATTCTTCAAATTTGAGTGACGAATTCTCTATCAGTGAGAACAAAGTAACATGCAAGTGAGTTGTATTTTCATCTACCAGTACACATCATAGCGCTTTAAAAGTCCTCTTTTAGGGTTTATCAGGCAGTAGGGCGTGAAAACATTCGGAGCAACAGTCTATAGTACACAGCCAAGTGCAAAAACAAAGCACGCGCGCACGTATCAACAGAGCTAGGGTGGCAAGCGCAGAGACAAGACTGCATCGTTCGATCAGAAATTTGTTGCACACTACAGAACAGCCTCTAGTTCCTAAAGTACTCATTGGATTTGAATAAAACGTCATTTGTAGCCGCGAAATTGATTGTCTATATGCTCTGAAGCTTTGTAGCAATTGATCAATTATTGCAGCTTCTAGACAATTTTGAAAATCTGGGAAGGATATAGCCCATAAGTACCTAGCCTAATAATGGTTTTGCTTTCATCTCATGTATATACTGTATATGGGATCCGGGTTCGAAACTGATTGAAGATCCGATCCGGATCCGAAGCAAAATTGGATTGGGATCCGGGTCCGAACATGCCTAATTGGGACACGGGCCATGTCCTTGTTGGTAGAAATGAACATTCCCACGGAAAATTCTGTGCAAGAGCGATGCCTAAGATTTTTTATGAGAGCTGTTACTTAATTACAATCAACATTGCCACTATCAAACAGAATTATACAATCTGCTCAGTTTATCAGCCCTCAGAAACGACATCACAATACATCGTTCGTTGGAGTTTCTCGGTTGGCTTGACCCTCAATATACTGCCCTTCTTGTCTGATAATGTCCAGGAATTATTTAATGTACCTCAAGATGCCGCTGTTGAGGACATATTATGTGACATGGTTAGATGTCAATGGCAAGATTATCAAACAGCAGCAATTCCTTCTGAATAGCTCGAGCAGACGTCTTCAATAGCTGCAGATAGTTCCTATCAGCAGAAGTCATATTGGAAAACTTGAAAAGTACTGGTATAATGATGTAAAAATTATGTAGTAATGAAGTTGACTTTCAAAAGCCTATTGATGCGCATTGACAACTTGTCTTTGAAATGAAAGTCAACGGTGTTTTGGGGTTCCCTCAGTTATCAGCCCTAGTAAAATGTTTTGTCAGTATCGCATGGGAATGCTGGACCAGAAGATTTCATTGAATCGCGCCATTATAGAGCTGGAAACGGGTCTGCGGGTCACGGTAACCCATCTGGCGTTTTCCTGGCGGGTCAGCCGGGTCACGGGTCTGTAGTCAGACCCGCGTGACCCGTGCGGGTCAGTCATTTTCAGGCGAATCATTACATCTGTCGTCTTTAGTTAGTGGAAACATAACTTATTAAATATTACAGGCTAGTTTTGGAAATATTATAATAATGTTTGTAATGTGATGAATATGACCTACTATATGGTTATATTTTCACCGATCACTTTTCTCAAACATGATCTAAAAGCTGCTCTATTCAATCGGACGCTAAAATGCTTGTAAGTTACTTTGTACATGCGTGTATTTTTTATTCAAATACGCATTTGCCCTTGTAAATATATATTTATATATATATATACTGTAAACCTTATAAAGATCATTTGATTGTGCATGCCACCGAATCAACACTGCTGTAGATACGAACTAGAAGAAATGAGAACTGGAGAATGAAGCTCTGAGAGAGCTTGATCAAGATTCTCATCATTTAGTTACCTTTGTACATCAATCGTCCGGGATTCAAAGTAATTTGCCAACTACCCTCAAACACGGTGGTGTTAATCGACCTTCATGGAATGTTTTCATCTATACGCGATGGTTATGACTGACTCAATGATGTTCTCAATGAGAGAAAACAAGAACGACTGATCATGCGTCTCAATATCGACAGATTACGAGAAGTTAGCGATTTCCTTGATCCTATCGGAGATGTCATTGACATGTTAGAATTCGCGAATAAACCTACACTGCATAATGTTGTCCCCAGGTTTTACTATTTACTAAACAAATGGTCAGCTTGTAGTTCTCTCGAATACACGGATAGTATGAATTGCATGAAAGAGCATTTTGTCGATACTTTTAATGCCAAGATGTGGTCAAGCATAAATTCTTTACACATTGTGGCAGTTATTTTAGATCCGACTTCGCGTGAATTTTCCATGTGCACGGACAGAAAAGATCAAACAATGTTTCGCACACAAGCAATTCAAGGCATTCATTCCTTAAGTGATGAACACACCAACAAGTCCCAAGATGATGCAGGCCTATGTGTATTTCGAGAATCTGAATCTAAGAAAAGTAAAAGTGGAAAGCTGAATATATTACGTTTTAGATCCCAGCAGGGTGAGCGTTCCTTAGAATTTCAGGTAAGTCCGAGAACGGCAAGTATTGCGACTGAGTTGCAACAATATAACTCCATACTATCACCTTGTTCCGAAAACTTTGATGTTTTGAAGTTTTGGCACGAGAGGAAAAGTGCACTGCCAACTCTTGCGAGAATAGCTCGCTCAGTATATGTCATTCCTGGGCATTTTGGGCTATTCATTATCTTATGGGTGATTTTAATAAATCAACGAACCACAGGAAACATCCAGTAACAATTAACAATAAATGTAGAGTGTAGACATATTTCATTGTATTTCCCTTCGATTTTCCTTCTTGTCATTTAAGTCAGTTAAAAAATACATGAGGTCAGTATTTTGTTTTTGTTATAAATGCTGCTCGGATGATTCCACTTGAATAAGCCAAACATTGACCTCGGACCTATGTTCTATGCAACCAAGTCCGTGTATGCAACACATAAAACAAGAAATGAGAGGACAATTTTGCTTTATTCGTGCGACTTTGTTATCATCGTTCAACAAGTGTGACTTTGTTTGCTATCATCGTTAAATTAGTGTGACTTTAAATACAAAATAGTGTTTGAATTAAATACAAAACAATCCATAAAAAGAGCAGAGATTGGATCGAAGCGAAAGTGTGCATTCGAGAAACTTATGAACAATGTCAAAAATCGAAAGAAGATGTGAAGCCATGAACTATATTTGCAATTATTCATGAATTGATTGGTTTTGTTATTCTATCACCAATGTTTTTATTTTGACTGGATGTTGAGCGTGTACAACTTACATAGGTAATGTTAAGTGAGACATCGATATCTAAAGACGGTATACAGTGATGGATAATTAATGATGCATTCATTGTATTTATTAAATCTTTACATACGGGTACACGATTTTGATATGTACGATTTTTTAACCTTAAGATTTGCAGCGTATAATCTTTTGAATGATGACTGTCGGACATGCTGTTTGGGCGGAAATGCTACAGGAGTCAATTAAAAATTTCATTATACTATTGCAATGATGAAAGTGATACGCTATATCGTTCGATTCTTAGTGGATACTTTATCATTTCTTTCATTTTTCCGCCCCCAAAATTCATTTTTTTCTTGAAAAATTCGTCATTTTTTCTCATTTTTTGACTGTCTATTCGGTAGACAGCCCGCATCAGAGACAAAAGTGAAATACTAGTTTGTTTGAGAACATAACCTCTCACCCTCACGTTAATCGTGTGTGATGTCACCTGCAAAGCGCATATTAAAATCGAAAGTCTACTCATATTTTTTGAAGAAGGATGGGGATTTTCCTGCCAGGTAGAGACTGGAGAAAAACCGTGTGAAGCACACATCAACAAGATGGGAGAAGCCGATTCGCATGCATCCAACTGAAAGCGACATTTGGTGAACTTTCATCGAAAATGATTGATAATTGATACAGCAATGATCCCTGAAAATAGGTTCAGGTAAGCCTATAATGATCTATGATGTAGATCAGTTTATTTTGTGATTAGCCCAGTTTTTCAAAAAAGACTAGGCTGTATATGCTTGCCACCCGGAGTCGGAGTCCTATCAACCCCCGGGGTAGAAGTCGGAGTCGGAGTACTATCAAAATGATAGGACTCCGCATCCCTGATTTGTGCACATTGAATTTTTATATTTCATATTTTCGTAGTTATCTTCGCACTGGTGCGAAGTGGTCACTAAAATGTCTGCGATATCCGACATTTATCTAAAAATAAATTCATTCCAAGTAATTGAAAGCAATTACTTTGTTATGAGCAATGTTTCATTCATTCATCGAAACATTCATCAAACGATGCTGTAATCCATAGAGATATTGCAATACCGGGATGACATTGTTTTCAAATGGCGGTTTTCCGAATCAGAAAAAGAAATTTGGCGGTATTAAAGAGTAGCCTGGAAATTTGATGAAATTGTACTGCATACAGGCCAAACGTCAAAATAAAAAAATCATTTGATCCAACTTGTTTCAAATTATTGATAAGCAATCGAATGAGGCTGAAAAGGATAAAGAAATGATTGATTGAATATGATGAAGGAAGCGCAAGGATACCTAGCTTCTGCAAATGGTGCAGAAACCTTCATTTAGAAAAAAGGAAGAAACTCATGACGAAACATATGAAATTCAAAAACGTATTAAATAACTTGTCGAACAAATTTCTGTAACATAGTCTATTAATAGATGCTGCTACATTTTCTATTAGGCCTATATACATGACGATACACTAATTATTTCTTACAACACTTCACAAACTAGCACTCAGTTTTTAACAAATTTTGAAATTCAAAATAAACCTTTTTCCAGATTTGATGTGATAGATATCCGATGGATTTAGATTGTCAATATCAAACCATTCAACCACCATTGATCCGCATACTCGTGAGACATTACAGACTAAGCGAAAAGTGGGGCTATCCTTAGGAGGTCACCTGATTTTAAGATAGTTCAAAATGCCATTTCCACATTGAAAACAGAAACTTGTAATATTTTCAGTGTATTCTTCATGTAGTCCCCACACATTAGAAGTCACTACTTAGTTGAATGTGTCGTTTAAAGCGTTTGAAAATATGCAGACAACCTATGAAAATTTTTCCGTTTTTGAAGATGCTAGGGAATTTGTCTCGGTAGTAGTTGAAAGTCCACTATGTATCAGACATCACGACTGGTGCAATGTTTAAATTATCACCAAAAATCAAGTTCATATTTATAACGAGAACGGAGATATCCGTCGTGAAAGAAACAATCTTCACACTTTTATCAAAACATCTGCAGAAATTTCGATTGATTCGTATTTCAAGCGTGCCAGAATAGTAGAAGCAGTTTAAATTTTTCCGAAATATCTTGGATTTCTTCTAGATGGGCCCAGCACACGAAAATATCACGATGTTGACCAATTTTCAGGAGGTGAGGCACAGGCCATTTGTTAAAGTGGTGTGGAACTTCCCAGTTTACAGCTACTCTCAGCCAGATGTAGGTATAGTCTGCTGCAACATTGCTATCCAACATCGTTCTTTTTTCTGCAAGTGACAGTTCTGACTGTTTGTCTTTTTACTTTTTCCTCCACGGTGATTTGACTCACTTGATGTATTTCTTTTTTTAAGTTACTTCCTAATGTCCAACTGTACTTATGATTATCAATTATTCCGAAATGTACAACACAATACAACACAGTCTAAGACAGCGCTCCAAATTGTAAGGTCGTGACCCTAAAGTGGGTCGCTAGAGATTTTTAATCGGTTGCAGTGAGAAATCTCGAATTTTGATTTTCTTTGAATAATTACAATAACAATGAAAATATATGAATGATGTTTTAACGTCACTACTCCCCCATACTGGGGCTTGGACGGTGTTGACATAGTCAGACTTTAATCTGGAGCGTCGCGATCTTTAAGTCCGGATGCCCTTCCCGTCGACTTCCGATGACACTTTCGGGGCTCGACCTCTGAACCGAAAGATTGCTAGGCCAAGCACTCAACCACTTTGCCACGGAGATAACAATGCATGTATGATAGAAGATTCCTCGTTTCCATATAGTTAATTAAATTAAATTTGTATATTAGCTACATATTACAGCACACAGGGTTGGAATCAACCTGGATATGACGGCCGATGTAGTAAAATTTGACACTGATCGGCAAAAATCCAGCATTGATAGCGCAATCAATATGCTCAAGCAAAAATAGTTTTCGCAATTTTTTCTCGTATTTCGTTTTCGACCGATGCCCATAGAACTCAGAGATATATCCATGGAGTAAATTAAAAATATCTAGACATCTATGGATATAAGTAAGATCCAAAACCGAGCTTTGTACCACAAGTCCATTGTGTCCATCACTTGAATGCTAGCTTTCCTCAACATTTCAGCTTCTTCTTACGAACAAATGCAGCTATTTCAATCTGATGTCAATCTAGCGATAAATCCTTCTTTCCTTGATGTCATTTTATTTATGCGCAGAATTGTGCTACTGAACTGACACTCTCTCTAAAGCCTGATTTACATTAGGCGTGTGACTAGAGTCCAATGTCAAAAAGAAAGGAAAGCAAAAACAGGCTTATTATGAAAAACAATTATAAGCCTATCAAATCATCTGAAAAGAAAATTCTGATTTGGAAATATACTGAACGCAATACTATCCTCATACCTTTCAGCAAAAAAACGTCATGTTTCTCTTGAAACCCACACCGATCCACAAGTGCTAGATGCCCTTATAAGTACCACTGCCATTTCATCTGCATCTGATACTAAGATTTTAGTATAACGTCGTCCTTCTAAACTCTGATGGTTTCCTAGCACAGCCGTAGCCAGGAATCGAACAAAATTTTGGCATCGCATCTGGATCTTCATTGGGAAATCACATCAAACTGAAGTTTACAAGTGTAACCGTAATATCGAAACAAAGTGTTAAGTGTTAAACACATCGACAACCAAGGAAGCTGGCTGGTTACAGCACCCTCTGGTTCTAAAGAAAATGAAGAAGCACGATTATTCATTATTCTCCACAAAGGCGGCAATTTCCGTCGCTTTTGGACCAATATTCAACGCTCTCGTCGAGGCGGACTTCAAGCAAAATCCACCTGTTCTGCGGAAGATTTCGCCGCAAACTTTCAAAAGCTAACTAACTGACTTGCATCGACATTCAGAGTGTGTTCATCTCCAAAAGAAGTTGAATCGCTCTTTCTGCGTCTCAGTCGAGGAAAAGCTCCGGGTCCTGATGATGCAACTATTGAGCACTTTCAGTATGGCTGGTCTGAATAGCTGTCGACAGCTTTGGCTTGCCTCAGGACTGCACTCTCAAGGTGTTGGACCAGAAATTTCCTTCGTAGTGAAGTCGTGCCTCTTATGAAGAGCTCAGGTCTTGCTACATTGGCAGTGAAAGCCAGTGTTAAAAAAAGTTAAAGCTTTGCATCCTCTAATGAGTTCACAAACAGAATTGAAATCTCACCGTTGCTGTAACATTCACAGACGACCATGATTGGAATTCAGCTTGTTGTCATTATAAATGGATTATCATGTCTATGGAAATAATACATTTGCGATGCATAATCATGGATATCCAAAGTCATAGATTTCATGAAAAATACTGGGTTTTTATGTATTTTTCATTTCCCATGCAAATTAACGGAAATTTACTGGGCTTTAATGTAAAAGATGTCATCAATGGCTATTATTCCTATATTGTGGGCAGTTCACATAGAAATTTACTATGTCGTTTTAATTATCTTTGACTTCACTATCTTTCCCAATTCACCCATGATATTTTTAATATTAGACATCTCCAGACTTGATTTAAAAAAATCATTGTCTTTGTTAAATGAGATCACATTAAATTAAATATCTGATTGAGAAAGGCGGTTCGCCGAAAGCACAAGCAATTTATGTGTGCGTCGAAAAATAAAATTGATATTTATTTTCTTTAGTAAAAATGATTGTTATTTGGCTTTCGTTTTATTTTTTGCATTCGAAAATTTATCAACTTGCTTGTTATATTCAATTATGCACAAAAGACGGTCAAAATCCATCTCGTGCTTCACGCGTGTTGATTCATCTGAACATCGATCAGGAATTCCTTTAGTTTCATTGATTATGAAATTCATTTTAGTCTTAGTAGAATTCAAATCGCGCTCCATTGGATGAAGATATTGTGATTGCAAAGTCAAGAAGAAACGCAAAAGGAACTTCATGCGTGACTGTTTTCGATAACAAGTCCTCTCTCGATTCTTACGGCTTTCTATACCACAAAAATTTCGAAATAACTGATACCTCAATGGATTGTTCTCAAGGAACCTAATACAATCTGAAAACACAAACATAAACATGAAATCAATCACACTAAAAGGTTAAATCAAGTACCATGCTTAAATGTTAAGAAGTGCCAATTCAATATAATTCACTAATGAACAGAATACACACTTACATTGAGGAAGAATGTCGACAAAACACAATTAAAAGTTACAGAGAGACTTTTTTGAGACTAATGTAGTTATGCAATCATTGCCAACTACCTTCTGAAAGCGACAATATGCCGAATTTGCATGATACACGGAATTGTTCAGTTACTGACCACTCCAATGAAACATTGGCACTATTACAAAAAGATCCAAAAATTTAACTTAGCAAGTCCTTTCAACGAAAACTCAAAAATTGCCTTTCACGCTCATTTTAGCTGTTTTGCACATTAACTTCGTTGAAATGCCGAATTAGAGTACAAAAGTGAGGACAAATACGAAAAAATAAACAACAAAAATATTCCTGGCCCTCATCTCATCAGTATGCCACCTGCTAAAACGAAATCGAAGGCAAACTTCATTAACATTATTATGAACCGAAGGAAATAATTGAAGAGGTGAAATTTCAACCAAACTGGAAAACAAATTCTAGAAAATTTAAGAAACAAAGACCTTGCTTTTTTCTCTTTCAGGCAAGGGGTCCGTTCTGTGTTGTAAATAATGCCAATTACAACGAAACTGGAATGAATCATTTGACAGATCTTCTACATATGAAAGAATTTCACACTAAAACTATTGAGCAAAGATGAATTTAGTTCGGAAATCATTGTGAAAGAAAGAAGATTTTCAGCTTATATCACAATCAGTCAAACCAAAACTAATTCCGCAATGCCTCCATTTCACAATTTTATCAAAATTCAAAAGCAAAGTGAACAATTAAAAATGCGACCCATTGTCTCGAACAAGAGGGACCGACCGAGAAATTATCGTAGTTATTGACAATTATGTTGTCCCCCATGATTAACTTTATCCCATCACATCTTGAATCAAGTCTTCTGTTAATTGATTCCTTAAAAGTGTTGAACTCAATGAAGAACCCATACAGCTACGACATCCTGTCTATGTATACTTCAATCCCCATCGACGGCGCTACATCAGCAGTTAGTGATCAACAAGCTGAGAGACAATACTGATCATTATATTAGACATTTAATATCAAGCAATATTCAAGATCTTCTCAACATTATTCTGCATAATACATTTTTCCATTACCATGGTGTTATCTACGAACAAATCAGAGGCTTACCTATAGGTAACTCTATCAGGATTATTAGCATCGGTTTTTATGGAAACAATTGAAAGCAGTTAAAAAACAATTTGAAACAATTAAGACAAACTGGCCTCTGAAATTTACATATGTTTGCTGCTTATTTTAATTCAAACATCATTAAAAAATCATCAGTGTAATTTTTTTGCCAGAAGTGTTAAGTAATTAGTATGATTAAATCATTTCTTGTATGCAGTAAGCCACTTATAGAAGTCAATATAATCAGATAATTGATCTTATTCTTATCCTAGTACTTTTGACATTAGTGCTCTGTGAGTGTTAAGCGAAAGTGATTTCATAAAATAGTTCGTTTGGTGTGGTGTTTAACTGTTAGCTATTTTTTTAAAAATCAGACTACCTTAATTTAAATGATTACTTATCGAATACCTTCATGCAGATTTAACCACCACATGCATGTACATATTTTGAAACGTATTTCACTCGATGGATTGCTTGAGATTTTTCATATTACTAGATTTAGAAGTGCATTTACTAGATATAAATAATGCTCCGAGTAAATTTCTATCGAAAAAATCAAAAAAATGTCTTATGAAAATAGTGCTATATTAGGTAAGGATAATTATGATTTCTGTGATGTCAGTTGAAGTTCGTTTACCATATTGCATTACATCGCCTTAATCATTTCTTTTCATTGTAATTCTATCATGCTCATACAATTGTTGGAACGCTGTGTGTGGCTTGTGGCAGCGCTGACATACTTTGATTCGGCAGTTAAGTTGTCGTAGCCAGAAGTTTCAGACTTGTTACAGCTTTAAAAGCGGTAAAGGACGTCTGTCTTTTATAATACTTCGGTGATGATTGCATTAGTCAAGATTTATGTTGCTGGATTACGGGCGTTTGAAGTGAAAATTAGGTGTGTTGCTGGTCACGTTCAAGTCTTATCTGGTAAATCGAATGCTTAGTGCCGAAGATGTATTGTGCAATACATACATTTTTCGCTGACAATCAGCTCAGATAATATTCATGAAGTTACCATCATCATGAGTCAATATTATCATAGATGTGGTGAACTTAATGAAGTGCATTTGACACCGTAAGCTGAAATCATTCCATTACGTTATCCGTAGGAAGATAATTTTTTATCTCTACTTGAAACTCTTGAATGACACTTCAGTTTTGTGTATTGACTACTTAAATACTGTGAGGTAAGGGTATTAGATCAGATAACAAAATTGAAATCGGTTGGCTTCATCAAAACCTGTCCATGTTTATTAAGATCTTTCCAGTAACTACTGTTCTTGTTTTTGCTCATAATCGTTTAAAATTTCGTAACCGTGTATTCCAAAAGTTACTCATAGAAAATCCCGATGCAGATGGTTGAATTTAGAAATGAATGCATCAGCGGATGCGTGTCTCAAGCATTGTATTCAGTATATGGAATAAGTAGATGAGTTATCAACAATTCGTTTCTTTTTTTCAGCAGCAGGCTGATTAATGAAAAAACCATGTACATGTGCAATGTTCCCGACGTTTCGAGCGTTCACACGTCTTGAATTCCACAGATGACGGACAATTTTTTGTCTGCAATGAAGAGCCTCCTGCTAACAGCAATATTGCTACGCAATAAGCTATGCATGTGTCAAATCAACTATGTTGGTTATTTTATCAAGTGTAGTGTCCCGATCATTGCACGAAAATGACCATTTTAGGAGCCAATGTGCAAATTTTGAAGTTAAAGCGCGAATCTGTTGGAAAGGCTTGGCCTCCTAATATAGAGGAATATTACTAGTATTCGTTTTTAGGTACTAGATGGTAAAAATTAAAATTGATAGTTCCAGTACTTTTGAAGATAATCAAAAGCCACAATTGTGAATAAGCCATGATTCAATGATGGAACCTGATAGAATCGAGTCGAACTTTTACCAAAAATGGTAAAATTGCATAATAGCGTTTGAAAACAGAATTCTGTCTAATTGGTAATGCGAGTGTAATTGATATCTTAAACGTTTGACGTCTGTATTATAGATGCCTAAAAGTCTAATTCAGTTTCGAAAGGAACTTCACTTGTCATTATTTTCGCTGTTGGGAGGTGAAGCAGGTATCTTGGTCTTGTAAAATTTAGAGGTGGTTTGATCAACCAATATGTTTCAATAAATCTGGTATGTCATCGTAGCTAATAAGCTTTGACATTTCGTACTTCGCTATCGCCAAAGCTTAACTTCATATAATAGCTGATCAATTAAAATTTTACAATACCAAATACTTCCTTCACCTCTCCCAACAACAAACAAAAGTTGGAACAACAGTTTCGCCTTTCATTTGATTTTGAGGAAATTTAAATTAACTATGAAATTACTTCAAGACATTTCTCTTAATTGAGATAGTCTTTTGCCATAGTCGATGCATATCAAATTTCCTATCATCAGATGAATTGACTGAATCATGAGACGATAGGAAATAGAGTAAGTATCATGAAATATTGCGTAGAAGTATTTGCTGAAGAGGAATTATTGCAGCTTCATCGTGTGAGACTAAGGAAAGGATATATAACTGAGTATACATTTGTTCCAAAGTTCAGGTGTTGGTCAACTGCATCTCCCTAAGTGTAGCGTAATATTCTATCTATTTGAATATTCTGTCGTGTTTAGACAGTTTCTATTATCATAGTGTAAAAATAATTGACGTTGACCGCCTCAGGAACGGACTTGTTTACGCAGTAGCATACGACAGAGCGATGCTTTGTGAGTGTGCTTTGCATAGATGATTTGCGTTTGAAACTGCTTAATAAGCGCAGTAGATAATTATTTAGGCTTGATCAAGCATTCTATATCTTCATGAATTTAGTAGTGAATAGCCATATTATTTGGACGCAAAGCTGAAGTGATCGAAAGAGCTGAATGTTCCTTCCAATTTGAAAAATATTTATTTGGATAGTAACGTATTGAATGTTGTAACCATCGATTTTCATTCCATCGGTATTGCATACATGTATTTCTTCAAAGATTTGTTCACTGTAGCAGCTCAATATGTCCAGAGAAAACAGCTTGACACCTTTGAATATCCACGAATTTGCCGAGACTCCCTATCAATTTGATGACGGCTGTCTGATTGGTATTAGTTCTATGATACAGTCCGAATATTCTTTGCATCAATTTATAATCGCTTTCTTTGTATTCTACTTTTCCTCCTTGTCTTCAATGTATCTACTGTGCGGATTCCAATTTCTGGTTAGCATTTTGCGGTACTGTATGCTGTCAATATTTTTCCTTCCGAACAATGCATTTCCAATTCT
Organism: Prostheceraeus crozeri; assembly: GCA_907163375.1. NCBI lineage: Eukaryota > Metazoa > Platyhelminthes > Polycladida > Euryleptidae > Prostheceraeus > Prostheceraeus crozeri. The sequence continues at coordinate 117,467 of CAJQUW010014004.1, forward strand.
TCACTGTATTTTCAAGACATGGATTTTTGCTTCGCACGCTTTCAAGCTGTCAAAATCTTTGAACGTGCTTTTTCTAAGTTCACTTCGCTGCTCATAAAAGCCTGGCATTCTGTTAATGACCCCTTTGTTTTTCTTCCCCCTTTTCATACCAAGAACACTCTCAGCTACATTATTAGTCAGTTTTCTAAATTCGTCATTAAGTTGTTGAGCATCATGTTTCTGTAAAAGTGGTGCGAATCTGCCTCGAATGGCAGAAGAGGTGCAAATATCGCTGCAAACTCTTTCTCGATATCCGGGAGTTTATCCGTGTGATATCTAACGTTGAGTTTTGTTGGCCCTTGTTTCTTTTAGAGCTTGATTCTCATTGTCATCATTAGCTATTATCACTGCAAATATCGGCTCCTGGAAAACATTGAGTGCTTTCTTGATGAACGTTTGACTGAAAGCGTTGAAAATAAAAGCTGCATACAACATATGGAAAACGCAAAATATTTTTAGAAGCAATGATCACATCAAATTCGAAGAGTACTCCTCTCTTGTGTATTTGTATAATTTTAGGCACTGCTCTCAGTGCTGCCTCGGAGAAACTCGGAGACATTTGCAGAACGGATCAATGAGCACATCAAAGGCAATTGTCAATCTGAAATATCCATGCACATGCATTCTCAAGCAGCCCAAAATTTCAAAATCATATTGAAGACAAATTGCCCAAAAACAGCAGATACACTGATAAGCAAAGGGTGCAATGGACCATTAATGGACAATCACACGACATCATAATTTTTACATCTTCTTTAATGTTTATCAACTGCAGTTATTCTCATAGTTATTTAGCTGCTATCTTTCTTTTTAATGATGATCTTGATGGTTGTTAAAAAACTGGGTTATTCAATATTTCTGTTAAGTAATATTGATAGTATATGATTAGAAATTGAGCTCAAAATTTGAAGCTTTGTTAATTAAGCACTGTTAATTTGCCACTGATGATGTTGACATCGACTGAATCATGTATGGTAACTCACTAAAGTTCTCATAACATAATGAAATAATAAACCAAATTTGATCTTTGCGCCTACGATAGTTACTTCTCCAGCTTCAACACCCGTCCATCTAATTTCGCCCAATCCAACTGCGTCTCATCTGTCGAGGTGACTTCTTGACTTCTTGACAAAAGTCTTAAGCCTTTCCCACAGTGTGTAATGTTCTGACGCTCAATGTAGTGATAGAGATTCTAACTTCGTTCTCTTTAAAGTCTCTTCTCCAAGAGCATATTCTCCACTAACAGCCCTGGAGGGTTCAGCTGCTAGCGTTGTAGTTTCCCTTGGCCTCGACCGACCTGGTATCACAAAATCACTCTTGGACGTGAGCATTTGCATTATTGTAATAGGAAAGGAAATCCTGGGATTCATCTGTTGGTGTCCATGTCCTCTCCAGTTTGTGGTTACGGATGCCAAAAGCTGGTTGCTCCATTTTCTAGGGTTATCTCCTGTTGAGCAGTCACATGCCCCTATTTTTGTGCATACGTCACCTTGATTGTCGTGTCATAAAAATGGATGACATCTTCCGCCTACGCGGACGAGCTGGGGTCAGGTACTACCCCTCCTCCTAACACAGGGATGCAACTTAGCCTTGTACCCAGGAGGTCTGTCTGATACAAACGCTTTTTTTTAACTTTTGCATTGAAATTTGTTTTAAAAAAAATGACTGTGGTTTTACAACTGTGGCAGTCGAGAAATATCCTTTCAGGTTCGAGATCTATTTTAGGGTGGGTTGTATGAATATTTACATTTTAATTTAAATGTGGTTTACATCCGAATATGAACTTCAATCAATGAAGGGTCCTTTCCGATCGAGAATATGGGGTGCCGGGCACTTGCATTTAATCACTCATTTCATTTAATAAGGCAATTTCAGACAGCGTATACCATACATGCACAATGCATCTAAGTACGTGAGGGAGTCTTGTTAATTCAAAAGCTGAAATTGATAACTTCTGAACTTTCTACTATCTTCAAATGACAGTTTGCCATCCAAATAAATTTCTATCCTCATCATTTGAGCTTTAAGACTTACAATGGGAATAGACGCGAGATTCGACTTGGGAGACGAGAAAGATCGCCAGTAAATCAATAGATAAGACGTTTATTCCCGAAAGCTAGAGAATTCGCGAATTCATGCTAAGATTCACGCTGTATTGATGATTTTTTTATTTGTTCTTTCATCGTAATATGATCAATACCATCCAATTTGCAATTGTGGTTTTGTCATCAATTGGCTCGTAATAACAACATGTACATATTGGGTTCATACAATTGAAGGGGTCAGACGTATAAGGGGATAAGTCACATTTTTTCAAAAACAGGTAATTCACACCATGTCATGATAGATCTGGATTCTTCTTTTGACTGAGTTAGACGAGGATTGAATGTTTTTTACATGGTTTCCAGAAAGTGCATAAGGGGATAAATCACAAAGTTCAGCATGAATAAGGGGATAGGCCACTATCTGTACTTTATCGTGCAAGGTCCAAAGCAAGAAAATGGACAATCATGTCGTTGTACGATGATCGGGTGTAACCTAGTGAAAGAGAAAAAGTTCAAAAGCATTACCTATGTCTTCCTTCTAACAGGCCACACAATCATTTATGTGATCGAGACTTCAGCCACCTAGAAGAATCAAGCCGAAGAAGAGAACATGCATATTGATTACTTTCCGGAATGAGCCGCAAGGATTTTTTCCGTCAATAGGTTTCAAGAACAGATGATGACACAAGATTTATTAAGATTTCTGACCATCCAATGAAACTAGCAACGAAGACATGGTTTTTCGAAACTCAAGTTTTCCGATATGACGATGAAAATCCAGGAAAGGTGTTGTTGCTTAAGGTCTCCAAAGATGTTGCTTGAAAATGCATTATGTAGACCTCCCTCTCGTCCTGAAATTCCTGAATTTCCTGAAATTTCTAAAACTGCCCTGATTTGTCCTGAAATATGAAGTTTTGTCCTGAAAGTCCTTAAATATGAGACGATTTTCTTACAGTTTTACCTTACAGCTCAACTAAAAATGCCATTTTTTGTGAAAAATTTCTGAAGTTGTACTTAGAACGGTTGTCAGTTTGTCATCAGATTTGAAATGAATATGCCGGTACACAGAACCAAATAAAATGTAGATAGGCACATTCATTTTAGGAGTACAGGGAGTTGAGCATCCCTGGTTTGCCGATCTGTTAAAGGAACATGAATTCAAACGGTCAAGTTGATCCGAAATGGTTCATATTATAGTAAGAACTTCTGACCAACTTGAGTTTTGTTTTTATGTTCTTTTAAGTAGTACCCAGTAGGTATAGAACTTGGAGGTTTGAGCTGTCTTGACAAAATTTGAGATTGGATCTCATTTGATGTTTGACCAAATTCTGAGATAAAAAAATCATTGACAAGAAAATGATGATAACAATAATATATAACAATATTAGGCTAAATGGAAATCGGAATTCGTCGCTTGGCATAAATCAGCGAAGATACAACTACGAGTAAATTAAAAAGTTGATCACGAAGAACGAATTCTAGGATACTACTTAGCTTGACAGAATGTCTTGCGAGCATAGGGATAATGATGCGTTAACTCTTTCTCATAGTAATGCAATACGGTCAGCAACCTGTTGTCAAACGATATGATGTCGCTGAGTGAGGAGTCCATAGTATAAGACATCTAAACTTGACTCTCCATTGAAGTCATCTAATCTGACGAACGCTCGAGTTGCACAAGTTATGTTATCCGCTGGTAAGGATGAGATGAGTGAAACATGTGTGTGTACAATAACAAATATTCGTGAGACAAAATATTCAAAGAGCATCTCAAGGGGAAAATATTCAACATAGAAAACGAGCGTGAAGACGCGCCGCGCCGTATTCTTCCAAATATATTATAATTTTGTTGTAGTGCTGAAAAACATGAACTTTATATCGTTAAAAAGAATTTTGTTAAATTTCGATTGTCTACCATTTGTTTATATATATATATATATTTAGACAAGTAACCAGGCAATTGATAAATTTATCAAATCTCAACAGATGTAACCACCACGAGACATGTTTCGGCCTATTGGGCCTCATCAGTCGTGGGTAGGTTTGAACGTCGCTGGTTCAAACCTACCCACGACTGATGAGGCCCAACAGGCCGAAACATGTCTCTTGGTTACATCTGTTGAGATTTGATATATATATATATATATATATATATATATATATATATATATACATACACCAAAAATAGACCCAAAAAAAACTCGGAACTTTTACGTTCACAAAAGCGTTTCTTTGGGTTTTCTTTGGGTTTTACTCAGCAACCGGAGAAAAATATAATAAAATTGAATTTGAAAACACGACTTTTACTTATAAGCATAAGCGCTTTCTTTTTCTTCAGATGCTTTATAAGTAATGAGATTCAGATAACATGCTATTTACAAAATTTGAAATATACATAATAAAGTTAGTCATTAGAAATAACATGGAAATTTAGAACATATCTTCAAAATGATAGGATTATGTACAGCATAGATTTCTGTTGAGGGTAAGATAATTAGGTCGAATTGAGTGATGGATCAAAGGATTCTATGAAATATCTTTCTTTGTTTTTTTCTTTCTACATCACAATCAGAAAGCATCTTATAGAAAGGGAAAATAGAAAAAGATTTTCGTCCACATGCATCTAAATGTTAACGTACACGTATCTGTCTATAATTAGGGTTCACTTTCATGATTGGAAATAGGCTCTCCCTGCTTTTTTTAAACACTTTATTGAAATTAAAAAATATGATCGTTAAAAACCCAACGTTTCGTCCGTCACGGACTTAATCATGGGCAACAAAGTCCAGTCATTAATACCATGGGTTTATATACATCTAGTGACAGCTCGTCAGTTCATGTTTCCGATTGAGTATCGGACCATACGATTTAATATAGTTCGCTTCAGCGATCCTGGTAAGAACAGGGTCGTTGAAGCGATCAATAAACTCAATAATAAAATCTTCTAACCTAAGGGTCAAATTACTATGAAATTGGACAATATGATCTGAGATGGCACTCTTATTATCTCCATTTGAAACGCTTCTACGATGTTCAGCAGTATTTGTCTCCAACTGCCGAATAAATATCATTGTTCTATGCGCTATGTGGTCTACAAAGTCACGTGCCCTGCATGTGACGAGTATTACATCGGTTCCACAAATCGCCCGTTTGTTGACCGTTATGCTGAACATCGTAGAAGCGTTTCAAATGGAGATAATAAGAGTGCCATCTCAGATCATATTGTCCAATTTCATAGTAATTTGACCCTTAGGTTAGAAGATTTTATTATTGAGTTTATTGATCGCTTCAACGACCCTGTTCTTACCAGGATCGCTGAAGCGAACTATATTAAATCGTATGGTCCGATACTCAATCGGAAACATGAACTGACGAGCTGTCACTAGATGTATATAACAGGGTGTATACGGACCGGGAAAAACCGGGAAACCGGGAAAAAACCGATGAACTGGAAAAATCCTTGAAAAACCGGGAAAAAACCGATGAATCCAGGTCAAAAACCGGGAAAATTATAAGTACTTGCCAAATTGAAATTTAGATTATTTTTTTTATGAAAGCTTCGCACGAATAAAAATCAGACGCATCTAATTGATTTCTTCATGTTTTTTCGATGCTGATAAGTTGTACTTTTTGTCCAATTTTGCAGGTGTCAATAGTCGTGAGAGAATTGAAATTTGAAACCGTGAGGAAGGCCTCAATGAAGGATGTAGAGATTGAAATATTTTGTGAAATTTAATATTATCCAAACAGTAGCTGCGCTTGTCCTATACAGGAACACAAGGATACGAAGCCGATACGAAGTAGGCGAATATATTGATGCCTACAAATATCAACACATTTTGATCATGTAGCGCGACTTAATTGGGCACTGAGAGACGTTTCGGTAATCCAACGGTAGACGCTTTCCTTAAGCTGCTCCTTTTTTTGGAATTTATCAAATTTGCTTCTCGGCCAAATGAGAGATTTTCGAGTTGTAGTACGGCGTTCTATCTGAGGGGAGTGATAGACTTGCCTTGATTATTAAGTGGACGACAATTTCTTTTCTCCACTCATATTTTTTGGGTGCGATATGAATTTCTTCAGAATATGAGACCTCTCGATTGTTCATAACAAGGATGAACGTTTTCTTTCTCCACTATGGAAAATGCTCCCAACTTTATTTTATCTGGATTCTGGGCAGCATGAGAGACTTGTTTCAATCGTTAAACGATCTACATTTTCTTTTTTCCAATCTTTTGGGAATTTTCTGACTGCAAATGATCAGATACCCCAAGAAATTAAATTAGCGTCAATGAAACATTAGTATCCGAATTTTCCTCAGGTTCATGATTCAGTGGCTCTTCAATGACGTTTGTAGCCCAGATCAATATTCCCCCCATTGGAGTTTATCCTTACAATACTTTGATCGAAGAAATACTTGTCTTCTCTCTGCCATAAATGCTACAGTTAAGTAGGCCTACTGATTTCATATTCGGTTGAGTAATTCAAAATTCGGTTGCCATTAATCAAATCCTAGATATCTTAGTCACTCATGACACTACTTCACAAAAATTTATCGAAAACTTAGTAATTTTGTGTTTGAATTCATTAGATTAAAGATGTAAACAATCAAAAAGCAAACATAAAGGAGTCGAAAAATGGCTTATTTGTCCTATTTTTGAACATTTTTCACCACTAAGTTTATCCTCCTATTTTTTTTTGTTTAGTTTTGTTATGTTTAGTTGCTGTGAGGCCTGGAGTCACAAAGTTCCTGTTATGTAATTACATATTGTTTTGCGTTTATATGCTTTAAAATGGCTTCGTGGAAACTGATAATAAACGTCTCAAATAACTTCATTTGTTTTATCTTGCTACCATATGCACTGGTTGAGAACCGGGAAAAAACCGATGAACTCGAATTTCCGAAATCCGTATACACCCTGTATAAACCCATGGTATTAATGGCTGGACTTTGTTGCCCATGATTAAGTCCGTGACGGACGAAACGTTGGGTTTTTAACGATCATATTTTTCAATTTCAATAAAGTGTTTAAAAAAAGCAGGGAGAGCCTATTTCCAATCATGAAAGTGAAAAATCACCTCCCGTATGACGCCGTTAATTATAATTAGGGTTGTTTATCTTTTGTTTCTGAATTCTTGTTCTGCACCTTATTGTATTTTTAGTCCGCCAATGTAATATTGGTTGCATCCGTGGCATGTAATTACGTAGATAACATTTGTTTGTTGAGCATGACATGTCATGTCTTATTGTAAAAAATTTTCCATTCAAATTATACTTAGATCCTTCCCTTAAATAATTACAAGTTCCACATCTAGGATCCTCACATTTCTTTACAGAATATATTTTGTTTGTTGTTAGTTTAGAACTGCATAAAATTCTCTTGAGACTCTTTGGCTGTCGTTTACGTATAATGAATTTTGAGTTTCGGAATATGTCTTTAGTTCGTTCATCTTCTTTTAGCATTGAATTCAAAGAATGGATTGTTGGGGAAATATTTGGATTTTTTGGATTATTTGTCATGACAAAAGGAATAAGAGATTGATTGTCATTGTTGGTATTTAAATTTTGTTGCTCAGTTAAAAGTTGAGATCGATCAAATTGTAAGGCCTTGTCAATTCCATTTAATATTAATTTTTTGGTATGCTTAGTTAAAAAAGAGTTCAATTCTTGAAGTCGTTCATGTCTTACTTGTGGAACGCCAACAATTACACAAATGTGACGTGCTAAATTATAAGGTATAGCTCGTTTAGTATGTCGTGGGTGACAGGAATGAAAATGTAAATATTGATGGGTATCTGTTGGCTTATAAAATATGTCTGTTGAGATGCAATAGTTCGTTTTAATTATTTTAATATCTAAGAAGACAATTTCAGCATCACTTGTTTCCATAGTAAATTTTATGTTGGGGTTAAGACTGTAGTAAAATTGATCCAATTGGTTCAAGTTGTGATTCCAAATTAGGAAACAATCGTCTAGATACCTTTTCCTATATTTCAAAGTGTTTTCAGCAAAGTCCTCACCCCATAATTCTATCATCTTCAACTTCACTTCCAGATATCCCAACGTCAAGGTTGCGTATGTTGGGGCGACTTTAGTCCCCATGGTCGTTCCTCTCTTCTGCATATAAAATTCATCGTTGAATATAAAAGTGTTTTTCGTAAGGATTAGATTCAAACTTTCTAGTATAAATACTTTCGAAAATCTCGAGTCGAGTAAGTTATGACATTTATCGATCCAGTAACTTATAGCTTCCAGTCCTAATTCATGAGGAATATTCGTATATAGATTTACTACATCAAGCGTTACTAATTTTGAGTTTTCGTAAACTTTCGTCGGTAACTGATTTAGGAAATATAATCAATTAATTTATATATATCTATATATATATATATATATATATATATATATATATATATATATATATATATATTCCTATTTCCAATTTGGTTTTCTATTGTTTCATTATGTATATATATATATATATATATATATATATATATATAAAATACCGTGGCAAACACACTCTTTGACAATGCTCAACTTATGAAGGAGCAATTATACCGTAATTGAAAAAACAACTTGTACGTACCGGTACTCAGAGTTTCATGTATTGTGTCCAATACAATCGTCAGCCAGATCTAAAAGACAGACATGGAATCATTGCATTAAATATTGAAGTGAATAAAAGTCAAAAGTCAGGTCTTTGCCAGTAAATGTTTATTGCGATGTCTACATCTCGAAATCAATTCGCTCCTCTTGTTCAACAGATTGACATTTCTATGCTGTAGAATAAAAGATTTCTCGCTAAGACAGAGGTCACATCGCCTGATCATTGGATTGTACGGCTTGCAAACTTTTTTGATTTGCCAAGATATTTTAGGGGTCCCACCTTTTTCTTTGATACTCCAGTATTCCTTGGAAAGCTCCGTCTCGCTTTTATACTTTTCGTGAGAGGATGATTTTTATGATTGCCATACCGCAGTTTGAAACTTCATTCACAAATGCCGAAGTACGTCTTTTGATGTCCATCGTTCTTGCTATCTGAGATTTTTGCTTCATACACTCCACTGGTAGAGAGGCACTCGTTATCCAAGGGGCAATTTTCCTCACTTTTGCAGTTGCATTACTTTTCTTTGCTTTTTAACATTTTTAACTGCGGTATGGCAATCATAGAAAATCATTCTCTCACGAAAAGTATAAAAGCGAGACGGAGCTTTCCAAGGAATACTGGAGTATCAAAGAAAAAGGTGGGACCCCTAAAATATCTTGGCAAATCAAAAAAAGTTTGCAAGCCGTACAATCCAATGATCAGGCGATGTGACCTCTGTCTTAGCGAGAAATCTTTTATTCTGCAGCATAGAAATGTCAATCTGTTGAACAAGAGGAGCGAATTGATTTCGAGATGTAGACATCGCAATAAGCATTTACTGGCAAAGACCTGACTTTTGACTTTTATTCACTTCAATATTTAATGCAATGATTCCATGTTTGTCTTTCAGATCTGGCTGACGATTGTATTGGACACAATACATGAAACTCTGAGTACCGGTACGAGTTGTTTTTCTATTTCTTTATATATATATATATATATATATATATATATATATATATATATATATATATATCTTATATATATATTACTATCTTAAGGATATTTGTAAATTTTAGTATAAGTAGATTTTTGTAACCCTGAGGATGGGCGTTGTAACAGTCCGAAGTACCGGTTGTATTATTATAAAATGGTTATCAAAGTGTATTTTGCGTTTTTTAACAACTCACGAAAAGAAACTATATAGACAAATGGAACATCACTATTTAAAAGTCAATAAGATCGATTGTGATATTTTATACAACACTTGCCTAAATAATGATTTACAAATTCAAACTTGCCAACCTTTACAAATTTCAAATTACATGACAATGCAGCACGCAATGAACCTGAGACGATGGAATTCAAGAAACATCTCATATCAAGACAAACCGATACTCTAAGTGATAAGGAGAAAATTGAAATGAAAGGTCTTGGCATCACCATGCGAAAATTGATGTGAATCGCTTTCTGAGATTCGTTTTCTTGCTCTATTGAATTTTATGTTAAACATCAACGCGAACAGCTTGGAAACTGTGAAATTCCGCCACTTGCAAAAACTCGAAAGACTCTACGGCTCGAAGCTGTTTGTGAAAGAAACATCAACTGCTCTTCATACAATCCAAACAACGATGAGCACAACCTCTTACAAAAGGGACCCAGCTTTTGTATAAAACCACATTTTGATCCTCTGCTAAAGCAAATTGAGGTTGAGAAATTGTACTCATCGATAACAAGAGAAAGTCAGTCATATGGTACAATTAGAATTGAAGACAAAGAAAAGCTAAGGGCTGATTTGAAATCATTTGCTTTAACTAAAACTAGTGATCATCTAAAGAATCCACTATCAAGAGATGATAAAAAGGCATTAGCTCATTGAAGAACAACAAAGACATACACATCTCTAAAGCAGATAAGGGAGGTGGATTCATTATTCTGAATAAAAAGGACTATGAGAAAAAGATAGACGATATCTTAAGTGATACATCCAAATTCCAACGTATTAACGAAGATACCACCCCACATATAAAAATGAAATCAATTCGACATTGAAGAAGCATCATGTCTTGACTACAAAGTATAATTGCGAAAAATTGGTTGGTTATTTCAGACCAGGATATGTGTATGGACTTCCAAAGATTCATAAAAATGCCACTGATCCTCCCCTCCGTCCCATCATATCACTTCGTGGAACTGCAACTCATGGAATTGCACAATCGTTGGTGAAAATGCTCCAAAGTTATATTCCTTCAAGGTACATTTGCAAGTCTTCCTACGAATATATCGCTTGTTGCAAAGATCTTGAAATCCCTGAGGATTCAAAATTTGTATCCATCGACGTTGAAAGTCTTTTTACAAACGTTCCAGTAGAGGAGACAACTGATCTCATCCTTGATTATGCATACAGTAATCCTGACATCGCTCCAGTGGTACCAAGAAATATTTTGCGACATCTTCTTCTTCTTTGCACGACGTCATCTCCCTTTATGTGGAAGAATGCACTTTTCAAACAAGTCGATGGTGTCTCAATGGGGAGTCCACTTGGACCGCTTTACGCCGATTTTTACATGAGTTCATTGTCGCTTTTCATTGGAGTTCATTCTGGTATCGAACAAATTAAACAAAAGCTTGAGGAGCATTCCTGCTTGAAATTCACCCATGAAAACGAGGCAGATGATGGATTGAATTTTCTTGATGTTTTTGTCGGTAGAAACGGTTCTAAACTGACAACCTCGGTTTACAGAAAAGCGACAAGTTCTGGTGAGTGCCTCAATTATGAGAGCTTTGGACCAGAAACATACAAACGTTCTGTAGTTCTATCATATCTCCACAGAGCTTACAGTCACTGTTCCAGTTGTCCTGCATTCCACCAAGAAATAGTCAGAATCAAGGAATATATTTGTAAACAATGGGTATCCCCAAAGTTTAGTTGAAAACATGCTTCGAACATTTCTCAAACGAAAAGATCAGAACAATGCGACCAATGACGAAGGTGAAATAATATTTTACTACCGAAGCCAGTGAACGTCAAGTTCAATTGTCGAGGAAAAACGCTTGAACAAAATAATAGCGACAAATGTGAGTCCTACGAATGACACGAACAAAATCAAACTCAGAATCTATTACAAAATGACACGGTTGCAGCACATATTACAAAACACTAATCCGTTCAAAGGAGTTAATCACCATATTGTATACCAATTTCATTGTCCGTCTGACGAATGTAATAGCGTCACATACATTGGCTATACAACAAACACACTCACACACAGATGTCAGCAGCACATGTCAAATGGATCAATCAAATCCCACTTGTTAACACACAAAAACATCAAAGCAGGCTATAAATTAATAGAAACAAAAACAAAAGTAATTGCTAGATATAACTTCAAAAAAGACTTGGAAATTGCCGAAGCCCTCCTGATAAAAGAACATCAACCGATCCTAAATACTTACTTACTGACCAGTTGTACGTCCTTGGTTCCACCAGTTTTGAGGGTTGGACGGTATTCCATGCCGATTCCAATGTTGAGGACGGATAGCGCTCCTCCATGCACCACGATCCTGTACAGTTCGACGATCGAGCCGCAAGTCGCGGAGGTCCTTGTCCACATTGTGAATCCATCTTTTCCTCTGGCCTCCTCGGATGTTCGGACCAGGTTTTTCAAAGGTCATAATTTTCTTTGGCCATAGCCAGTTAGGCATACGCTCCAAGTGCCCGAACCATCGAAGGCGACTTGACCTCAGAACGCTTTTAAGGTTTGTGATGCCTAGGGCATACCTTAGCTCAGCCATCGATTTCCGCTCACTTAACTTCGTGGAGCAGATCCATCGGATCATCGCATTTTCATTTCTTTCCAGTCGGCTCACATCATCAGTCTTTACAGCCCACGTTTCTGAGGCGTAAAGCAGCACACTTCGGACACAGGCTTGGTAAACATATCCTCTTCGCCGGAGGGAGATGCCACGATTGGTGAGCACTGGAAGCAACTCACGGAATGTTTTCCAAGCCGACTTGACTCTCGTGGTTGTCGCACCAAAACATCCTCCTGTTTGATCTATCATGTCGCCAAGGTAGCAGAATGATGTCACAGCTTCCAATTCGTCTTCGCCAATGTTGATGGTAAATGGCAGGTCTGGTAATGGAGTCACATTACCTTCGCATCTTTTACATTTGAAATTTTGAGCATTTCGAAGGGAGGGGAGATCTGTGCACCGGTGGTGAATCCAATGGTCACAGTGCGTGCATAGGATCGAGTTTCTCCCAACTCCTTTCATGCAAACTCCACATGGATACTTGGCCTTGTCCACTTGATGCTCCACGTGGTTGGGATTGCTGATCATCGTTTTTGACTTGTCGATGTTAACCTTTAGACCTTTCGCTTCCAAATTTTTACTTCCAACACTGGAAACGAAGCTTTAATGCTTCGAGCGAGTCAGCCATGATCACAAGGTCATCTGCATAAAGCAGCTCCCAGGGACAATCATGACGGAAATCCGCAGAGATAGCCTCCATAACTATAACGAATAGAACGGGGCTTAGCACAGACCCTTGATGGAGACCAACCTCGACGTTGAACGCTTCACTGTACCTTGATCCGAAGTTAACTTTCGACCTTGTTTCCTTATACATCCCTTTAACTACTTGAATAGTCCATTCCTCAATCTTCAATTTTCTCATAGCCCACCATATGACTTCACGGGGTACACGGTCAAACGCTTTTTCTAAGTCAATGAATGCAAAGTAAATGTCTTTCTTTTTGTTGTTGAATCTTTCGTGCAATTGACGGACAAGAAAAATTGCATCTGTTGTACTTTTGCCTGGCATAAAACCGAATTGCATGGAATCAATCGCAATTTGTTCTCTGATCAACCTTTCAAGAACACGCTCAGCTACTTTAAGAACTTGGTCGAGCATCTTCAGACCTCGATAATTTCCACATTCGAGTGAGTCTCCTTTACCTTTAAAGCAGTTCCCTATGCAGGACAGATTCCATTCTTGTGATACTTGGGATTCTCTCACGATTGAATTTATAAGATTTGTGACTGCACGAACAGCTTCATGACCAGCAGCTTGCAACATTTCCACGACAACGCCTGATGGACCTGTTGCTTTGCTTTTCTTCATTCTCGAATGGCTGAGTCTACCATTTCTTCTATGATTAATGGAGGTGGACCTTGCACTGGTTGAGGTACTTCGAGCGTCCGCGAATCCCATTGAAACTCTCTGTTCAGAAGACGCTGATAATGTCTCTTCCAGGTCTCAAGGCTTTCAAACTCACTGCATGTAAGTCTTCCCTCTTCATTTCTCACATAGCATTCACGAGTGACATCACGTGACTCACACTTCAGCTTCTTTGCCAGCTTAAAGATGTAATTCTTGCCATCATTCCTATCAAGCTCAGCGATTTTCGCTGCTTCTGCCGCTTTCTTAACGTGGTACACTGCCGACTTTGCTTTTCTCTTTGTTTCTACGTAATGCTCTTTGTCCGACATGCTACCACTCTTCTTCCATTTCTTCCATCCCTGGCGCTTCTGCTTTATGGCGGCCGCAACATCATCGTTCCACCACCATGTTTCACGAGGTTTTCGCACACCTCCTTCTGTCCAACCACAAACGGAATCTGTAGCAGTTAGAAGGACGCCCTTCAAGTTCTTGATTCCTCGGTCCTCAGATGTACTGGCAAGGGTGTCGGCAAAAGCCTGCTTAAATGCACTCTGCATCGTGGGGTTCGTAATTTCCAAATCTTTTGCTTTGGGGGGAACCTGCGGGGTCGTATCCTGTCACTCCTTATGGCTAGGGTGCATGTTAGTAGCTTGTGCTGTGATACACACTCTTCGTTATTGATGACTGGTATATTTTGAACGAGGCGGAGATCATTGCGCCTAAGAAGGAAGAAATCAATTTGAGAATCATGCAGACCAGATTTGTATGTTACCAGTTTACTATCAGACTTTGTGTAGAAGGTGTTAGCTATTGCAAGATTCGCCGCAATGCACATATCCAGTAATCTGACTCCATCCTGGTTTCGTGTTCCATAACTTTCCCACCATGATTATTCTCAAAACCATCCTGAGATTGACCAACGTGACCATTAAAGTCACCAGCTATTATTAGAATCTCATCATCAGGGACGATTGACACTTCATTTAAAAGCTTTGCGTAGAATTCCTCCTTTTCTTCTAGTGGTCTGCCAGTTTGAGGGGCGTACACGGAACGAATATTCAACACGACTTTCCCAATGAGGATGCGCAAATTCATTTGGCGATTGTCTAATTGATTTACAGATATAACTTGGTCAACATACTTCTCATTGACAAGAATGCCAACCCCACCATATCCATCGTCACAACCGCTCCAGTAGAACTTGTAGTGACTTCTTCTACCCGTGATCATCCTAGCCGAGCCACCTCTCCATCGTGTTTCTTGTACGCAACAGATATCAATGCGTCTTCTCTCCAAGACTTCGACGACTTCGCTTGACCGTTTATGCATCGACCCGACACTTAGGGAGCACATTTTCACCGTAGTTACTTTGCTGACATTATTTGGTTGAGTTCCTCCGATCGCATGTCGCACCTTGGTTAGAGGACACCGAGATGAACCCCTGTTCGCACCTGTCGCATCGGTCCGGGGCTGCCGATGCGCCCTCCTGTTCGTATGACGAGAGTCCGGAGGTGGCCCTCTCCTATCTTGTAAACATTGAATGGACATTTCATACATATAATTGTAGCGAGATTTTATGACCGGATGCCCTTCGTGCCGTCAACCCTTTCTGTCTGGGTGGGGCTCATAGTCTCATGAACTTAAGAGTTCTAACCCACTGAGACGGTGGGAAAGTGTGGGTGCCTAAAGCTTTGATGGCATTTACTCCATCAGGGTTCCACTACCCTCCCCAGATGCTGGGGTTAACCAGGTTATTTACAGCCGCCCAACACTCGGCTGCGGTTGAATCAGTTACTACTAGCGGAAATGAAGATGGTAGTATCCAGAGGGCACGACCTACAAGCGCCACCAAATAGGTAGTCCAAGAGGGGGTCGAAACCTGGACCTTATGGACTCGTGGACGTTTCAACTAAGCCCCCCAAATAATAAAAGATCAAAGTTGACAAAAAGTTGATAAATAAACAAGATCAAAGTTTGACCCACCGACTAATGGTTATGTAGCCACTTTGTGCACACATTTCAATATCTTTTATGTCTATGTTTTTCTTTGGAAGCAAGCAACTCATCTCTATTTCCTATTTCCATATTCAGATATCCTTTTAGTGATTTTGTGCTATACTTTCCATAGCTTCATTTTAAATATTTACTATCTTAAGGACATTTGTAAATTTTAGTATAAGTAGATTTTTGTAACCCTGAGGATGGACGTTGTAACAGTCCGAAGTACCGGTTGTATTATTATAAAATGGTTATCAAAGTGTATTTTGCGTTTTTTAACAACTCACGAAAAGAAACTATATAGACAAATGGAACATCACTATTTAAAAGTCAATAAGATCGATTGTGATATTTTATACAACAACACTTGCCTAAATATTATTATGACCGTCTTCTGCAAAAATATTCACTGGAAACACTTAGTTCACGAAGTATGAACATCTGTCGGAATTATTTTAACAATTTGCCAAAATCTTTGAGTGAAAGAATTTCACATCGTCCACAAAAAACAGAAATATTGAGACGTAAAACAAATATCAACTTTTGTAACACCAACAGGTATAAAAACTCCTTCTTGCCATCTGCAGTACAGAACTTCTCGTAATTGATTTTTGGTGTGTATACATGTATATCTTCTCATTTTCACTTTTTTGTAAAATGATCAGCTTCTGCTGTCTAGTATTGAATAAACATATTATTATTATTATTAAATAATGATTTGCTGCCAACCTTTACATATATATATATATATGTATATATTCTTTGTTTTTATTCATTTTGGTTTTTATCAGTTCTGTTCTGAAAGATTTTGTGATTTCTTCATCTTCTAGTTCTTTCTTGTGTAACTTAATTTTGGTGTACTTTGGTAGAATATTGTTTTCGTTACATATTTGGTTAAATGTTAGATCATGATCGATTTTAATGCATTTTTGGTATATTCTTTCTGTTTTTCCGTAATGTTCTTTTTGAGTTGCTGTTAAATTTTTGTGGAATTTCTGATGAATACCATTTAAAAGCGTAGAATCGTATATTTTGCAACGTTTCGGACTCTTCTTGGTCCATTATCAAGCTCATTAACAAAATTATGACATGCTATGTAACAAGAGTTTAAAATTCAACTTTATAGACATCTTAGCATATGAATTGGCATGTTTACAAAATGATGAAGTCCTAGATATGTAAGGCTAATGTAACCAATCATAGAAATTGTCATATCACATTCAGGTGGCGGGTAAGCCCTTTGTCCCTTTGATTCAACATCGGAGTGTCCTCTTTTATTGAGATTGCTTCGGCAATTTGTAGATCATTTACTACACAGAAATGAGCGATGGTTTTCATGTTGTTTAATATGTTTCTCGGTTTCTTGTTATGTTTATCCAACCAATGCGTTTTTATTGATCCGTTATTTTCGTGCTGTTTGCATCTTGCTGATAACAAATTAGTTGTGTATCCAATATAGTTGGCATTGTTACAAATACCTTCCGGGCATGTATACTGGTAGACAACATTGTTGTTCGACTGAAATTTATCCAATTTTGTTTTTATCGCGTTCACTAATTTGTGGTTCTTATAATAGATCATCAGTTTAATTTTTGAATCAGAATCTTTTCTTTGTGTGTTGTCATTGACTATCGTCAACAACCGTTTTTCTTCAATCAAGTGATTTGAAGTCAATTGGCCTTTAAAAAAGAATACAACGCTTTTTCATTTCTTCTTTGGTTTTTATATTCTTAAATCTGTTCAATAGTAAATTCAGTGATCGGATTTGGGCACGAATTCGTGCCCGGGCACGAATTTGTCGAAAGTGGGTACGAATACACGAAAAATGAGTGTGGGCACGAAAATTGGATCTCCTGAAATTCGTGCCCATCTTTTTCTGAGAATCATCTGAATTTTCGAACACAATCTGCATCAATAACTGTATGCTTCATGCATTAATTCATTGTATGTATTAAACAACTTAAGTCGTTGCTGATTCTGGAAATCAAATTCTTTAAAAAAAATAATAAAACGAAGCAGTGCAAGTATACGTTATTCGATCGAGCTATATTTACTATTCAGCGTAGTTCAGGAAACCACTTATAACTCTAACACACCATTGTTTCATTTACGTACAGAAGAAAACCAATCATAAAAATGATAGATGACTCAGCTAATTTGACAGTAAACTCTAATTAACGCTAATTCGATGGTATGATATACTCTTCCAATTTGGTGGCTGTATTTGATTATATAGTGCATACATGAAAGGAATTACCATGAGATAGGTATTATAATTATTTCTTTGTTCATTCATCATATCAATTCGGTTTTACCATTAATATCTCTTGATGACTGATGCTGCCAATGAGCAGTAGACCTGTTTCGATAATCTGAGGCTCAACTGGATATCCCACAGCTTCAGAATAGAAATTGTCAACACAATAAACCATGAATATAACTTATTTTTGATTGCCACCGTGAGCCTAGATCCTCCCGACATTTTAAGTCTAGTTCCATCCAGATTGTATACCGTAGACCTATGAGATGAGACTTATCTTCCAAATACAGTTCGGCATCTGGAAAGCTCCCTAAGCTCCGTTCTTGTCGAAGAAGTCGTCCATCATAACGCGTTTCCCAATCATTTCTCGATAGTGGGCTACTGGCTCGAGCGCTCTCACTGAAATATTGTCACGTCTTTTGAAAGAGGACCGGCAGTTCCAGCCAATTTAACTGTTATTTCCAGCCATAGTATTCGCAAAACGAATCATATCGATTGCTTTCAATCCGAACCATATCCGTCGAATACTTCATTAACTCCCGCTCTTGGCTGTTGATTAGGGATCGTGGGTTACCAGGATTCGGATTGATGGAAGTTTTGACATGTCTCTTCAATGTAGTCTCGAGAATGCCGTATTGCCTGGAGGCTTTATAGATTGATATTCTGCTGACTGTTAGTGACTGCACTGCCACTGCCTTCTTAGCAGCAGCAATGCGTGTTTACCGATTCATCGTCAGCCAAGTAATGAAAAAATACTTGCTTTTCAATGAATTAGCTAAGTACATAGCAGGTGTATTTTGATCTAGTTTGATTTGCATTGAGTTTCTACCTTGCAACAAATGTTCAGTCAAAACATTTGTTCATTCTAACATGATTGACGTAGGCCTACATACTACATATTAGGTATCCATACGTGAAGTGCAGAATATCGGATTTCTTTAAGCAAGAAAATTATTTGATCAAATTAAATACCTCCAAAATAGAGGTGCCTCCAAATTGGACGAGTTTATCCTACAAAGATGCACGAGTCATATCAGCAAGCTGATCAATTGCCTACACTTCGTTTCGGTTCCTATAACATCTTGGGCGATCAGCAGCAGGTGAACCCACGACCAAAGGCATGCCCCAAAAAGCTTATGAAAGGCTTGAAGTAGTACAAACCAACTTAGAAGCCAACATTACAAAATGAACTGAAAATCAAAATTGATAAAACGAAAAGGCTCATATCAGGAAGATATGACGAGACTCTGAAAAGTCTGAAAGATGCGGATGAAAATCTGAAGGTTCTTATGAATGAAATATCGAAACTGATGGATGAGAAAAATCTGGAATCAGAAAGTTCATAAGTTTCCAGAAAGTTCAGAAAGTTTTGGAATTTCAAAAGTTCATGAAAAGAAGGATCAGTGTTTACCTTGACAGTGACGATGATAATGCTGTTCCAAATTAGAAATGATTTTTACAAACTTTTCCACGTAATATACGTACTACGAATAATACTCGTACTTGTAGCTAAGTACAGAGTGCATTTCTAGGCATTTCGGCACATTTTCAGTTGACTAGTCTCTATTGCATGTATATGCAACAAATGTGCATTTATGGGCTCAAAAAACCAATATGAAGATTATGCAATTCGATTACAAAGCGATTTATAGTCATGCATGTGGAGCAGTAATTTCTTTGAGCTGGTGGCAGTGCATGGGCACGAATTTCGAGGGGTGGGCACGAAAATCCTGAAAATTCTAGATCCGACCACTGTAAATTGAGTTGTTAGTCGATAATACTGATGGGATAGTTGTTATTCGTTAGGATTCTCTTGACTTTGTAAATTTCAGCATTAAATGAATTCCAATCTGAGCAAATTTGTGGTGCTCGATGAACATAACTTTTGATCACCGATGATTTGTATCTTACCGTTGTGAATGATTTGAAATCTAAGCAAGAGTTTGATGCTGTTGATTTTCGATAGATTGAAAAACTGAGAATATTATCTCGTTTAATGTTGACATCTAAGAAGCTGATTGATGTGTCAAACTCACATTCAAAAGTAAAATCGAGTACTGATTCTTTTTTCATCTCTGAAAAAAGCCATGAAAAAAAGAATCAGTACTCGATTTTACTTTTGAATGTGAGTTCAGATCGGAGGAGAGGCGGACCATTGAGGACACGATCGTTCCACACGAAGGCGGGTTCGAAGGACAACGTGGACAAGCGTGAGGCGTGGCTGGAGAAGAAATGACGCGACTTCAGTCTCTGTTGGCCGATGGAAGTAGCGGCGGACACACGTTGGTGGAGGATGTGATCAGGGGTTGTCTGTGCTGTAGACACCAGCTTTGCAGCACGTATCTCTCGACGGATATCTGGGGGTTCGATGCTTGACAGGACGGGCAGGAATGTCGTTGGCGTCGGACGAAGGCACCCAGTGATGATGCGCATGATGTCATTGAGGGCGCTGTCGAGCTTTTGAGTATGGCTACAACGGCACCATACCGGTGAAGCGTACTCGGTGGCGCTGTAAACGAGAGCCAAGGCACCGGTTCTTAAGGTGGATGCACACGCGCCCCAACTGGATCCGGCGAGACAGCGGAGTAGACCGTTTCTTGTGTTAATCTTCTCTCGGAGTTTTTCGGTGTGCTGCCTGTACGTTAGCGAGCGATCCAGAGTCACTCCAAGGTACACTGGGCTCGGATTGTTCGGTAGGAGACCTCCGTTGACTAAGACTTGCAACCTACGTAGAGTGTCTCGGTTGTTAAGGTGGAACGCTGTAACCGACGTTTTCGCGACGCTCAGAGTGAGTCACCATTGCTATGGTTGTCATATCTACATTTAAAATTCGCTCGGCATCACTCCAGGTGGTTTGAGCGGTCAGTAGAGCTAAATCATCTGCGTAACCGTACCGTTTGGCGGATGTGTCCGGCAAGTCGCTGATATACACGTTAAAGAGTGTCGGAGCAACAGTTGGTACGCCGTTCTGAAGTCTTCTCAACCTGCTGGATTGACCGTCGTTACAGTTGCGGCCATGAAGTTTGCAACACCGTCTCATAGAGTAGAAAAACAACATTTCCCTTTCTATGTGTAGATTTTAACATAGTATTATTCAATCATGTAACCAATAAAGACTCATGACAATTTTAAAGAGAACAGTAATAAACAACAACGATGAAGAAGCTAGTACTTCGTTTGGGTGCCCCTCGCTTTGATGACAGCGTTAATTCTTGATGGCATGGAATGAACCAATTTTGTACAAAAATCACTGATTTCTTCGTCATGGTGCCAAATATGGAGAGAGTTTGCAATCAGAGTTTGTTTGTTTGAGGCTGGTAATTGTTTTACACGACGTTTAATAATGCTCCATAGATTTTCAATCGGATTAAGGTCCGGAGACGAAGGAGGCCAGGTGAGAAGTTGGATGTTTCGACGAGAAAAGTGTTGCATGCTGAGCTTACTCACATGTGCCGGAGCGTTGTCCTGTTGAAAAATACCGCTTCCGCTGGGGAACCAATCACGAATTTGCTCAACCACTCTTCCGTCAATAATTTCTTCGATGTACATCTGACTGTTCATGTTTCCTTCAACAACATGAGCCCGTCCGGTGCCATGAATTGAGAAACATGCCCAAATCATCACGCTGGTAGGATGCTTTGTCGTCTTGTTAAAGTGTTCTGGTCTCAAAGGCTGTCCATCTACTATTCTCACATACCGAGGACAGTTGTCACTGATTTCTAAAATAGTCTCATCACTAAATTAAAAGATGACATTTTGCCGATCTTCTTCACTCCACGATTAGTGCTCCCTAGCCCACTTGAGACGCTTCTCAGTTTGAGCATTGCTCAAAAAAGGACGTCGACAAGGTTAAATAACTTTACATCCGGCAATGTTCAACACACGTCGCATTGTTCTTTCGCTGTTGATGTTGATGGATTCGTCACCGGATGCCCCAGCTTGATAGTCACGTAAAATGTCCTTCGCACTCGATCTGGGATTTTGGACAACCAAATGCTTCACTCGGCGCAAATCTCTTTCATTGAATTTTTCTTTGGGTCCACAATTTTGATAATTCGTCTCGTAGCATCCAGTTTATTGGTAGCGACTGATAGTTCTTCTCACTGTCGACTTGCTGATGTTCAAATTATTGGCAATTTCGGCTTGTGACTTCTCTGTGTGTTCAAAAAGTGCTATAATTTTGCATCGAATCTCATTGCGTCCTTCCATGATGCCGCAGGCGTGCAAAATGGAAGATAAACTGAATTCACAGCTTGCTTTCAAATTTGAATTTGCAGAATGCAATGAGATATCTATTATTTACCTATTCAAAACTTTGTCAACAACATTGACAGCTCAGGCATAGAAATCAGCTAAGAGACGTTCAGTCCAAGGATGCATCGACTCACAACAAGTTGCAGTAATTTTTCACTTTATAAGGCAGTGTTGCAGACTTCATGGCCGCAACTGTAGTTCTCAATCTGAAGCTACGATTGGTCAGAAGCTCCATCACAAATTCACAAGATGACAATTAGGGACCATACGCAGAAGCTTTAAATGGAGACCACGAAGCCATACGGTATCATATGCTGCAGTAAGGTCTACAAGGATCACACCGGCTTTTCGACCACTTTGGAAACCAGTCTCGACATCATCGGTCAGGAGAGTGATTTGATCCGTCGTTGAGTGGCCACGACGAAAACTGGCTTCTTCCTTTGGTAGCTGGGATCAATAATTGGATTGAGGCGCGCGAGGAGCATGCGCTCAAGGAGCTCAAAAGGCACGCATAGGACTGGTATGGGCCGGTAGTTATTGGGGTCGTCAGGAGGCTTGTTTGGTATAAGGATGGCTGATATGTCAGCCCGGCGCCAGATCTTTGGTATGCGAAGGCTCCTCAGGCAGTAAGAGAAGAATTGACGCAGCCATTCCAACATAGCAGCACCACAGTGCATGACGAACTCCGGAGCGATGAGATCAGGACCCTGTGCTTTACCAGTTTTGAGGAGGGCAACGGCAGACGTGGTGCTTAAGTCCTCTGAAAGGACGTTCTTCTCGTGAGCTGCACGTTTGATCTCAGAGTAGCAATTTGACTTCACGCTTGATCAATCTGTCTGCATTGTGGTGACGACCACTTGTGATGAGTTTGCTTGCTATGGCATTGGCACTGATTGGACATAGCGGGGACTTTTTGGCACGGCCGGTCAAACGATTGAATGTTTGCCATGCCCGCCGACTGGAGTGGGCAAAGTCAATTGAAGAAGTTAATGATTGTTTATAATAAAAGGGTGGCAAAGGAGCAGCTGTTAAGGGATGGTGGAGGCTGCTGAGAAAAAAATGTCCTGAAATTTAATGACTTGTGTATCCTGAAATTTGAAAAAGTATCATGGGAGGCCTGCGTTATGTAGACTAAAATAGGACAGTTTTTACAAAGATGGAAAAAATTTAAATCAATCTGCCGGGTAATCTAAAGATTAAAGCTGAATGGCGTTAATTTTCTGAAAGATGGTGATCGTGTACTAAAAAGTCATGAGTTATGATGAAAGTGGAAAAATTGAATGAAGACTTATTGAATTGAATAAAATACATTAAATACCCCTTCAATTAATATTTTCGATAAGATAATGGACGTGTACTGAAATGGGAGAGCGTTGATAAAGATACTTCAATATACGGCAGTTTTAAGTATGAACACGTAAAAGGGAGTATGCCACACAAATTGGGCTGCATGTTTTCATTTGGCCGCCTGTATGAGTTAATCTCATGCGTCTTTAGCTTCACTGCTCGATCAGCTAATAATTCATACATATAGGCTCGTAGCCTCTGATGTTCATGGGACTAGCGTACATAGCTTTTGTGTGATAATATTTCAAAACCTTCAAACTGCTGTCCTGTAAAATTGCAAAAGTGTGGCTTATCCCCTTATCCACCCAAGCCCTTGAATTGATTACGAAATGCCATCAGAAGAAGGAGTAATTTCATCATTCTGATTTATATCGTCCTGATCTTGGCATCTTTTGCGTGAAGTATTATACTTCAAACGTTAACTTGATGTTTTTACTGGAACTCGATTCTCAAAGATAATATAGCGATCATGCGAGTACATCGACGATTTCCTATGACATCAATACCTCATGTAAAGCTTCTCATGCATTTTGCTAGTTTTGTATCACACTCATGCAGGCTGACCAAGTGGTTTGCGCTTAGCGGACTGGTATGCAAAGTATGCTTTTGTTCTGCTCATTTGGCCAAGTCTGCCTTATACAAGCCACTTGTATACCACATGCAACCATTTGTATTGATAGTCGCTGAAAACAGTTTCAAATATGATCAAACGTATAGTAGATGTGCAAGACAATTCAGTTTTTCCTCAAATGTCATCATTATAATTATGTCTTTGTTGTTTCACAATCATGATAAACATAATGTCATCTAATAATCAAAAATGTCACCATTTTATTTTTAATTGAAGAAGCTCATTTAAATGGTTTTTTAGAAACCCGCAACTGTTCCATAGTTTTTCATAAGGCATGATTACTTTTTATCGATTATATAATTCTTTATTTTGCCTATTCAATTATCTTGTCACACCTGTGCATGTACCAACGTTTTTCATTTACCTGTACTGAAAAAAATCTTTCTCATGATTTCAGTCATAACATACGGCTTAGTTTCATCTAATTATTTATGTCTTCGCTGAAAATCAATTCACTTTTCTATCTCAAAGACAGGTCTGCTTTTTACCGAAATCATTTGGACAGCCTGCACTCATGTAAAAAATGATTTCATTTGCGGAATGTAATGGATTTTTCTGAAATCTGCGTTACCAAATGACCCCTCCGTTAAAGAAAATCACAACATAATCAGCATATTCGATTTTCGCTATATATCTGTTTCCGTCTAGTTCGAGTGTTATGTCACATCGCATGAATAACAGTGATTTAAGGTGACAGAGCACACAAGATCGGTGGTTTAAAGTAGAAACATATATTAGTAGCAATGGTATGCGTTTGAAAAAATGCCGTGTTTCGAAAGCTGCGCGCATTGCACAAGCCTGCGCGGAAGCGCTGTTTTTTTAATTTACTGTGCGGAATTTTCAGTTCATTTTATTACTTTTTTCATTCTGTGTTATGACCTCTTGACTCTAGAAATACAGCCAAAAAAACTTAATTTTATCAATTTCTAAATTTATCAGACACGTGGTGATTGGGCCCTATCACACGTAGAAGTAGCTATTGGAAGTAGGGATCGACCATGCTTGATTTTGTAGCGGTACCCGTGTCCTTGCTCGTGCAGTTGTTTGAATTTCTAACCAAACCGTGCCCGTGACCGGATATCCGTGTGAACACTAGGCACGACCCGTGCTCGTGCCCAAGCCGTACCCGGGTGCCTGTTTTAGCACTAGACATCCGCATCTACTTCCTGCTAACCATGTAAGCTAATAGTTCATGACCATAAGCACCGTGCTTGGCTGTTCGTTAGCAGTTTTTGAATAACGCTCTAATCAGTCACTTGATTTTTCTGTTGATTACCGAAATTTCGGTTGCGCTCCCCATTCTAACCACTAACACAAATTTCTTAGTTAAATTGACCCAATGAAACTCCCATCTACCATCAACTTGCGTCAGGGCGTTCCCCGTGTGCCCGGGGAAGGGCTCCTTAACCGTGCCCGTGCCTGGAAAAAAAGCCGGGTAATGGCCGTGCCTGTGGCCGGGTACCCGGTCAATCCTTAGTTGGAAGGGGTCCGCATAGGTAAAATTATGACATCAAAGAATTCCACAATATCACATGTATTGTTTGAAAGATGAAATAGATAAATCATTACGTATTACTTAAGTGGCCTTACTTCATTCTGTAGATTTTCAAGTATTCTTCTCGTGAATTTGCTTCACTTCATTTCAGAATTTGTTTTGATAGTGTCCTTTTCTTCGCAAGTCCACAGTTGAGCCATAGATAACTGAGATGTAAAAACGGCAGCTCTATCAAGGCGAATACTTTTCTTATGTTAGTCGATGAAAGTTTTTTTTATTCTCGTAGCCTATTGGTCGCATGTACTTTCAAATCTGGAAGATGTGTTTCAATAGATTTATGCTTCGGTTAGGCCTTCCATGCCTTCAAAAATGTCAGCATTTTCTCTCAATCACGTCGATATTTTGGTCAAACCGCAATTTGTACTATTTATCATCGGGCCTGTGGAATGATGTGGTCCAAGCTTTTTTGGAAAGATTGTGGATTAATAAAAATAGAGTCAAAAGTCAAAAACATACATTTTCTATGTTTTATAGAACCTAAAATAAAATCTTGCATTAAAAAATCAAATCTTTTTTATTAAACTTTGAAATATATTTCACCTATCCATCCGGCTTTGTCAATCAATCAATCATAAACGAATGAGTAAGTTTGAAATTTATATACACACATAACATCATAGATTATGCATCTGAGAGTAACGTAATTATAAAGATGCAAAATCATAAAATATCAATGCACAGTTTGATGACACAATTAGATATCTATCAATTTCAGTGTATGGATAAACTTGTCAAATTTGGCTGGTTCCACTCAGTCTTATTGTTTATTGATTTTATGTTCTCTTTGTACTTCTTTCTGATCTCCGCAGTTTGTCTTTTCATTGCATTATTATGGTATGCCTTAGTGTTGAAATCAACCTTACATGCCTACAAGAGCATGATCGACGACGAGAAAAATGAAATCTGACCATTGCGTTACAAATTTCAAACCTGATCATTCGTTTATGATTGATTGATAAGGCCGGATCGGTGAAACATATTTGAAAGTTTATTGATAAAAGTGCATCAAAAAGATCTTATTTTACATTTTATAAAACATAGAACAATCCAATGATTTTGAAAAGTTTTTGCACGCAAGCAAAAATGATTACGGAAAATGGTATATGACATATTTTCTATCATTCAGAAAATACGTCACATTGGATTACGCATTTATAATGAAGAATCTTTGTGATTTTACCAAATGATATGAATTAAAAATCAAGGTATGAGGAAAAAACAAGAGTGATGCTAGTAGGAGAGGACCTACAAGTATACTTTTGTCATTTATCACCATAAATCACGCCTTATTTATTGGATAGCATAAAGGGCAGAGAGAAATCATTTTCATCAAACATCAGGAGCAATCTATTTTAGTATGACACTTTTCTAACAAACTTATCATTATTTATGTCATTATTATTGACTAAACGAGAGGTTTAGAAACAGCAAAAATATTTTGTATACAGTGTATGTACATGTATATCTTTGCATAATAAGGAGAAAAATGTATTTCAAGCTTGTCACCTGTAATTCAAATGAAACTACCAAAGTGATTTGTTCCGGACCTCACATCTGTGTTTTGGTGCAGAATATTTTGGACTGACCATCTAAATGAATTCTCGCAAGGATATAGATGATAGATGAGTGTTAGTTACGATGTTCCGGCCTTCCGATTGCTTCATTGTTCTGATCTCTTCCGCAGCTCTAATATATTTTGCTAATTTCAATAGATCACCTGATTTTAACTTCTGCATCATGTCATAGAAATCTTGCTTACGAACTTCAATAAAGAATGATATGAAAAGCATTCTGATGATAAACGGAACGGGGCATTCACAAATGAAATGAGCTATTGTTTCTACCTTTTGATCATTACACAAATTGCATATTCGATCTCCGTTATCAAATCTATTTTTATAACTATCTGATCATGGTTTCAGTTCTCGGTTTTAGAATGGTAATTACGTCGTTCTGTGCAAGATTGATTATTTTAGCTGGCAATCAAATTGTATGGATTTTGAGTAATCGGTACTGGCTTGACTCCTTTTGGCACTTTCCATCCATTCATCTCGGAAGTTTTCAATTAATCGCGTTTGAATAACAAATTCACATTTTTCTCACTTATCTCTAAATTCGCTTAATTTTGCCGGAGATGTGTCAACTTCAATTGTTTCAAAAGCTTCTGAATGCGCCAGCATCATGTGTAGGAATATTTCACGTCATTTAGATGTTCCTTGATGTGTGTGTGACAATTTTTGACAAATATTTTTAATGCCATCATTATTACTGAAAATTATTTTAATACAAAAATGTATTGCCTCTCTATCGTAGTGATGTTCAAAAGGTAGAAGTTCAATTCAGTACTAAGAAAGTCTGTTATAGTAAAATTCTCCGCCGTATTTCATTTTCGACATTGATAACATTTCAAGCGTATTCTTTGCAACTAATAGCCCGGCAGCCAGAACTAGTTTCCGCAGGGAGCGAGACCGACAATTAGACTTTCACAGAATGATGTACATCTCCTGCCTACTATGAATCTGCTATCCTGCCGAGTTCTTAAGAGTTCCTCTTCTTGTCAGACAGGATCAAAGAAAAACACGTTAATCCAATGGGATGCAGATTGCAGTTTTTGGCTAAAATGAAATTTTCTATGTTGTCTCCGATGAAACGGAAAGTACCAAGCACAGAGTCATAAATTTTGACATGGAATGTCTTCAGGTCATGTCCTTTCTTGTTCATGCACCCATGTCTATAAAGCTAAACACATTTAGATTTGGCGAGCCTCTTAATGTCGCCAAACGCAGACATTTTGAGCAACTTTATTCACATTTAACCACATTCTCACATACATTACCGATCAGAACCAAGATAATAGCACTGACACATCATAGGAAATGACCTGAAAACATTCCATGTCAAAATTTATGATTTTGGGCTTAGTACTTTTCGCTCAATCGGAGAAAACATAGAAAATTTCATTTTATATAAAACTGCAGTCTGCATCCCATTGGATTTACTTGTTTTTCTTTGATCCTGTCTGACAAAAGAGGAACTCACTAGAACTCGGCAGAATAGCAGATTCGTAGTAGCAGGAGATGTACATCATTCTGTGAAAGTCGCATTGTCGGCCTCGTTCCCTGCAGAAACTAGTTCTGGCTGCCGGACTATAACCCATTCACAAAGACAGATTCTTTCAGTTATTTTAGCAGTCAAATATGCACATGCTGCATATGCTTTTTAGTGTTATGTGAAAGCCAGAAACTTTTTTATATTCCTTTACTATTTCAATTTGTGTGTCATCGTCATTGAAATCAATATCAAAGTAATTATTACTAACATGTTTATAACATGTTTATTGCTCATGTTCATAACTTTTGTTTGTCATGATTAATTTCCAGTCAATTTATTTTACAAAAGTTTCGAACAACTTTGATTTGATATGCTAATCCGGTTTCATCATTACTCATCAAAAGTAATATCGTCAGCATGTATCAAACAAGGAATATTTTGAAATTGCCGATCCTGGCTGGGTTGATTTCATTTATACTAGAATGGATTTCACTGTTAACTTTTTTAAGAGGATACAAATATGTTATAAATATACAATGTGATACATTATACACACCTACACAACAAGGAATCAAGAACATCAAGGCAGGAAAACGCGTCTTTTACGAACGTCCTTTACGAACGGTTTTCTGTATTAGAAAAGGAAGTCATGAAAATACATTCAATCAAGATAAATGCAGTCAATACATACCTCACTGTACATCATCTAACACCTAAGTGATTGCAATCTAGAACAAATTCAAATTATAGTTCATAACAATGTCATCATAGAAATTTCTTAAGCAGTATACAGTCAACAATCGTGTATCAAGCATAGAAGTCTATGCATGAAGCACAAATCCATGGATAGCTATCAAACATAAACTCGATAGATATCTCAGATTCCATGCATTAATCATCGATGTCAAGAATCTATGACCAAGGCAAAGTCATAGTTCTAAAACTAGGCTATTGATAAATAGTGAGAACAAAGTTGGTGACAAGCCTTGAGGCACCCCATTTTGCAATGTGAATATTTTCGTTTCATTTCCATCATATAAATTTTGTATTTTTTAAATTATCAATTTCATCAGTAGACGAAGAAAATTCCGCTTAGCAAGACACATTATAATTTCTTTATGAGTAAGGATTTCGGAACCGAATCAAATGCTTTTGATAAATCTATGAAACGCAAAAGGTGACTGCTTAGAGTGACATTGCCCTTTCGAACCCCTATTTGGCATTCATGAATTAATTTACGATTATCTAACCTTAGATTCAAAATGTTTGACAAAACTTTTTCTACATTTGAGCTTAAATCTATACACCTGTAGCCAGTTGTATCGTTATATTATTTCCAGATCAATTCTGATCCACAATTTTAATCCACATCAATTTTGAACATTTCATGTACCATTTTATCTGGGCTTCTTGATTTACAGTTCTGTGTAGATTTGAGGCAATTTTTATTTCATTTTCTTTGATTTTTCTGTCTAAATACTCATCGGAATTACAGATGCATGTTGAGATACAGAATTCCAACGCAGTTTGAACATCGGTAACACATAATCGCGACACACATGTAGATCAAAGACGCATGTACTGCACAACCGCCAAAAGAAATCAAAGGTAGACATTATACTGAAAAACGAATGCAAGTAGATAGTATGCAAATGAAATTTGAAGAAGAGAAAGGCAGAATAATGGAAATGATAACCATGGTAAAATTAAATTTACAACCGTCTCTTTCTGAATACATAAGTCGGGCTGAGTGTGCTTCATCAAAATGGCCTCATACACGCTAAGATGAACCTTGCTTCTGCATCTTCGAATAATCCGAAATCAGGATTTAGGAGGCTTCTGTGGCACACAATCAATTGAATGTCTTACAATGGCACTCGGTATCTTCTCTCGGCGGTGGGGATGTCTATTTAACAGCTGCCGGGGAACGTGTTCTGTCATTCTTTGAGAGTCGGCGCTCCGTTCTGCCGATACACCGGCTACCGCAGGTACAATTAAATTCATAGATAATTTTTAATTCGGTTTCGGGATCCCGGTTATCCCTCAAACCACTGAGTTCTCGAACGAAACTCTGTCGTTGAGTACGCTAAGTTAACCTCACAACGAAGCGTGCGCGCAATCCGGTCGTAGAAGGTGTCTCCTCTGAATGGAATTTGTAAAAGGATAATTTTTTTGCACTGGGGATCATGCACTTGCAATGTCTTTCGATAAAATCACGAGGATAAACATTGCTGATTAGTGCACGCACTGGAAATTCATGCTCTTCTGCTAAAGTAATTGGGGAGAAAATGCGGTTTGCCTTGGTGAATAGTCTTTATCAATGCCACTTTGCGACAAATAGGCACAAAACTGTTGACGTGAGCATATATACTCGACCATGTCGACTTGCTATGCACAGACCAAGTCGTACTACCATAGAAGTCATGTCTCACCTACACAACAAGGAATCAAGAACATCATTGAAAGCAATACCAATATATGAAAACACGAATTATTTACGGAACTTGATGAATGAATTTTTGAAACGACAGGTTTTCACAAAAGAGGGAACTAAGTTACACGTACCTCGAGTAGACATATTGCGAGCAGAACGCTCAGAAAACAGCTCGCGGAGTTAATGCAAGTGGCTATCACAGATGAATTGTAAAAGCTTTTGATAGGACCTATCGGCAGACTGAATCACATTGCGGTCTGCATCAATTGAGATGCCAATATCTCTGCACCAGGGAGAGCAATTTTTGTTTTTTTATGAAATTAGTCTAATGCAGATATTTTAAATTTATGCATTCAAACCTCAGTTTTTCACGATCTTCCGGGTTTTTTCCTCTAGTTCATTGCGATCCCTGCACTGCACACTCTTCACTCAACGCGCATGATCTGACACAATAAATAATCTAAGGCATTGCAAAAACATGCAAATGAGTTACACTAATATAGAGCGGATGAAAGCAACGTAGTACTTGAACATAATGTCAGTGTTGCAGTCAGCTCGCCTAAGTTTCCGAATAATAAAAATTCGGAGCCCTCTTCACAATATACTTAACATGTTCATTCCACTTCTTATCAGATGAAAGAACAACACCCAAATACGAAAACGATTCCATTTGGTTAAACAAAGAACTGCCGGGGACACGTTTAGGGGTAAGCTTTAAGTATTTTTAGCATAAGTATCCATCACAAAACATTTGCCATAATTGATAGAAGACCAATATCTGGTCACCAACAAATAATATTATCCCACTCTCTTTGCAAATGATAATCATTGCAGTGTAAAAAATGTAAAAATAAGAAGTAGTCAGCATATTTTATCAGCTTAGTACGAGGGATATCCAGAAAGTAAGCTCCGATTGTAAGTAGCACTTCAATTTTGCTCGCTACATCGATTTTTCTCTTCATTCTTGCTAAATTCGTTAACATGCAATGTGGACACATAAAATGAAGGCAGACAGCCGCCAGCCACCATTTGTTATTCATTCAGTGTCGGATCATGTCGAAGACGATTGAAAGAACAGCCTCCTATGAAATACGGGCAGCATTTCGATTTCTCAATGCGAAGGGCAATGCCGCTGCTGAAATTCATCGTCAAATTTGTAGTGTCTATGGAGAAATGGCCATGAGTGACTCGATGGTACGACGTTGGGTACGATTCTTCTACTATGGGCGTAAAAATGTTCATGATGATGATTGAAGTGGACGACCGTCGTTGGTGACCGAAGATCTTGTAAGCACGATTGAATCGAAGATTAAGGAAAACCAGCGTTTTACGATAACTTCGCTTTCTGAACAATTGTGTTCCACGAAATTGTGTCTGGAAGACTTGATTACCGGAAGTTGTGTGCTCGTTTGTTCCCAAAGATGCTTATAGAAGAACACAAATTTAAGCGAAAAGCAAGTGCTGAAACTTTCTTGGAACGTTACAGAATGCAAGAAAATGATTTCCTGGATTGCATCGTCACAGGGGACTAGGCGTGGGTGTCCCATTCAACCCCAGAAACCAAGCGACAATCAATGGAGTGGAGGCACACCTCATCACCGGTGAAAACAAAGTTCAAGTCGACTCTTTCCGTCCGCAAGATCATGTATACTGTGTTTTGGGATAGAAAAGTTTTATTGGTTGACTTCTTACCTAAAGGCAATATAATCAATGCAAGCGCTTGCTGTGAGACTTTGAAGAAACTGCGACAGGCTATCCAGAATAAGCGGCGAGGGATGCTTTCTCGCGGTATCGTTCTGCTTCATGACAACGCCCGGCCACACACCGCCAATACAACCCAAGGGCTTTTCGCAACTTTCGAATGGAACCTTTTTGACCATCCACCTTATAGTCCTGACCTCGCGCCTAGCGCAGGGCTGCCACTCTTCCGGTTTTAACCGGAATTCCGGCTTTTTTTGGATTAAACTGAGTACTGGGAAAATGTTCTATCAAGGAACAAACAACTTAGATTTTGAAGCATTTTAAGGGCCCTTTTGAGATCTTGAGTGGCTTAGAGATTTTGAGGTGGCCCTTTAAGATTGTGAGGGGGCCCTTTGAGATCGCGAGGGGCCCCTTAAGATTGTGAGGGGGCCTTTTAGAGATCGTGAGAAGGCCCTTTTGACAACGAGAGGGTACGTTTTGGGATTGTGAGGGCCCTTTTAGAATATGAACGAACCCTTTAAGATTGTGAAGGGCCCTGTTGACATCGTGAGGGGCCCTCTTGAGATCATGAGGGGGCGCTCTTTAGATTGTGAGGAGCTGTTTGACATCGTGAGATGACCTTTAATGCTTTTACGTTATGAAAGGTTCATAACGTAATATCAAATATCTCTGATCTCATGACTTCTTTCCTTTCGTGGTCTGGACATCATTTTAGATTAAAAATCATATTAACTAGCATGTCGTCTGTAATGTGTAACGTTTGAGAACAATATAGAACTCAGCTTCCTCATGTTGAGAAAGTGCGATAGTTCTTAGTCGTCAATTTGTGCTGTGTGACATGGATTAAAATTCTTTTGTGGATGATGCTTTACTTTGATCTTTGTCTATAAAATAATTTTCCTTCCTGTTGATATAGAGGATATCCCACATTGAACCCCCAACGTCACTTTCTTATAAATTCCCTATTTTCTCACAGATCATTTCAAAGCTTTTGATGAAATGGCAATTATCGACTCAATGATGACTCAATAATGATGTCATTTATGATTCAGAAGAAAACAGTTGTTAACAGTTTAAGTCTAACACTAGCAGCAATATGACAGCTTATTTTCTACTTGCTCATTTGCCCAAACTCAATCTAGTTCTTCGGTCTGCAGCGCAAGAGCATGTCTCTACGCAATCACTCGTTAATCCGGTGAAAAATGGTGCAAATTTTGTTTTCCAGTTCATCCAAATGAACGACTCCAATGCATAATTTCCTTAACGTGTCTAAGCGAAAAAAATCACAAGGCATGAAATGTGGTAATATCGGAAGCCATTCCATAGGCTGTCATGACGGTCAATCCATGATTTCGTGTCATGCATTTTAGTGCACCTGGTTAAAACTGATGATTGAAAAGCATTAGTAACAATATTATGCCATTTATTTGCTTGCTGACTGAGGATTCACTGACATCTTTATTGCAACAGACCCAACTTCTGCCTGAACGCTTTGAAAACTTATCGGATTGTGCATTTTTGTGATATCGAATTATCGCAATTTTCTTTGCTTCAAGGGGGCCTACAGCTACGCATTTTAGGGGGCCCATTCCGATTTGACTTTCCGGTTTTTATTTATGATAAGAGTGGCAGCCCTGCTAGCGATTATCATCTGTTTCAATACCTGAAATGTTTTGTCGGAGGCAAGGATTTCTACGAGGACGATGCCCTGAAACATGGCGTCACTTCTTAGGTAACTTCTCAGGCGGAGAATTCTTCGATGAGGGCATAAAACGACTGCCAGTGCAGTATGAGAAGTGTTTGAATAATGATGGCAATTACGTGGAAAAGTAACTTTTACCCTTAGTGAATTATTGAATATATTTTGAATGGATTAAAATTTCTAGTTTTCTTGTAATTTCTAATCGGAACTTTCTGGATATCCCTCGTATTTAAACACACAGGCAACAGAGTGTGTAAATACTATTAGGCCAAGCACAATTCCCTGAGGTACGCCGCTGACAGCATTGCACCAATCGGACGAGAAATCGTTATACAACACTCCTTGTGAGGGACAAGACAAAAAAATGACAATTCAGACAACAATATGTGTAGACAATTGAAACTTCTCGCAAGCATTTATGATAGTGGCATGATGAAGACGATCCAGAAGAGGGGTCAAGATGACGAAGAATGTGATGCTGAGTCAACACCAGACCCAAGACGTGGAATAAATGCAAACTGTGATGGATTCATTAACAACAGGCGAAACGTACTTATGAGATACAATGCGTTCAAATACTTTAGATATAGCAGGGAGGATGGAAATCGGACGAATATTGCTAAGTAAAGATGGTTTATCCGTCTTCGGCACGGGGCAAACATTTGCTTGTTTAGAAACTGCAGAAAATATGTCATCTCGTAAACTCAATTTAAGGAGAGAAGTAATCGCCGTCGACAAAATGTCGGAAAATTCTCGATATACCCAGTAGGGAATTCCATCAGGGCCAATGTAGGTTTTTGTAGGACGTCGAAGCTCCCTTAAAACTTCGTCACACGAAATAGGCGGAAGTGAAAAAGAGCTGAAGCTAGAATGCTTATCAATGCCATCACAACGCTGGAAATTTCCGGCGAAGTATTCACAAAATGCATTGGCGCTAAGATCCGTTGTAGTATTTGACTTATTGTTCCTTAAAGGAACACGCAAGGATTTCCAAAGATTCAGGGGATCAACAGAATTGATAGTCTCAGCCAAATACACGCGTTTTAAATGAATGATATGTTAATGCGCGAGTTAATGCGCGACCAATGATAATCGGTGAATGACTTCGTTATTAAGATGAATAATGACGTTAAAGACGAAATAGTGACGCGGCGAGGAGAAAACTCCTTCCCTTGTTATTATTACCGCTAGTCCCGGCTATCTAGACTCGACGTGTACATACCAAATCAAGTCGCGACTAGACTGTGCATACGGGCCATGGTGTGCTTCCAGTAAAGCGCATTGTTTTGTAGAATCCCTCAAAATGGATAGCCATATGAAATCAGAATGCCTACATAGCTTCTTGCATGTTTTCATTTTTGTTCAATTTCATGCTTCTATCTTTTCAAGTGTGACTTTGATGCTACGACTTACAACATGGATAATCGATGCTCATTTTATAAAATGTATTCAATTTTGAATTCATAAAACCCATGTGTATTGTTTGCCAGTGGAGATGGTCACTAGACTGAAACATGTTTAGCAACTAAATTTATTAGGCCCGAAAACTGTACGGCTACTTACATTAAAATAGCCCTCAATTTAAATGTGTATTGTGATAATGTTAAAAGCAAGACTTTCTGTAAAAAGTCAGTTGAAAGAGATATAAATATCTCAAACGCGAACGAAGCACATCATTGTATCTGCGGCCTCTAGTATGTGCTTTAACTTCATCATGAAATGTTACGGCGAATGCGTTGCTTTCATAATAATCTCCAGACACACTGTTCAATGCTTGGTGAATCCTAAATGTTCAAATTATATGAATACAGCTACAGTCATCTTTGTCAGAAATTTTCAATACATGCCTTGTCCTTTTCCAACAGGTATCAATGGGTCAGCGGCGAGGTGATCGTGAACAGCCGAAATTTAGTGACCTAATCAACTTGGCTGAAGTAAGCATGCGTCGGGTGATTGACTTGGCCAAAAAGATTCCTAACTTCAGAGATCTTGAGCAGCAGGATCAAATTTCTTTGTTGAAAGGTGGTTCTGTGGAATTGCTTTTTCTTCGAGGGGTCGTCTCATACGACATGAGCAAAGATAGATTCCTCGACAGGAACGATGATGAGCGTGAAGATGCTGTGAATTTAACATCGATGATAGATGCGGCTGAGCGTCAATCAACCGCTAGTCCTGGAAGTTGCACAAGTGATGGCGGATGCAGCAGTACTGGTTGTAGTATGGATCATGAGCACCAGAACCACGATGAGGTGTCAGTTGGTATTCTCTTTCGCGGATTTGCGGAGTCACTTATCGCTGAACTCAGATGTGATGAAGTTCAATTGCTGCTCCTCCTTCTAATTTGCTTGTTCACGCCAGATCGACTAAGCCCAAATAGAGTCGGAGAACGCAAACAAGTGGAGGCGGTGCAATTATTTTATACTGATTTACTAAACAAGTACATGTGCTGTCGGTTTCCAGTGCGTGAGGGGCGCCGTCTTTTTGCTCATGTATTGGTAAAGTTAGTTGATTTAAGGCAAGTTGCGGTAACGTTGACGCCTCAGATCAGTAATGTGGATCCAAATGAAGTGCAGCCGTTGATGAATGAAATATTAGATTTGTCATTGGAAGGCTCTGATAGTCCCGAAACTCCTACCAAGCAAGAAAAACATGATGAATTTCATCCAGGTCACCATCTTCATCCACCACATCACCACCATCATCATCAGCATAATCAACAGCAACAAATTCATAGCACTCTAAGCTTTGGACAGGCACAATCAGACAGTCTGTTGATGAGTGGAAATCAACAATCCCAAACAACCTCTCAACAATCTCCTTTCTCCACTTTGCCGCATTCTACCCAATATCAGTGCTCTCCAACTGTATCTTCGTGGCCCCTCTCCTTCCCTTATGCTGCTTATCTTGAGCAAGCATCTCCCATCTATGAAAAAATGGAGCCCACTGAACCGTGTGACGATTACTGCAACGATGTGTCTTCGTCGTCTCTACATTATTTTTCAGAAACAGCTACTCTAGAATGAAGAGACTGAAGTTGAATATTGTGTTCTATCTATACAGCCGCTAGTTCGTTTTTGAAATAATGCTGGTCAAGACATTGTCCTTGTTATATATCATCATGTGTCTGTATTCGTTCAAATGGAACGCTAAAAATCGCTTACAAGATTGAGATTGTATCATTTGAAGTTTGGATGGGATAATTGAATTATGCGAATCTAGGGATAAAGGACTTCACGGATTCGTGGAAGGGTGTTGGCTGCCCAATAATTAAAGAAGCATTATTTTGATTGAGCGATAAGATCTATGTAAATATGTGAATTCAATGACTCAATCATTTCCTATTCTTTAATTACTGGGTCCCAAGAAGTCCTCTGCGGATTACATGACTTGTAAATTTATCTGATTACATGTAAATCTGTCTGTTAACGTCCTTTTATTTGTGCCTAAATTTGATCTAATCTCAATAATCTCCTGAGGCATTCTAGTGGCATCGTAAGTGTATTTTGCCGATCATTGTTTTCATGCCTACGTCTTTGTTGTAAATGGTTGTACCAACCATGAGATTAAGTTACAAATCGAACTGTTAGCGGTTCATGTGAGATTATGCAGACATCGCTTTGTTAATATACATCAGACTGAATGCCTTTTTAGAATGGTGTACCTTTTGTGATATGTATAAAAAATATGTTAAACAAACTCGGAAATAACTGGCTATTA
Organism: Prostheceraeus crozeri; assembly: GCA_907163375.1. Taxonomy (NCBI): domain Eukaryota; kingdom Metazoa; phylum Platyhelminthes; order Polycladida; family Euryleptidae; genus Prostheceraeus; species Prostheceraeus crozeri. The sequence goes on from CAJQUW010014004.1 coordinate 155,958, forward strand.
TATCAGCAGCTTACCTATTGCAATATTAGTTGGCAATTAATGTAAAATGCATAGTTACTATATATATACTGTAAATGCTCGCCACAGGAATAGACAATGAAGTTTGATCATGAAAACAGCTTCGTGTGTCTGAATTTGAGTTAGTCAATTGGTCTCATTATGTACGCGGTCCAGTAACCAATGATATCGCAAAGGGTCATTAGCTCGCATCATCCCACTTAATTGTTAAATATATAGTCAATACTCGATAACACTACTTATTCTTTTACGACTCAATTTACTTAACCCAGTTATTATTGAAGCTACTATAATGTAGCATGGTAGTGTTTTCATTCAATTTTCATTTATAACAACAATTTACTTTTGGAAGTACAGGTTTTACCAGTCATTAATGTAAGTTTTTTTACCAGTCAAACAGATTATGTGTGATCGGCAATTGTTCTCATTGGCGAACTGTATGTAGTGGTTTTCTTGAAGAATTAGAACATGTTTGTGGAGTGATTGCCTCTTGATTTTGATTAGCCACTTGAACCAAGGTTGCATGGCGTTGCTTCAGAGTCTGATCGTTCATTTTCTCTCTTACCCTCGGACATTTCGCGTTTAAATTCAGCTTTCCATAAAGAAAATACATGCAGCTTTCCATACATTAACATTCAAGAGCGGACTATACGCGTGCAGGAATCGACGCTCGTGGGACGTAACACTGTGTACCGTGTATCGACTATAACACGGGCCATTATCAAAGAGGAATATACAAAGATCCCCTTCAGTTGCATCGGATGCCCTCCCTAACCATTCGTTGAACTGTTCAGCATCTGTTCCTCCTTCGAAGAATTCATGGTGAATGACTGCACGTCTGGCAGAAACAGCCAAAATTAACGTGAAACTATATCCTCGATTTGGTCCAAGAACTCGCACGGCTCTTTCTCCTCGTCTGGCGCGAGCTCTCGTTCGACTTTCATGCAGGCTGAAACCGGACTCTTCGATGAAAATAAGCTCCGGGGGATTTTCACCGTTGATTACATCCAAGAGCCAGTCACCATGATCCTTTCTCGCCTGCATGATATCATGCCGGTTTCGGTCTTGAGGGACACTCCTTCTTCTTGAGCACCATCAAACTGTTCTTCAGAGCTTTACATATTGTACTGTTGTTAACATGCGGTTTATGCGGCATTTCAACACACAAACAGTTTCTCAGTTGGTCAAGTGTATACTCTGGATGCAATTCAACTAAGTGTGTTAGATGCTGATGCATCTCTTCATCCATCTTCACGCGACGCCGCCCTCCACGCTGACGTCCAACAACACCTTGTTGTTGAAATTGACGAAATATGCTCCAATTGGTTCCACGCTTCGCGCCTAACAAACGCGCAACCTCAACGTAGTCTTCTCTAGTGTCATGATCTTGAGTGATTCTCATCTTATCCACCTTTGAAATTCGCGGTCGAGACATGCTGAATGCAGACTAACCGCAATTAAACACCTTTTTTAAGAGAGCATTGATTCTTGGTCTGTAAATGCCGTTCAGGCGCTCCAAAATCGACTGTTGAGTTTCTCTCATGTTAAAGGAATATCACACTGACACATTCCAATTTCAGTGACGTAGACGGAAATCAAGTGCCGCTGTTGATTAACATGATTCTACTATTAGGTGGTAAAACCTGTAAACTCGCAACTTCCTTTCCAGTGAGTCAATTATTTTGTCGTATCCATGTATAGTTGCATTTCGAAAACATTTGGCAACATGAAGCTGTTTACATTTATATGATTTACTTAAATAAAACTTTTGGTTAAACTTGAGTTATATAATTAGCCCAATCACGTTCTATGTGTTTGAACCGAGTTAGTGATTGATCCTAGAGGTACAGTTTCAAACAGCTTAACTTCCATTGTCAAAAGTCCCAATGTGTCATAGAAGTCAATTTAGCATTTTTACATGCTTTATGATAATGAAAATGATGTATGTTTTTCTCAATGATTGCTAGATGGCTGATATGTCAGACGTCATAATGTTATGGGTTTTAATATCCTGTTTTCTGTCAAACAATGTTTCACATCGCAGATCTATTGGACGTCAACGAGTATCGTTAAATGGATGTTGTATTGCTTGTGTGTGTATTTGTTATGCTCACATATCTTTCACGGACGATTCCAGACGGTAAGACTAGTGATTTCCGAGCGATCACGAGTACACGAGCGTATGCATTCAATTTGCAATTGTTATTGATATTTTGAAAGTAATCCACCGTAATCTGCATGAATGTATCTACATAATATGGTGTGTGTGTGTCTTAGAAGTCGTGGGTACATTTTATATCGTCCATAAAACCTGTTTGTAAATTCAAAATTTGTTGCAAATTAGCTGTGGTAGTCTATTCCTGTGACTCTAAAATGTTGTTAGTATGTACTAAGGCTGCTACCATAGAAATAAATCTATTTTATTAGAATAAATTCTAATGTTCATCGATACAAATAAGAGCCATATTATAAGATGCAGAAAGTGTCGATTCAGCCAGTACACATCTAAGGAACAAAAAGGTGGCATCGATAATTAAGTTCGATAGAGACTTCCTCTGACTGAAACAGCAATACCACGCTGCACATGGATTGGAATAAAAATCAAATATCACCAAATTGTTTATTTGAAGTTGACTAGAATGGACATTGACTCAAGTTCGCAGCTGGAGAACTAAGTTGGGGCATGAGCCAACAAGAATTTACAGACCGTTTCATAAATAAATAAACAAAAATGTCAATCCATTTTCAAACGTAATTTTCGCATGGAAGATGTGGTTCAATTTTACAAACTTTATACCATATGAAACCTCAAGTTTCATAGATTATTGTGGTATATATTTTAATTTCACAAGTGGTCAGTAGGCCCTGCGAACAAAAATTGAAGGTTTTCTTTGACGCAAGATTTCAACATGAAGTCGACTGAATTTTTCAATGAAAATTGTCTGACAGAGTCATCTATCCATCATTTACTTAATGATGAGTGGAGGTCACGATTGAGTGAATGTATAAAAAGATACACCATGAGCAAGATTCATCACAAAATTGTCGCTCAAACACATTAAACACATTGAAAGAAAAGCTCAATATCAATATGCTTCATCCCATGTGAAAGGCTATGCTTCATTTGTTAATTTGGCAGGCTATTCATGTCAAGTTCGCTTAGTTGTGGTCAGCAGATAGAAAAATATTTCAATTTTGGCTATTTTATTTACTTTTGCCTACAGAAGGAGCTACACAAAATGCAAATTTTAGATTGTTGCCATTGAATCAGGCTTATAATAAGCTTTTTATAGACGATAATATGTTTTTTGAGTTTTAACAAAATTTAGAGAATTTTCTATCAACTTTTCTTCTAAGTGACTGTGAGATTAAAGCAATGTAGCCGTTTCAACACAGCAACTTTTTAACTTCTCTTCTACTCAAGCTAGAATTTTCGTGCATGGGCTCAAATGAAAGCTGATGTTATCAGCTCCAAGAAAATGTAATATTTATATAAATCGGCCCATCCGTTCTCTTACAAACTTAGGAATTATCTTTGACCACTGTGCCAATCCCCTTTTGCTGGTTTTGAGGTCGAGATTTTCAAATGTGCATAAAGCACCCATATGTCACACCACACCTCAAGATGTCTCCAGCCAGCTTTGCGACAAGATTCTGCTGTGTGTCTCGATCTGCGGCGTCATCGAATACCCGACAAATTCTATGATCGACAGGAGGACCGATTAGTTGCCAATAAACAAGCGACAACTTATTTGATGCGATTCATGAACATCTCATGCAAATTCTTTGTATTGTAGATAACATTGATTAATTAATTATGTGTGCGATCGGATCCTATACTGAGCAGTCAGTTGAGCAGACCAACAGTATTAACGTACGTTGCAAGTTGCATCTGTTAGTCGATTTTGCAATTACATTGGAAAAGAATAACGAAAGAAAATTCTAAGTTTTCCGTAGTGCAGCGATTAATGTAACGGTCTGTAGATCTTAGAATTGCTTATTTGTGGTCTCTATTGCCCAGTACTTAAGTGTTTGGTCTAGCGATCTTTCGGTACAGAGGTCGAACTCCGAAAGTGTCATTAAAAGTCGTCGGGAAGGGCAGCCTCCGGACTAAAAGATCGCAACGCTCTAGATTAAAGTCTGACTATGTCAGCACCGTACAAGCCCCTAGTAAGGGGAGTACTGACGTTAAGCCATCACATGTACACATTTGACTGATTCCAGCCTAATGATGCAGCCGTTGACAGGTGCATCTAAGTGAAAGCGCGTGTGATATTCGTGTCACTATTGTGTGTGGCATGAAGTTTAACTTCCATTGTAAAGCTTGTGCTGTTATAAATTTTTGTGGCTCATATAGCTGGAACTCTGGCACGCGTGATATAAAGATATTCATTCTTCAATTGCCCACCAACATTTGAACTTATTTTTCTGCTTGTAGCAAGTTATTTCGAACAAATTATTTCTATGGCATTAAAATGTTGGTGCATTAAACTTCGGTGTTAGTTTATTTTAAAGTCTGACATTGATACTCGTAGATATTGATTTTGCCATGAATTTTAATTCAAAATTTGAACTAGAATTTTCGCATTGAGTTATGATGTAGTGCGGCATTCGTTTTCAGTGGCATAGTGGCTCCTGAAATCACCGATGGAAAAATCTAAACGGTGACATTTATCTTGCATACTAATTTATACTATTTATTATTGCATGCTTCGTCAATGAGAGTTTTCCATTAATGATGACAGTTAGTAATTCATGCTAGATAGCTGGCCTGGTCATTTGGCCATAGATGTCACGAATTACTTGGATCAACACTTCTAAAATAGATGGGCTGTTCGGCGGGTTCACAAGGTGGAATAGTCCACACGTTGACCGGATGTGATATCTTCTTATGGAATTCTTCAATGTTTGTCAGTCCGTTTCTTCCCGAATTGCAATGAATACCAACAGTTTGAACTCTGACTCACGTGGCATGGGTTTTATCCCATAGATGTATTTTCAATTTTAAGAAACTAAAATACAACACCAAAACCAAAAATTAAGAATTTACCAAATTAATGAATTATTGCAGGCTGTCTAAGAGAAGTACATATACTGTATACATATATGTATTTACATATGGTCTACATTAACTAAAAGCAAGGTTTACTTCACTTTAGAGTCAAAAGGAGGTTGTCAGAGCCATTTTGCGAATAAGAATACAGATGAATTTATCATATGAAAATGAAATTATAAAATGTATCCCCGATTTATAATGCACATTCATTGATACTTTCGTTATGACATCACGCTCCCTAGGTTGGTAATTTGGTTTTTTATGTGTCATTCACAAGTGCGCCCTGTTTTTTGACTCTGATGAACTCGTGTTTTGCGCCAACCGTTTTTCTCCTGATATCTGACCTTATCATTTTGATATTGAAAATAAATCAAAGGCAGTATGTACATAGTTTCAAATCAAGGCAACTATCACCAAATTCTTGACTGTCTTTATATTACGAATTCATATGCTTTTTCCATTTGTAAGGTTTGTCCGCTTGCTCATTCATCATAACCCAAGTTAATTTAATTGCTTCGTAGAATTTCTAATTTATTTGTAAGTAATCAGATACTGATTGAGTCTTGTCTGCCTTATATAATCCTTTATATCGAATTGTGCAGCTAGCCGGCAATTAACTTTCTTCATCATGTATCATATACATTGAGCGTCATTGGCTGTTCTTCGTCCAATTGAAGATGTTGTACAGATATTTTTTGAGTCATTGAATTTGTTGATAGAAATCCCACACATTGTTCACATCACCATCGACCATCGTATCATATGAAAGTTATAGTATCTCACAGTTAAGTTATTCATACCGAAGTTTATCTCCTCTTTACTTGTATATTCATTTTTTCGTATGTTTTCTTGATCGTTTGACTGCTTATGATTTGACCTATTTTCATGAGTTACTGATGCGACGTATTACATAATTAAATGGAAAGTTCTATTGCTATTATTGTTTTGCATTCTGAAATGGCATTGATGTCATTTGTTAGCACAATGTTTTGCCTTCGGACCATTCTTTGTCATCCCGGTGATGCTGTTTCAGAGAACTACTGGCTTCCATCGAACCCAGGAAAATGATTTGATTGTATCTGCTATGGTCGCGTCTTGATCATAACTGTCTTGCTGTTTAACTGCTGTTTCTTATTGTGAGTCGTGAGTTGTCATGAAAGCGTAGTATGTGTGCTGCTTCATTCTGCCTAGCCATACGTTATAATTTTTCACTTGATTGGGTTATCTAATGTATCGAAAGAATTTTTGTTAAGATGATGGCCATCATGATTTATAAAACGAGTTTCATACGACACCTGAAGGGATCATGTCGTTATTATATTGAGAACTATACGATAGGCCTGTTAGTCAGTAAAAAATTGCGTGCAGATCACAGAAATAATCCATTAAAACCACAGCATCACATGATCTCTGAATTAAGTCACACATTATTTTATACTGTGGGGCTCTGAAGCTATATTTTAAATGCTGTCGTATGATCTCGATCGTTTCATCTAAAATATATTGGATGACCCTATCGCTTGTATCTATTTTGTTGATGTAATACTCTACTTGAAAATTGTGAAAGACTATTCCCTCACATTGTGATCAGTGTTCTAAACGTTTATACATTTAACAACATGATGTTTTTACTGCCTTTCGGGTCTACATGGATGATGACATCAATCAATGCTCCAGAAATTGAATGCATAAATATGTAAGAAAGATGAATTTCTGAAAACATGCCTTTTTAGTTTCTATGCAATTCTGTAGCGTCCATTGTTGCCATACCTGCTCTCATTATTTTCACACAGTTTGCACGGTAGCGCAATTATTATGATTTTCTCATAAAATGAGATAAATAATTAAAATGGAATTAAAATAATTAAAATGGATCTCATAATAAAAAAAAACTCGCAAAACACGAAATACACGGTTAGAGATCGACCATTTATTAGATCCTACACTGAAAAAGGCATTAGACTATTTAAAGAAAAGACGGAAGATTAATTTACTAACGCACCAGGACGTTCCACTTCAATATCAGATAAAATGAGTAACTTCCAAGATGAGCTAATAAACCTATACGACACAATTTTTCCACTAAAGCAAATCTCTAGAAAAATGTTTAGAGAGACGGATTGGTTCTCAGATGACTTAAAGAAACTCCACAGAAAGAAAATTCAATTATACAAGAAATGGAAAATTACTAGACTTCAGGAGGATGAAACAAATTACAAGACTTTTGCAAATAGATTCAAAAAGGGCCTACATGGCTAGATCGGCCGAAAGGAATTAAGCAGTATAGTAACATATTTTCAGCTATCAAAAATGACACCAAAGAACTATGGAAACGCATAAACCACGTATAAAGAGGCAGCTCTAAGACATAATAGCTTCATTACAGACAAATACTGGTATTGTGTATGACCATTTTGATATAGCTAATGCACTAAACGAGCACTTCGTAAATGTTACTGAGAAACTAAAAAATAGCAGCAGCAATTCCAACAAGGATGACTACTGCCAGGAAAGCACCACTTCACTTGTGCTTGAAGACATAGGCCTAAACGGGTAAATCCAATTTATTCCACAGTACATTTCTGTCTTTTCAACTTTGGGTCTCAGATTTCCGTGAAAATTTGCATATATACTTATTTTTTACGCTGAACACGAAAATCGTAGCGGCGACCACACCAAATAAAAAACTTTCCATAGAAATGCACTTTTAAAATGCCATTTTCTTCTATATCTCGGTCAGAGGACAATGATCTCGGTCAGATAGATGTCGAACTGGAAACTCTTCGGCTTCTGCATTTGGGTTGCTGATGAGACTGGGAACTTAGGATGAATGCTTGCATGCGTAAAGCGAAGTGATCTAAATGTTATTGCATACATTATAATCCCTAGATGCCCATTTTTGGATAAAACATGCATGATCATGTATGATTCGTGCATGACCATGCATGTTTCGTACATGATCATAGGGGAGACTATGGGGACCATAGTGCATTTTTTCACTCATTTTCATTTTTTGACTTAACTATTGCAAATTAGAACTTAAAATTTTACACAGATGTAAAGGATATCTTCACAAATAAAATCTTTTTTGAAGTATTACTCTAGCATATTTGGTTTTTTCACAAGACATGTTTTTGCAACATGTAACGACCCTACACTTTGGTCCCCTATGGCGGGGACCAATGTGCACTGCAAGGGGACCAAAGTGCACTAAATAAAAAAACCATGATTACGCAAGGAAATTTCATTTTTTGTAGTAGATATCGCCAAAACACATTTTTCTATGATTTTTCCTGCTATCATTTATTTTTTGTGAATTAGTGACTATAAGTGGAGATGTAAAGTATCAACAAGCAAAAAAATATTTATTCTTCTACAGCAATTTTTACTGATTGCTTTTTGAAAGCATCTCTATTACATTCGTTGACTGTAAATAGTTAATTTGGATGTGCTGAGTTCAAAAATGATGATCATTTCCCCCTATGAGACTAATATTTTGACCTAGGGTAAAATCTTTATTATAGGCCTAGGACTATCCCACTTTCTTCTCATCAATTTAAAGATGTGTTTGACTTCAGAAAATACTGAACTTGTGGACAAAAATGGTTGCCATTTTAGAGTTAAACAGATTTCATTCGGAGAAAAGGCAGTAACTAATCATTTTTTTAAAGTAAAGTCTAACTTCCATATAGGACTACCAACAAAAATTACCGAAAAGTCGATTTTTGAATAAATATGCAACAAGTGTATTGAAAAACTTAATAAAAACAGACAGGAGTCGAGAATGTCAATTAAAAACCTTTGACTTTATCTATTAATTACAGAATAAATAATTGTCTCGATAATAAGCTCATGTAAAATGCAAACAAGGAAAGAAACAAGTGTAGTGAATATCCGCATATAAAATCACAGTATGAAAATACAAACCATATTTTCTATGAATCGATCAGTGTAACAACAAACTAAACTAACAAATGTTAAAGCGGGTGAAGTCGAATGAATATTGGGTGATGCCCTGCAAACGTCTATTGGTTTGGGGAATAGGATCGGGAAGGACACAGACAATGTTTGATGAGAGCACAGAGCTAATTTCTGGAACTTGTGGGTTGACAAAAGCATAGGAGGGACAATGTCTCATCGACCGTCGCAAAAATTCTACAATGTATGCTTTCGTGGAGTCAGAAGTGTCACACTGTTTCACGATTCCCACATAGTGAATCTCCCCCTGCCGCTTTCTCTTGTACTCAACCAGAATGTGTTCGCCACAATCCAATTCAAGTTCAACCGTGTTTCCAATTGAAAAGTCCTGGTTTCCAGAGTTAGTTTTGTTACTTTTGGATGCAGCATTCTCCGGGGGCATGTCGGTGATAACAGCTGATTTTCTTTTTCTGGAACGTTTGTGTTTAAATTTTTCCGACAGAGCCTTGATCGGATAAGGTCTGATCATTTCAGGTGACACTGGCTCACAACTATCTCGCCGCGTCGTCAACGAGGCTCCGTCATCAGCAATAGAAATTGAGCCTGTGCTTGTGGAAGGCTGTTCAATTTGCGAAAGTTCAAGCACTCGATCAGAGGGAATGGATGGCAGGAAATCCTCTTCGCTGAAAACGTTGGAGTTGACTGGGAATATGTCGGCTTTTTGAAAGCCCGATACAATACTCGTATTCATGGGCGTAAAAGCTTTGTAAAATGCAGCTGAGCTTAGTGAGGCAACGTCATGAATAGTAATTGGTTTTCCTGGATGAATAAGCATTTGATTGCTGCACTCACTCGCGTAGAACTTCTTAAATGGACCATAGACGCTGATGTCCAAGGGCTGCATGCGATGGCTACAATGTGGAGGGAATGTCAAAATAATGAGACCACATTTTCTAGCCATGTCAATCACCTCAAAGCTTAAATGACTTTCGTGGTTGTCCAACAGCAACAAACCAGGATTTGCTGTAGTGACATTCATGTAATCAGTAAAGTGTTGCAAGACAAGCGGGAATAGTTCACTAGTCATCCAGCCAGATGGGGTAGCTAAACCAAAACTGCCATTTGGTGCTCCACGTATCATGTGGTCCCGAAAATTCACTCTCGGGAAAATGTAGGCGGGGGGAAGAGAATTCCCAGCGGCGTTCACACAACATATCATTGTTACAAGACATTCGCGTTCGGAGGAAGATATTTGCCCGACTTGCTTCAATCCTTTCTGAGATAAAACTTTTGGACTATTTGTCACGGTACTAATACCAGTTTCATCCAAATTCCATATTCGGGATGGATCCAAGTGGAAATTCGGTCGAGATATGACTTCCGAGTAATTCTGGAAGAACAAACCCACATTATGTTCATTGAAAGCGGTAGCCCTGGCGATGCTAGTCGACTCAGGTTTCCTCAAAGTTAATTCAGGGTTTCTCTTCATTAATCCGTAGTACCAGTCAATCCCAGCCTCCTCGTTTCCATCCCACGATTCAGGGTAGCTTTTCAAGTTAGCTCTAGCATATTGCCAAGCCAAACGTCTCGTCTGCTTTATTGAAAGTCCGTAAAACATCTTTGAGCATCGCATTACATATTTTGCCAAATCTTGCTCCTCGGCTGCCGCGGTGGTTGTAGGGTCAATTTTACTTCATGATTATGAATTTCCTTTGGTAAACGGCATTGGTTATCTGTTCATGTATTTGGGCATATACGTTTACCGGTAATCAGACAAACATTAGGCCTACTTTCTAACAAAAAATGAATTTTTGGGCATAGCCTCCGGCGTACCTAGACAAAAACTACCTACTAAAAAAGAAAAATGAATTTTTGGGCATAGCCTCCGGCATACCTAGACAAAAATTACTTTCTATTGAGGAAAAATAGAAATTTGGACATTTCTTACCTACGGCTAACACAGACTAAAACAAATTTCCAAGAAGCAACATGTCTGACCGACATGGTAGATGCAAACAAGTAAATGAAGTTAGGCAAATCAATTTTACACCGCCAATTATCAATACCTTATTGTGCCAAGAGTTTGGACCTGTCAATGTCAATGCACAAAAATGTTTGGTATACTGTCTGACACAATCTATAAGATATAATTCAGCGAGACTGCGGATTGCAAATTGACTGGGGACGAAAAAATCCTTGCATTATGGCGGTCATTTTAATTGCTATAATAAACTGTAATTCACTACAAACCAAATGGCTTTTCTGTATACTGTAGGTTCTTCATTTATTTTCACTAATAGTAATGAACACTTACTTGCCGAGTCGAGCGAGATTTCTTATAGCAGACATCGGAAGTATCGTCATCTTCTCCGTCCAATTTAGTTTTCGCATCATTCACGTACCGAGTTAGAGTCATCCGATTGACACCAAATGTCTTCGCAACAGAAGCAATAGGCTTATTTGAATGAAGTACATCCTTCACCGCGCCTTTCATAACTTCAGCCGTAAAGAGGCCACGATCTGTCTTCCTTTTTTTCAGTCTTGGCATGATCAGCTGTAGTCTCAAGGTCAAACCCAATAAATTTAAAATTCATGAACTTAAAACACCAAAAGTACTTATTACAATATTTGTTCAACAATTTCTGCAACTCTATCTCTCACAAGAGGTCTGAAACAAAGTTCAACTATCATGGTAATGATAATTAGATATACATCTCAGCGAAATAGAAATTCGATATGTATGATAATGCAGACACATGTAATCCAATGGCTCAACTAGCCTGTATTTCAAAAAACACCAAGATATCTATATTGCCAAACAAGTATCAATAGATCTAGCCGCTCCAGATACATTTTATTTGTCCAAAAATGAAATATAGAATTAGCTGACCAAGGAATATGACTCCTTATCAAAAATGTAGAGCATTGAACCTTCCTGAGTGGATTACACCATTTTACACCATGGGAAGCATCATTCATTGACAATCTTAGTCACCCATAAACGGTTTGTGTGGTAGAAGCAAGTCCTAACAAAATCTTGTGTGTGAACAATTGATGATATCTGAGAATATTTGTTTCTCAATGTATTGATGAACACATTTAGTCGGAAATTTACAAGCGGGAATTTTTTTGAGCAAATTAGCTTATTTGTTTAGAAGCTCTAATTAGATAGATTGCTATGCAGCAACATACGTATGTTAGCTGTCTTTGAGTAAATTGTAAACGCTTCAATTCGAGGAAAAAATAATTCAATGGTTTCATTGTTGTCATACCTTCAGGTTTGATTACATTTATTTCAATGCGTTGAGACACTGAATACACGTCGTGCAAAATATTAAAGAAAAAAAGTAAATTGATCAGATATTGCACTTGGGTCCCCACTTCAGAGTGTACTTTGGTCCCCAAAGCGACTCATTTCCAATAAATCAACATTGACAAAAAACTAGGTATACAGAAGCCATTCCTGAATTATGAAGCAATTCTAGATGCCTTCAATGTTACAAATTATTGCTATTTGGAGCACGATATTGACGAATGAAATTTATAAAAAATAAACAATGGAGACGCAAAAATTTACTTTCGACTACAATAAATGTATTTCTGAACCTAACAAATAAAATAATTTGAGATAAATCTTGATTTTCCGTTGAACGTCATGTTTGATTGGAGAATTACTCAACTGGAAGCAGAAGTCCGAATTCGGTCTTTATCACGTGGAACTGGCACATGCACTTTGGTCTCCTATGCTCATCGGTCCCCAATCTCCCCTACATACATGGCCATGCATGTTTTATCCATGAGACATCCATGTTATATCTATGAGACATCCATGTTTTGTCAATGAAATATCGATGATTTAATCATGTGACATCTATAATTTTACCATCGAATATATGAAATTAACCAGGGATGCTAGTATCATTGTACAATCTGTATTGTAAGTTCATAGCACATTTCTGTCGTGGAGTGATGAATTCTACATGTTGCATGAATACAACATTGTAAAATTTACGAACATACAGAACTTACTATACAAATTGAAATACATTCATTACATCTCCGGCAAATTCCAGTCACTCCATAGATGTGGCGCTAAGGCCATACATTATCTTCGATATAAAATTGCACATGTCACAGAGGCAATTCACAAATGCAAATTAAATAACCGTGTATAAAATCAACATCAAGTTTATAGCAATGTATTGAAGACACAAGGAAAATTCATGCATAACGTGAATTAATGAAACACAAATGAATCAGTCTCTAACACAGTTTTCAATCTCCGATTCAAAAAACATTTCTAATGAATTTATGGAGTAAAAAATTAGAAAGAAGAGCTTTTACATGTGATTTGTAATTAGTAAGATAAGGTATTTTTTCAAAAAGGCTCTGATCAAATAACAAATTATAATTCTAAAAGCTATCAGAGATGTGTATTGTCTAGAAATGTTTTAAAACGATTAAAATGGCAGTGCAAACGATTATTCGGAAGATGTTACTCTGAAATATTCTTTATATATTTTCTTGATGCAGCATTGTCGACTGGAAGGGTGCCATGACAGTTTATTGAGAAATTTAGTTGAAAGATATTTGAAATTATAATAAGAAACGATTGACCACTGATTCAGCTTATAAAGTTTTCTTCTGATTAAAGCAAATATGTTATGGCACGGTACGCTTCTTCCCTTTGAGCTATACCGAATATAACGCTATAGATTGAAGTGTGTTCTTTTGTTCTCAATTCAAATTTCAAGCATGATTGATTTTCCGCACAATAGTAATCGTGTAAGAAAATATTTGTTAGACCTACATTTGGTAAAATGATTATTCTTGCTAAAATTATGCTGTACGATAGCATTCATAGAGATTACAAAAACTGAGCCCTGCTCTCCCAAGTAAACAGCAGAATCCTTCAAAAATACTATTTTTCATAGGTATCTAGAAAATGCACGAAGTTTTACCACCGTATAGGATGACGTTCATATAGTAGCACACATCGAACGATCAGATACAAATAGTTTTGATGAAAATCACTGTTATCAACATAAAGAAAATTTTTCTATCCGGATTTGATCATCCTTCATTTGAAAATCCTTCCAACCAGAGAACATGCCCACAGTCCGAATGCGTATTTCACGTCATCTGAAACACTGTCATTTCGAGTCGAACACCGTCGCGACGTCATCATCACATTTTTAAGAATAGAGGTGATGTCACGAAAAATTTACAGTTCAACGGAGAAACAATCACTACTCAAATGAAGTTTGAAGCGATGATACGAGATCATTGAAAAAACATCTTCAGTTGGACCACAAGACGGTTGTCCGAAGCTGATGATCGCTGGGACGTTGCGAATATATGAGAGATTTATGGGTAAATAATAATTCCAGTATTTCGGGGTTAATTAGCTCACAAGACGAGAAAACAGCCGAGCGTAGGTCAGGCATTGAGTCATTGATGCACAGATACGACGAGTTTGCGCAGCCTCAGCAATAAGCACCTGTAAAAAGAAGACAAATTTTGTGCTGATGTGCACAGCAGAATCATCATACTTAACTAATCTTAATTAACATTTTATGGGTAGGCCTACTCAATTAAGTTTAGAAGAGAAATCATTTATAGTAATTTTAGGTGTTGCAGTAAAGACTATTAAGAAAACTGCTTTTGATTCATTTCATCTCTGACAATGTGGCAGGCGATATTATTCTTAGGAATTTTGATAGCAAATGAAAATATTCAGGAGTGGTTGAATTGTGATCATTAACAATTTATGAATTATTTTTTAATCAATGTTTGTAGTATTGATTAATAATTTTATTTTGATATTCAAGTACCGGTAACTGTTTTTAGAAAAATGCAATCTGCAAATAGAAACGGAGTATAGCCTATTGCCGACCGCTTGTCAATCGTTCATAGTTGATATCATTTTCTAAAATGTAGCAATTCTGAAAAAATTAATTGAATATCATTGGCGTTAACTACAGGTTTTCAGTTCAATACTTATGAAATGGAAATAGTGACCTATTTAAACAAGCTTCCTTGATGGATCTATTTTTCAGAAACAATAGATTAAATTGTATAACTTAAGCAGATATCGAATAGCTCAATAGTTTGTCCGCGTTGATAAAAATATTCTCCATCTAAACTTTTTGTAGTCCTGGAATAGATTTTTTATGCCTTATACCATGTTTAATTGTTTCAAAAATTTTTTCAATTATTTGTCATCCAAATATTAATGCTATAGCACAAGTAAAATTGAAATGAAAAATTCAAATGGTTTTAATGCATTAATTATACATAAGTTCTTTCATGCTCATAGTTTCTACGGTTTCTAGCATGCAACTATTTTGTCTCAACATGCCCAGATTTTTGTGCTATTTTCAAAGCAATCAGAATTTACGAATTTAAAAGCAATGTATTACCATTTCAACATATTCCAATTTGATTATGATTCTTTTCACGACACAATCAACTTTTGATCGATTTTTCAACGAGAAACGTCGTCGTGAAAACTGATATACATGCACATTCTCATATTGAATTCAAAGTGAATAAGTCTTGGGCATGTTTTGACATCATTTGTGTGATGGAAAACCCAAGTAAAGCGATGTGTTTCTTGATAGCTATGATATATATGTATAATTAGGACTCCTAAAATGTGCTGCTAAGAGGAACCAAGAGGAATTGAGATATTTTGTTGTTGCCAGTAAATTAAATTAACTATGACGCTAGTAGCTTTCTAGTATTTGCGAAATTGAAAGCAGAGATAGCAGTATAGTCATAGAAATGTCTCTACGTGTTCATGGTCAATAAACCAACTTTTGATTTATCGATTGTATCATATGATCAAATCTTTCATTTGATTTTGTTTTCGGGATTTCCAAACACATGTACCTAGACTTGTAGTTAAATGCTGTAAGTTGAGAAAATAAATTTGGAAACATTTAGAAGCTTACCTTTTTTCTGCAGTTTGATCCAAGAGATGAATTTTTAATTCTGATGCATAAATCAAAGGAACTTGATGGCTTCATTGAGTGGCAGAACTCATTGACTACATGCGAGTGTTCATTTTCGAATTGTGCTCCATGTTGTACATGAAAACTAAGTAAGATGATGAAAAAACGTAGACGATCACAAAACCGACGATTAATAAATGAAGGTGCGTAGCCTAAGTAGAATATTCTTTTGATGCGCTGACCTTTGTAATGTTAAGCAGTTATCGCGGGTTCGATAGACCACGAGAACGAAAAGCGCACAAGCTACTGCGCCTTGCGCAGCTTTCTGTCCCACGTGATGGGCGGACAATAATTATTAAGCAGGGACGCTGAGTCACAGGTATCAACAGTTCCCAGCGAGAGAATATTATCGACCGCTCATGGCTCGCGAATGCGGCCACGACCAGACTTCTAACAATGTGACCGACCTTCCTCAGCTGCGTGCGCGTAGCGTCCTTAATATAGTGGCGGAAAGTTATCGAAGCAAGATACGATTACGCAGACTGATCGAGATGCTTATGCAGTTGTTTGGTTCAGTTACATGCTGATTTAATATCATAAGTTTTGCAAATTATTACTAGCTAAGTAATTTAGCGAACACACGAGCAAACTGATCAAAGTCGACTTGCTGATGGGCACGGCGTGGAACTTAGAAACTTCAATAAATGTTTCAATTTGAGAAGCAAAATGTGAACCGATATTGCTTAATATTGAAAATATCTGTCATGTGTAGGCCTAATACTGTTGACTTGTTCGTCAGCATTGACTGATGTTGTTGCTATTGTAGCTACAGTGTACATGTAGTGAATGTGAAAGATGATGAAAAGTGAGCTGAAGAAGAAGAAAAGAGGAACGAGTGAGTGAGAAAGAGAGAGAGAGAGAGAAGCGTTGAAGTCACCTGAATATCTTTTTTATGCACACCATTTCATCAAATATAAAGAGCATATATAAAATACTCGAAATAATAGTAGACATGCATATTTCATATGTCGTATAGGCCCTACATGTTTCATATTCCGATATCCATGGATCATCGATGTTTTATCCATGAGCGATTCTTTGAGTAATTTAAATGCATTTGTTACTTCTTACAGCATCAATATTATTAGTAAAGTCGGTATCTAACTCAAATGGACAATTCTTCTCTACAGGAAACGCTCTTTTAATTATGTATTTTATCCACGTACATAGATCATCGATGTTTTTACCATGTACAATTCCAAATTACTATTCAGAGTAATTTTTATATACATTTCCCACTCTTTACAATGCTAAATATTATTAATATAGTTATATCTACACCAAAAAAGACCATTTTACTTAATAAGAAATGAAATTTCTTGATAGGATTTATCCGTGATACATGCATCATGCATGTTTTATCCAAAAACGGGCATCTAGGGAATGTCCTTTGACCGAGATCTTCAATTTCCACGTTGTCCTCTGACCGAGATTTTTTAGGGTCTCGGTCAGAGGACATTCTTGTGGTTTTTGGAGATTTTGAGAGGGTTAATTAATATAAATGAAAAATTTCTATGTTGAGAGCATGGATCCCTCCTATGCCGAGAAATTTCATCGATTCCTGACAAAATTTATGGTTTCAGCATCCATATGAAATTTTTGGGAATATTCAAATACTCAAATATTCAAAAACGGATAAAAATATTTTGAAATCAATATTGCTCACTTGTAACGTCACCAAACAGAATTTTCTGTGCGGATTTATAAACTAGCACACCGATTCGTTTGGTATAAAACGTTAGATGGAAAATCAATATTCTTCGAGAAAAGCTCGGTCAGAGGACATTTTTTTATTGGACAATGGAAACCCATTGAAAATTCAATGATTAATATTAATTACAATATAATATTAATTACAATATTTAAAATTAGACTGTCTTAAAGAGCTGATCTTCTTCTTTCAGATGATATAAATATTAGTGGGTGTATTTGAATGTAGCTGATCGAAAATCCGTGTTGAAGTGAGAATACTGTAACTTTGGACATGGCTTTTTGGTCTCTTTTCAGCAAAAACGGCAACTTGTGGAGAAAGTCTTGGCATTGTGACTTTTTGAAAACCATGCCATAATAGATGAGATCCTGACGGTTCGATTAAAAAAATATTGAAATCGGTTCAGAAATATGGATTTTACAAATCAAAGACACATTTTCGTCAAATGTTGTGGATTAAATTGGATTTACCCACACATACTGGATTTACACGAATTTATCGAAGTAATTAACAAAGTACACAATAGTAAATCGACAAATGATGAACTTCCCCTGAGAATTTTCAAACAATGTTCCAAAAATGTTTTCTCATATCTATGCGAACTATTGAACGAATCAGTTAAATCGGGCATCTACCAGCTGTCTAAAGAAATCTATTATTATACCCATTTCCAAAAAAGGAGATAAGAAGTCGCCATCCAACTATCGACCAATATGTCTACTGAGTTATATAACAAAAGTTTTCGAAAAATTGATTCATAGGAGGATATTTGACTTTTTAAATAAGAAGATGTTGCTATATGAAAACCAATTTGGATTTAGGAAAAATCATTCTGCCAGTCTAGCTCTCTTGAAAATGTCATACAAGGTATACAAGGCAAATGCTAAGAATGAATACAGCGTAGGACTAAATCTGGACATAAGTAAAGCCTTCGATGCGGTCAACACTGAGTTATTGTTAAAAAGTTAAACAAAACAGGTATCCGCGGCTTCATACACGAATAGCTTCAATCATATCTAAAAAATAGACCTCACATTGTAGCCTATTTATCAACAACGTCAAATCGAAGGAGCTTACCGCTAAGTCTGGTGTTCCACAAGGCTCAGCGTTGGGGCCTCTATTATTTTTGGTTTATATAAATGACATAAAAAACATTAGCCACCATGGCGAACTCAGTCTCTTTGCGGATGACATAAGCCTAGTTGTAAATGACAAAACTCTAAATGATGCAATAGAGAAAACTCAACTTTCACTGAATAGCATCCTGAAGTGGATGGAAAGTAATAAACTAACACTGAATATAGATAAATGTGAATATCTCATCTTCAATCCCATGAGCCACAAAAGTGATTGTGAAATGTCCAAAAATATACATATTGAGGGCACCAACTAGAAGAAAGTTGAACATACAAAAATACTAGGAATAAAGTTCGACAATAATGTCAAATTCGATGAACATATTGCGACTGTTGTCAACAAATTAAAAAAATTCATTCCGATTTTCTATCGGCTAAGAGATATTATACCACTAGATGTCCTTTGCATGATGCACGACCAACTTTGTCTCCCTCTGATAAAACATTGCCTAATAGTATATGGTAGTGGAAACAAAAATTCGAATCGTTGTTTGCAAAGAATACATAAAACCTTGATTAAGATAATCCATCGAAAAGAAAAGCAATCACTTGAACTTCATTTCTATGAGAGGGAGCAATATATGAATATTGCGAGTATGTATCAATATGAACTTTTAGTGCTAGCATACAAAATTTAGTACACAAAGAACACGTTGCCATCGATCTATCAAACTATGTAGAATCATCGACTAGACGATCCGATAGCTTCAAATTGCCGTTTTGTAAGAAATCATTAGAACAAAAAATGAGCACTTTTCAGATATCATTTACGTGGAATTTGCTCCCCAATGAAATAAAAAACTCAAAATCAATTAGAGAATTCAAAAAGAATAAAAGTCGTATCTAATAAAAAATATATATGGACTCATTTTAGAAACCTGACCACTCTAATTACTCACGATAGATAAAAACTCTCTGCTCTAAATGTTATCCAAAACTAAGCATCAGATGCGTTCGCAGAACAAATTCTCTGAGTTTTATGAGTAGCTACGCAGCAGCACGCATACTCTCTAGTGTTTGAACAATTTCTTTCTGGTTTGTGAACAAACATATATATAATTATTCTAAAACGCGTAATTAAAACGCTTTACAGCAACATGGAAATGTTGAATGCAATTGATAGCGCGTTAGATAAGTGCATCAATAAAACCCATAAAATTGACGTGACTGAATTTCAAGATTTGTGCAATTACATTGGCCAGGCGTCGCCTTTATAAGAATAGTGAATCTTGTATGCATAAGAACAGTGAAAATGTAAGAAAAGTCGAAATTTATGATTAACACTTTCAAATGATTGCAAAAATTTTTTCACTGTCATTCATCATTGCTCAGGTAGATACAGCTAGTTTATAGTAATTACGCTTTCATTTGCAAAATATTATACGCTGAAATTTAACTGAAAGAGCTTGGTTTCGATTTAACAAGTTTACACCTACGGGTAATGTTGCTTACGTAGGCCTCTGGTGATGTCTTTGTTATAACTTCAAGGCATGAAGATGATATGAACAAAAAATTTCAAACTGGTTGCAATGATCATACTAACTTGTTATTGTCAAAAATTTGTTGGTTACCCAGACTTCATATCTATACAAATTTCGCGTTATTGCAGAGTGAAGCTGCACAAATAAATGGTCATCAGGTAAATTTGGCAACAGTGATGGAGAATATTTTAAGAGATGCTGTGAAACCATCTATAAAAACGGGGTCTTATTGGTATAAACTGGCGAATATCTGTCTAAAATTAGAAAATTGACAGTTGTCCTGCTTTGAAGGATTTTTCAATATTCAATCAGCTGTGAGAAATGTAATAGGCCTATATCCGAAAGCCCTTCCGTAACTTTTCATGAATTGATGTAGTGAAGTCACATGTGAAGTTTGGACCGCCATTTATTTTAATGCTACGACTCAAAAGTGCTTCACCTGCCAACCGGGTTCTAAGTTTCAAATCCTGCCAGCCGCACATCTTTTGGAAGGCAATTTGATCTATCATTCATTTCATTATATTGTTAACGATGATTTCTCTTATCATGAAATCACCGGTATTCACTATTGACCTTCAGTTTTTTACTTTTGCCAGATAGAACTCATTTCAAGATTTTCAAAATTTATTTCATTCCTTCTCTTTTGAAGTGATTCAATTTTCAGATTTGCTGTTGAGATATTTTCAGGCGTCTAATTCATTGAAGAGCTCTATGATATATAATGTTTTACATTGAGTTTTTACTCACTATTTTTTTATTCATCTGTTTCTCCAGTGGCAATCTAAACTTAGCAAGTAGCAGTATGTGGCACGTAGGCCAACATGTTTTTAATTATATTATATTCTTTTTTTGAATTTCATCTATTCTCATGGACTTAGATCATCTTGGTATAACATCTCGAATTCTATTGAGTCGGGACCGCTATAGTTTTTAAACTGATCAGGATAGTACACGGCCCTGTAAAAGTTCCTGAACTGCAGAAGTTTTCCTTTCTCTTAAATTATTTAGCCTATTTTCTCCGTTTTTCTGCTAAAATCCGAAAATCTGTATCTAATTTATTTATTTGTTGACATTTCAACTTCTTATCCCCGTTAACCTTTTCTGGTCGGCAAACGGGCACTGTCCATATGCAACGTATTCGTAGCTGCGCGGCATACGGGCACAGCCCGTTTGTCTAACAACTCCATGAGGCTGGTCTACGGAATGAGCCCGTAAGTTCACTACCATTTTCTGTTGAATCACAGATGAACTGTCACACAATTCATTCACTGACCTCATCAGCTGCCGGTCTGTATTGAGTCTGTGACGTCATCATCTACCTCTCTATCATCTGTTCGCCCAAGCGCTGCACATGCGTAATTTTTCATATCATCAGCCGGCGAAAGGCGCTGAGTGGGTCGAACTTGATTCGTTTTCTTTGTAGTCAACTGATTGTCTGAAACTGCCATGAACACGCGTTCAATTTTGGTGATGTTATTCAAAAAGCATTTTTTATTTGTCATTGTGTCGGCTGGTAAGCAATGCATCAACCGAGAACTTCGAAGACTGTTGCATTCGCAAATTTGGCATGCTTGAGGAATGCTAGCGATGGTCGAAAGCTACAAAAAGCAGGTATGGAACTGATGAGGCGGATGCATTGCAGCATGTGCTGCACAAGGAAACATATGGCACAAAAAATGGCATTTTACAAAGGTCTACTGCAACGGATTTGATTTCTCAATGGCTTCATTCTAGCCCGGCAATATTGCCCTCAACAAATGCAACGGAGGAAGCTTTCAAAATATGTAAGTAATGCGTGTTATTGAAAAGTCTCATGTGCCCAGAGGGTTTATAGTGAGGAAAACTGTGACTCCAAATCAAGCACATTTTCCACAAAGAATTCAAGGAACAGAAAGAACAGCACCACGACCTCCTCGACAATGTACGCCCCATAAACAATGCCACAAAAAAACAATAACGAAACTTCATTTTTTTGGGCTTCGTATTATGATTGCTCTTCTTTGCACATCGGCTGTTTCCGTTTACGGCACATGTAAAGATAAATTATATTTCTGATTTTGATGATGTTTATTGGAATTAGTTTGGTTTTGAATTTTTTCTAAAATTAGCCGTCGCTGGATGTTTGAAAATTTTACAGTTGCGTACCGTTAACCATGTCATCATAGAGTAAGGTAAGAGTGTCGACTCAAAAAAGTATCTGTATACATAGTGAAAATTTTACATGCAAAGATTCAGTTTTTTGCGGAGACTACACTAGGTGACATGCCACACTCAATTACGCGTAAAACTACGCGTAATTACACATGACCCTGAACATCCGTGGCTATGCGTGACATTGCTGCATCATCTGTCAGCTGTCCTGTTATATAGACTTTGCGTCTTGTGTCTGCATGCATCAGAGGCTAAACAATGTGATAGGACCTCAATTTCATGCTCAGGGAAGACAGAACATGCTAGCGGTTCACTGGCCGTGTTTCAAGCGGCAGCGCAGACAACCGTAGACGACGCGCTAACTATAAACCAGTGGCGTCTTCTCCGTACCTGCTAGACCTTCGGCGCATCCTCTGAAATTATTTTCCAACAATTATAAAAATGAAAAGTGTCATCATTCATTTAAATTCGATAGCTTCTCGTGATAGCTGTGCACAGCTTTCCGTCTCAAAATCAAACGCTAAACCTCAGAGTGAACTGTTTTGCAGCACGTGCTTGAATCACAACTGTTTTCTTCGGACAATTAGACACACAAGGTAGTCGTATGTTCAGATGGAGCATTGATGTTCAGACATAGCGAAAGAGAGTTGTGTGCTGGTGAGGCAGTAAGCGCACGCGCCCGCGCCAATATTGGCTTTCCCGGTAGACATAGTGCTTTGCCTTCTCCAATTTTTGCAATGAAATTCTACGCGATTCTTGATCGAGGCGCGGTACCTAAATATAGTAAGGGAAGCGCAACCCAATTGTTCCTGGATTCGCTTTCTGTCAGAGAGGCCACTACGTCAACAGTAGCAGATGACTGACGCTCAGACAAGACTGCGATCAGATGATGAGCGTTCGCCAATGAATGCAGAGTAATGCATATATGACTCGAACACTCAGATTCGGTAGAATTCCATAATCTTTTTACGTGATTGATGTGACGCTATGTTTAGTACTGCAGATGAGATCATAACCACACCTTTCGTCCGAAGGGAATATACCCTAGATACCCGTTTTTGGATAAAACATGCATGATTCCCATGCATGATCATGCATGCATCATACATGGCCATGCATGATTTTCATGTATGTTTTATCCATGGAACATCCATGTTATATGTATGAGACATGCATGTTATATCTATGAGACATGCATGTTTTGTCAATGAAATATCGATGATTTAATCATGTGACATCTATAATTTTACCATCGAATATATGAAATTAACCAGGGATGCTAGTATCATTGTACAATCTGTATTGTAAGTTCATAGCACATTTCTGTCGTGGAGTGATGAATTCTACATGTTGTATGAATACAACATTGTAAAATTTACGAACATACAGAACTTACTATACAAATTGAAATACATTCATTACATCTCCGGCAAATTCCAGTCACTCCATAGATGTGGCGCTAAGGCCATACATTATCTTCGATATAAAATTGCACATGTCACAGAGGCAATTCACAAATGCAAATTAAATAACCGTGTATAAAATCAACATCAAGTTTATAGCAATGTATTGAAGACACAAGGAAAATTCATGCATAACGTGAATTAATGAAGCACAAATGAATCAGTCTCTAACACAGTTTTCAATCTCCGATTCAAAAAACATTTCTAATGAATTTATGGAGTAAAAAATTAGAAAGAAGAGCTTGTACATGTGATTTGTAATTAGTAAGATAAGGTATTTTTTCAAAAAGGCTCTGATCAAATAACAAATTATAATTCTAAAAGCTATCAGAGATGTCGTGTATTTTCTAGAAATGTTTTAAAACGATTAATGTGTTACTCTGAAATATTCTTTATATATTTTCTTGATGCAGCATTGTCGACCGGAAGGGTGCCATGACAGTTTATTGAGAAATTTAGTTGAAAGATATTTGAAATTATAATAAGAAACGATTGACCACTGATTCAGCTTATAGAGTTTTCTTCTGATTAAAGCAAATATGTTATGGCACGGTACGCTTCTTCCCTTTGAGCTATACCGAATAAAACGCTATAGATTGAAGTGTGTTCTTTTGTTCTTAATTCAAATTTCAAGCATGATTGATTTTCCGCACAATAGTAATCGCGTAAGAAAATATTTGTTAGACCTACATTTGGTAAAATGATTATTCTTGCTAAAATTATGCTGTACGATAGCATTCATAGAGATTACAAAAACTGAGCCCTGCTCTCCCAAGTAAACAGCAGAATCCTTCAAAAATACTATTTTTCATAGGTATCTAGAAAATGCACGAAGTTTTACCACCGTATAGGATGACGTTCATATAGTAGCACACATCGAACGATCAGATACAAATAGTTTTGATGAAAATCACTGTTATCAACATAAAGGAAATTTTTCTATCCGAATTTGATCATCCTTCATTTAATCCTTCATTTCATCCTTCCAACCAGAGAACATGCCCACAGTCCGAATGCGTATTTCACGTCATCTGAAACACTGTCATTTCGAGTCGAACACCGTCGCGACGTCATCATCACATTTTTAAGAATAGAGGTGATGTCACGAAAAATTTACAGTTCAACGGAGAAACAATCACTACTCAAATGAAGTTTGAAGCGATGATACGAGATCATTGAAAAAACATCTTCAGTTGGACCACAAGACGGTTGTCCGAAGCTGATGATCGCTGGGACGTTGCGAATATATGAGAGATTTATGGGTAAATAATAATTCCAGTATTTCGGGGTTAATTAGCTCACAAGACGAGAAAACAGCCGAGCGTAGGTCAGGCATTGAGTCATTGATGCACAGATACGACGAGTTTGCGCAGCCTCAGCAATAAGCACCTGTAAAAAGAAGACAAATTTTGTGCTGATGTGCACAGCAGAATCATCATACTTAACTAATCTTAATTAACATTTTATGGGTAGGCCTACTCAATTAAGTTTAGAAGAGAAATCATTTATAGTAATTTTAGGTGTTGTAGTAAAGACTTTTAAGAAAACTGCTTTTGATTCATTTCATCTCTGACAATGTGGCAGGCGATATTATTCTTAGGAATTTTGATAGCAAATGAAAATATTCAGGAGTGGTTGAATTGTGATCATTAACAATTTATGAATTATTTTTTAATCAATGTTTGTAGTATTTATTAATAATTTTATTTTGATATTCAAGTACCGGTAACTGTTTTTAGAAAAATGCAATCTGCAAATAAAAACGGAGTATAGCCTATTGGCGACCGCTTGTCAATCGGTCATGCGATGAAGATAGTCAGGAATGCTTGAATTTTATATAATATTAACATCGTACATGTAATTTCATTTTGTTAAAATCACAATCTACAAACACATACACACATAATGTCATCTTGTCTACCGTCTATATGACAGCATCTCTTCAGGTATTCATGGTGACATGCGGGCCTACAACTAACATGTGACCATAATATCTAGGCCTACGATGATATGAAAAATGCTAAGCATAATTTGTAATAAGTAAACACAAATTGATATAAAAGAGTAGCACTGAGTTTCCACTTTGATTGTTTTATATTTATCATAAAGCATGAAAAATAATTGATTTTGCAAAACTAAACCTATTGTTGGACTGCAACGCATAATTGATCTTTATTACGGTGTGCATTCCGTCGTGTAGCATCTATGCCTTTTGTGTGCTTGATCTTTTTTCTTAAACGACTCGAAATATCAAATTGATATCATTTTCTAAAATGTGGCAATTTTGAAAAACTTAATTGAGTATCATTGGCGTTAACTACAGGTTTTCAGTTCAATATTTACGAAATGGAAATAGTGACCTATTTAAACAAGCTTCCTTGATGGATCCATTTTTCAGAAACAATAGATTAAATTGTATAACTTAAGCAGATATCGAATAGCTCAATAGTTATTTGACAAGTGATTTCTGACTCTTAGTGCAGCGCGTAGAGGAATATAATGTCTTTAACCATTGATGCTTAGGATGTTCCGTTATTACGCGTGGCATGTCACCTAGTGTACATTCGTTCCTGCTGTCCAAAAAATTACTTGAGCAGTTTTGAAAAAGCTAAATTTTTTGCGACTTTATATACTACCGACATGAAGCCCCTTTATAAGTAGTATGAAACAAAGTTGGATATCAAGATGAATGAATATTTGCTAACAAGCATCGTAACTAAGCGGAAATTGTGCTGATGATCAAGGAGATCTAATGAACAGCATCATGATTGAAGTCTTCATGAAAAAGGCTGAAATTTCATGTTTTCATCGTCTTTTTTGAATCATTTTATGATTCACTAATATTATGTTTCATTTCTTGATTCTGAAATGTGCAGCCATTTATATCTTTTTAGGTCAATTGAAATCATTGTCTTTGACTAAGTTTTTTTGCTCATTGCCAGGTTGCTCATGATATGTTCACGCTTAAGAAGATTCTCTTGAGGTTCATTATGAAAGCAATAGCAGGTCATCGAGTTGCTAATTTAACAAACACTACCTCTCCAAGGCTGTCATGACACGGAGGATCTGTAAAATAATATCATTTCATTCTGTATTTTACTATCATGATCAGCAGTCAATTCCGTTGTAATTTCTTCAAAACTGCATAAATGCGCATATCTCACATTTGGAAACAATTCCAATTGTATTCACCTCGAGTTCATTTAACAAAATTCATGTATACACATTGGGTATTTAATAAATGCTGAGTCCTCTACCTAATATACGGTACTTTATGCCTGAGCATCTTTAACTCAAGCATGTAAAAAAATCCACTAATTCGATGTCTCTGCATGATTGCACGAATGCATAGATGGGTCAAGTAGCACAATGATTTTCGTTGAACTTCATCGATTTATATCGTGCTTATTATTTTGCAATAATGCATGATTTTGCAAGGCTTTCTATGTCTACAGCTTAATAAGTTCCACGAAGCCGATAATTATTTTCCTGGTTGGAAATTATTAACCTGGTGCAGACTTCTATGAAAAAAGTCATGCATTATAATCGGCTCTCGGTAATTATAGCAATAATGACCTCAAATCTATGCATTATCTATTACATAATAGGTCTACTTTAGCATGTTGATTAACTTTTTAAGTTTCATTTAATGTTAAGTTCTATTTAAGTATTTATCACCAAGGAAAAAATGATAATTCCACATAAATTTTATATCACAAAATTCTTAGAAATACTGTGAAAAATAGTCAGTACCTCGTTGCTCCTCAATTTGCTGCAATCACTGAATCGCATCGAGACCGCATGGATCTCATGACTTTGCGCACCTTCTCTTATGGAATATTGTGCCAATCAGTTTGCAAGGCATGTGTAGTTCTCGCACATAATCGACATTTCTTTTAGCCACAGCACGTCCGAGCTCATCCCACATGTGCTCGATTGGAATGAGGTCCGGACTTTTGCTGGGCAACTCCATGTGGGTGTACAGTGTAATTCTTGTTTAAGACGCGCCAAATATGAAAAATATGTCTTTTCGTGTGAAATCCAAATATAAGCAAGATCAGTGCGATTTTTCTGTGCAGATCACTAATACTATACACCTCTAGTATGTGGAACACATGAAATTTTCGTTATTTGTCGAGTCCTCATTATTTAGATTGATGTCGGTCTTATGACAATTAAAGTGACCTATTTCTTCATGTCCACGATAAAGTTACTAGTAATGGGAAAAAGACCGTTCCAGGACACCATAAAATCAAAAAAAATAGTATCTTTAAAAACGACATAAATTCATGAATTTAGACCCTTTTTCAGGTTTTTAAGACCTAAATTCATGAATTTGGTTCATTCAAAAAGTACCATTTTTTTCAAAAATGGTACTTTTAAAAACGACATAAATTCATGAATTTAGGTCTTAAAAACCTGAAAAAGGGTCTAAATTCATGAATTTATGTCGTTTTTAAAAGTACCCAATTTTCAAATTTTTCAAAATCTCAAATTTGAGAATTACAATCGGGCGAAGCCCTAGAACCTTCGGTTCGATTTTCACCCTTAAAATCATGACCGTTCCAGGACACCGAAAAATCAGAAAAGTTAAGAATCTCAAATTTGTGAATTACAATTTTTACCTTGAAAATCATGACCGTTCTAGGACACTAAAAAATTATAAAAGTTGAGAATCTCAAATTTGTGATTATGACATTTTTCATTGCTTAAATCATGACCGTTCAAGGACACTAAAAATTATAAAAGTTGAGAATTTCAAATTCATGAATTTTATCCATTTTTCAGGTTTTTAAAATATATCATGTGACTAAAAATATTCTTTTAAAAATGGATGAAACAAAAGTGGAAGGAACTTCAGAAATGGAAGGAACCTCAAGAATATATCCTTCGTTATCTCAATTAAAAACAGGTGAAATGGTTCTCAATTATTATTAAGATTAGAGCACTATGATAAATTAAGAAGACGCAATTATTACTTAGTCATTCTTCGTTATTGTATGCTCAACATTATTTAAAGTACTAATTGTGTGAACTAGAAGATCATTGTAACTCATAAACTCAAAATTATTCAATGAACCCGTACACTGCCTGATAATTGAAGAGAGAGACAGAGATTGAAGAGAGAGAAACATCTAGCAGCTTTCCCCTAAAATTATCATGCTATATCTTGTCATTTCAATTTACCCATCGGTAAACTTTTGACATTTCAACTTACGCGTGCGTAAAGTTTTGACATTTCAATTTACCCCTACGTAAATTATTTTCAGAATCTGTTTTCAAAATCTATTTTCAAAATCCATTTGCAAAGTCTATTTTCAAATTCAGTTTTAGAAATCGATTTGCAAAATTCATTTAGCGTTTGCCAAACACATACGGGTAGTAAAGTACTTCCAATTGTGAAGACATGAATAGATTAAGCACATAAGAGTGCATTGACAATAAAAGCAAATGACAATAAAATTCTTCTTCTAAATTTAGAACGCATGGACGGCGACATGCGGGATAGTTGTTATGACAATTTTAAACAATCATTTTAACGATGAAACATATTTTACAAATGAAGTTCATGAAGAAAATGGTAATATATAAAACAATATAGATTAGAATAATTATAATATAATCATTTCAAAATCGAATAAGTAGTAAGGAAAGACATCATTAGAGAACAGTTTTAAATCAATACCCCCTCCCTTCTGTCTTCTAGGGGTCCCTTAAGAAATTTTTTTATTATAAAATGAGCAACATAAATGAGTTTTTGAAATTATATGGAACACAAACGACAACGAATTTCGACCTAAAGAAAATCGCTAATCGATTAGGAATAAAGAATTTTCATGTTCTAATGAGAAACGAATTACAATTCCTAAAAAATAGGTCATCAATAACTGTAAATTTCATAACAAATCTTCATACGTCAAATGAAAAAGGTGTACATTGGTCAGCAGGCGTTAAAAATCATCAGCAGAACTATTATTTTGATTCATACGGTTTGCCCCCTACAAATGAAGTAAAAGAATTACTTGGAACGGGAACATACAATACGTTTCAAATTCAAACACCAGGCACTACCTATTGTGGACAATTATGTTTATACGTTTTGTACAAATTACAAAAAGGAGTACCATTTCTAGATATTATGTTAGAGTTAAACAATCTATAACTCAAGCGAAGCTAGCTAAAGCGCCACCTAAAGGTTAAAGCTCTGTTTTCTGTAATTCATTTTGATAAAAACGACCTCTGATATCCTCATTATCTAAATCTTTAATTTCATAAGTAATCGGATAAGTTTTATTTATTTTGCAAACTTCAAATATCTCTTTAGTCCAATAACCAACAAAGCCTTTTTCAAATTTATTCTTATATTTAAATATTCTAACTCTATCTCCAATTTTAAATTTCGGCTTAAGTTTCTGCAAATTCGGATTACTCTCATTCAAATTATTATTCTCGAATATTTTTTTTCTTGTCAAATCAGGGTCGTCAGAAGCATTCTTTGGAGTTTCTTCAATACCTGAATGAACTTTATTATTGTACTCTTCCACAATTCCTGGTAATATCTTCAACCATTTCTGATTTCTTTGCTCAGTAAATTTCTTGAATAATTTATTTTTTAACGTCCGATTGAATCTTTCTATCACTACAGCTTTTCCTGCGTTTTCAGTTGAATAAACAGTTTCAAATAGTGGCTGAACGTTTCTGTTATAAAATTCCGACCCTTTATCAACAAACAATTTTTTTGGCTTTCTATTACTTTCTTTAAAGATTTCTTCAAACGCATATTTAACTGATAGACCACTTTTATTTTTTAAAGGTTTTACCCAAGCGTATCGTGTATATAAATCTATAACGGTCAATGCGTATTTATAATCAGAATCATTCGGCATATGAATAAGATCAGCACTCCAAATATCATCTTTATTAAATACTTTTACTTTCAATAAATATTTAGGCCTTCTGTATTCTTTATGAATTTCAGACGCGTAGGTTCGAGCGTTGCTCTCAGACAGCTTTGCTGTCGTTTCATTTAAACCCTGACCGAATAATATTTTAGCTTGTAAAGCTTTCTTAACAAACATTCTTTCAATTTTTTCTCTAAATGTAGGATTTTGAATACTATCTAATTCTTGAATCATCTTCTTATCAGCTGCATGTCGAGAACTTAGATCATGATTTCGATAAGCTAAATCATGCCTGTAAGCTGCGGCATCTACTCTATTTATCGGTTCTTCACCTGGTTTCGGATTATTATTCTCATCTAGTCTTATATCTAATCGAGTTCCTGGACCGGTATATGAATGACCAGGAAGATGTTTTTCTTTCGAATATTTACTCCAAATAAATGCAGGAAAGTTTTCTAATGTTTTTTGTATGTCACCACCGTAGGTAGTAGCCAAACTTTGTTTGTTGTCGTTACCTTCATAAATTTTACAATTTGAGTTTTTATTTTTGTTTAATAGATAATTCAATAAATCTAAATTAGAAATTTTTAATTTAGTTAAATTTTCGGAATTTGTAGAATTCATTTTAAAAGATAAAAAAAATTGAAAAGATAAAATAAAATAATTGTTTTACCGAAAAAGGTTCTGAGGTTATTACCTTATCATACTAGGACTTAAATATATTCCAGAACCATCTTTAGTTTCTTTAATTTCAATTAAATCATCAACATTGTGGAGAATATTTTTAAGAACTCGTTTTCCTTCATCAACTAATTTTAATTTACTAATAAAATTATCTACTACTCCTTTTCCTTCGGGCGAAGCCCTGGAAGACATCTCCGTTGACCCATGAACCGATGTCCCTTCACCCCTAGCAACTTTCTCTAACTCTCTGTTATGACGTTTTTGTTCTTCTAATGCTGCCTTCTCTGATTTATTTTTATTTACTGCTTGGACAATACCAGCTGTCCCACCTGCAACACTTCCTGCTGCTGCTATGCCTCCTATTATTAGTGGAATTAATGGGAGAATACCGCCATTCTTTTCTTCTTGTAATTGAATATTCTCTATCATTGGTTTACTTATGTAATACTTTTTTTATTAATCGTAATAGTTTTAGGGGTATTTTTGTCAACAATATTACGTAATTTTAATTCAACAGTTTTATTATTAATATTACTTTTCGCTTGCGACATTTTTAATAAAAAAATTTTAAGTTATCAAAAATTTTAATCTATTCTAGTTACCAAAAATTTTATTACTAATTACTAAAAAATTTTAAGTTAACAAAAATTTTAATTAGCCGATCCTAACCATCTTTCCATTAAGAATTTCAATAGAATATTTTGCATCTTCTAGCAATAAACCATAAGCCATCAATGAAGTTGTGGAATCTTTCTTTTCAATATTAATTGTTACATCACAACCATTTTTAATAATATCTTCAGATTGTGCACTTAAATCGAAACAGAAAATTGGATATAAATGTCTCCAATCTCCAGGAGTTAATTGTGGTTCAACTCCAAATTCTATACAAAGATTTCTATAAGAATCATATCCTTCCATAAATTGATTATTGGTATCATCGAATCTTAATGGATCAATTGGATAACGAGTTTGATTTAATGAAACTTGTAAACTTCGAATTGTATTAATATGAAAAATATTATTGTTCTTATCAAAACTTGGAGAATTATTTCTTTGAAAAGTTAGCAATAAATATCTTGGAGTATTCGCAGTTCTAGTAAAATGCCAGTTAAATCTTTGTTCGGAAAAAGTTACTGAACTAGCAGTACGCTTTAGAAAATTTACTGGAATTGGTTTGTTAGTATTTAATCTTTTTGCAATAGCTGATTCAATTTCTAAACTAGGAGTAATATGTTTAATCCACCATTCAACTCTATCAATTTTTAAATATGCTTTTTTTCCAGTCTTACCAAAAAAGATTAATTCATTATTTGCTGTACGATGAATTATTAATTTAAATTTTAATTGATATGATATTTTATCATAATCTAAATATCCGAATAATGGAGACAATGACCAATTAACTGTCTGTTTACTTTTTTTGTTAAATTCACGTCTTTCTTTATATGCATCATTATTTGTTTTATTTAAATGTTTTGCAATATTTTCTACATCTTTCGCAATTCCTGCGGCATCTGTTCCGGCGTGAGTTAAATCATCAATAATTATACCATCATTAGTATCAGGAAACCAACCTTCGATTTCATGCTTTTTATTATTTTCACCAATTGTTACAAATCTAAGCATTGTATCAATTACACCTGGAGAATCACTTATTGTTTCTATATTTTGAGTTGCAACATCTAAACGCATTTGTGTAAATAATCTTGGAAAAAAATTATTTTCTAGTGTAATATTATCGGTATCTGGTAATGGTGTTGTAAAATTAGCATCACTATATAAAGAATATTCACAGTGTAAAAACGAATCAGGTAAATATAAATAACTCTGCTGATTATCAACTTCAAAAATTAAATCACCTCCAGTATTTACTCTACTGGAAGAACCGGGATTCATAGCAATTCTTATATAGTCATTCTTTTTTTGATTATAACTGACGAACGGAGGATCGTCTAATCTAAATTTATTTTCGATAAGCGAAGACATTTTTATAAAAAATAATTTGACTTTTTGTTTTTCTCACAGATAGAAAAAAATTTTTACTAAAAAATTACTAAAAAAATTTACTAAAATATAATTTTAGAATTTTGCTAGACCAGCTCCGCTATTAATGCCATTACCTCTTATTTCTTCAATTGTTTTTTTATTATGTTTACTATCAGACGGAGCTCCGCTCCTCAAGGTTTCACCCTCCACAGCTATGTTAGCAATTTTGTTCTTTGTTTCATCTGAAAGTTTTTTTAATTTTTTTAGTTCTTCAGAATCATTCCTAAGTTTACGAATAGCTTCTAGTTGTTTTAATTCGTTTTGTGATTTAACAGCATTTGATATTGCACTAGCTGTACTACCTATAGCAGCTGCTCCTTTTGCAGCAGATGTAATCAAATCTTTATTATTTTTAATTAAGTTAACGATACTTCCAATACCAGAAAAAATACCATCTCCTTCCGTATGAACGGCACCTGCGGTGCCTAGGAACTTTTCTGTTCCGACTGTTTCTCTATTATCATAATGGTAAACCGGATTCATACGTGGTTCATGAGAAATTTTTTGATTTGAAGCAAATTGTTTAAGATTGTGTTTATAAATTATAGGCATTTTTTAGTAATAAATTTGACTTTTGGGAAAAAAATAAATACGGGCGAAGCCCTGGAAGACATCTCCGATGTCCATTATAAAAAATGTTTATTTTTTGTTCTTAACTTTTACAGATTGCGTTTTTGGTTTAACTTTATCAGGAACCAAACCTGCATCAATCATTCTTTTTATTCTATGATTTTCTTTCATAATATTTCTTTGTTTTATTAATTCGTCTAATTGTTTTATTCTTTTAAAATTATCAGCTCTAATTTTATCCATTTTTAAAATTATATACTTTTATATTTTTAATTTTTTTTTAAAAATTATATTTATACTTTTATATTTTTAAAATTATATTTATATTTTTATATTTTTAAAATTATATTTATATTTTTTATGATTTTTTATTTTTTGTAGGTAAAAAATATTTAAGTTAATATTTACACTAAGATTTACGTTTGTGAATGGACAACAACTTCGAGATAACTTTATTAATTGACTGTTGCACTTTATCTATTGCATCAAGAAGCGTGTGATGTACTTTAATTTCTTTTTCAGTCATTTCTAATTTTTTCTCACTTTTCTTTAATTCTGTTTTTAAGGCATTTACCTGAACTTTAAGACCATCTACTTTTCTTTTAACGGAATCTAACTGTTCTTTATTTTCTTTAGAGTTTTCTTGTAAATTTTTCTTTAATTCATTTTCTAAATTGATTTTAAGAGTTTTCATTTTATCAACTTTTTGATTAAGTGATTTTACTTCAATTTTCAAATGATTTATTTTTTTAATTTGTTGAGCAATTTTAGAACTTAATTCATCAACACTCTTTTGGAATGTAGTTTGTAACTGCTTTAAATTTTTTTTAATTCTTTCAGGTAGTTTTTCTATTTCATCTTCTAATTGTTCTTTTAACATTTTTATCTGATGTTTATTTTTAATGACTGCAGATTTTAAATTTATAGAAAGTAATATTAAAATTTTTGATTGTTCAGAAATCTTTTTAAAAAGTTTTGCTATATCTGCTTCTAGCTCTCTATCCTTTTTATCAAGTTTTAATAATTTTTCGTTTAATGATTTGTCATTAAGTTTAAGCAACTTTAATTCGTTCATCAGCGGAACCATAACATCGTTTATATATTTTTCTTTTAAGTCATTGATTTGTGTATCAACATATTGTTTATTTGTTAACTCTGTATTTTGTTGTGGAAGAATAGAAAGATGTAATGGACCAGATAAAACGTCTCCAGTTTTCATGATATAATTTTCTAGTTCTATTTCTGATTCACGATTATTCGGGATATATGCACCTCCACCAACATTTGGTAACATCATTTTTAAACAATAAAAATAAAATATTTTCTGATTATAAAAATACATAAATTATAAAAATAAAATTTTTTCTAATAAAAAAATAAAAAAATGGAAATGACTCAAATTTGTCAAGTTTGCAATATGCGTTTTTTAAATCAAACACTATTATATTCTCATATGAAAAACACACCATGTGGTATGCATATGAATCAATTTCAACCTAATAATAGTATGCAACCTAATAATAGTATTCAGTATAATAATATTCAACCTAATAATAGTATTCAGTATAATAATATTCAATCAGAGCAACCATTACAAAGATTAAAGCATTTATTTATTTCAGATAAAGAACAAAATCTTTATACTGCTAGAATAAATACACCTACGGAATTAAAAAATAATAATTCCTAAATTTTTATTTTAAAAATATTAAATGAATAAAAACGAAAATTTGGAAGATTTATATTCACCGGTTATAATTAAAAGTAATAAAGGTAATAAAAGTAATCTAAGTCGTCATAAATCTCTTAATGCAATAAACGAAATAATAAATAATTATATGAATAACACTGAGTTTCAAGATACACTAACCCCTCAAGATCCGAATCTCAAAGATATTAATAATATTGTAGAAAATCCTATATAGAATACTAAATATAATAATAATATAGATAAAAATATATATAATAATATAGATAAATATATATATAATAATATAGATAAAAAATATTTAGAGACACTACCCCCTAATTCATCTCTTAATAAAAAAATACCACAATCAGATCTTACACGTCTTTGGAATTTTTTAAAATTTCATTGTATAAAAATATTGTTAGCATGTATTTTAATATTTTTTATTTATCATCTTGTTATATGTATTGGAAATCAATGGGGTTACTTTCTAACAGAGGAACAAAAGAGAATAAATTTTTATAAACAAGAAATAAAAACTTTTAAAGGATGGAAGACTGAGGAGGATAAGATTAAGGATAAAACTAATAATAAAAATATTAAACAAGGTAAAATGTATCAAGAAAATTTACATTTCATTGTTTACGGTAAAACTGGAAGTGGTAAGACTACGTTTATTAAAAAATATATAAACCAATATTATAAGGACGAAACAAAAGTACATATTTTTTGTATGCATACTTCTGAATGGCCAACTTTTACAAACGTCTAT
This sequence comes from Prostheceraeus crozeri, assembly GCA_907163375.1. Taxonomy (NCBI): domain Eukaryota; kingdom Metazoa; phylum Platyhelminthes; order Polycladida; family Euryleptidae; genus Prostheceraeus; species Prostheceraeus crozeri. The sequence goes on from CAJQUW010014004.1 coordinate 192,575, forward strand.
AATGATAAACAATTAGATGAGTTACAAGATATGGAAAATTTTGCTGGTACACCTGAAAATAAATCTTTATTAATTTTAGATGATGTTGCAAGTTTATCAAAACAAAAAAATATGTCAGAAATATTTACAAAAGGAAGACATCAAAATATTCAAATAGTTGTATTAGCTCATAAAGCTTGTGATGTAGATAATAAGATTAGAGAAAACATTCAAACATTTTTTACAACTACACAAAATAATGCAGCATTCTTTAATGATATTAATAAAAATTATAAAATGAATATGCCTTTATCATATTATACACAACATAAATATGGAATAATACGTGTTGACACCATAAGTGAACATATGCAAGTATATGATAAAGACTTGAATATATTAGTAGATACCGAACATGAAATCTATAATAACTCTCAAGATTTTGATATTAGAATATATGCAAATACAAAACATTTATCAAATCAAGTTATAGAACAAATAATTATCTTTTTAGAGTCTGAAGCAAAAGTACCACTAAAAATTATTCCTGATACATTTTATTTTTATTTTGATCATTATTTAAATACGAAATTTGGTATACCAATACCTAACAGATTACAAGATAATGAAACATTAAACTATTTAAAAATTGCAATAAATGATGTTAGAAACGGTTTAAGAAAAGCAACACCAATAATATCTGATGTTAAATCTACATTTTCTGATGCCAAATCTACATTTGATGAAGCAAAAAAAACATATAATGATATAAAACCATTAATAAATGGTGTAAGTGAAATACTTAATAATTAAACAAATTTATCATAATCGAACCGAAGGTTCTAGGGCTTCGCCCGATTTTACAGATATATTAGAATTTTTCCCATTATATATATTTTAGAATTTTTTTCTCTAAAAATTAAAACATAAATTTTTTTTTAAAAAAAAAATTTCTCAAATTTTCTCTAAAAAAATAAAAAAATGGAAAAATTTTATTGCATTTTATGTAAAAAAAAGTTGCAAACAAAAAGAAGTTATCAATCTCATCTACAAAGTAAAATGCATTTACAAAATGTAGAACGAGTTGATGATGGAAATATATTAAAATTAAATAGTTATAAAAACTATCTAGAAACATTGCCTACTGATATAAAAGTTAAAAAAATGTTTGATGATTATTCACATTCGGAATATAAAAAATTTTTTAATAGTGAAGATGAAGCCGTAACAGATATAAAATATTTATTCAGCGATACTGATGAATTTAACGAAATAGATGAATTTGATGAAGCTGAACGAACCGATGAAGCCGTAACAGATATAAAATATTTATTTAATCAGTCTTTTGAACATAATGAAACCGATAAAACTTTTTCTGATATTCTAACCAACTTTTATAATATATTTAAGAAATCTTTCAAATGTTATATGAATGTAGAAGTACTTTATACAAAAAATGGACCTGATGGAATTCCTGAAGAAATAATACAAGGACATTTTACAAATTCACAAGAAATTCATAATGTAAATGATATACAACCCATATTTGAATCGATGATACTTAAATTAGAAAATTGTATAATTGAAGCCCAGTTACGTGAATCTGGTTGGAGATTTGTTAAAATACTATCTAAGAAAATAGTAATTGATAAATATAAAAATAATACTGGTGGTAGTTATGTTCCTTTACCTTTCAGTTCACCACAAATAATCAACATAAAAAATGAAGATGATTATTGTTTTCTGTGGAGTATTATAGCACATTTACATCCTGCAGAATATCATAAAGAAAGACTAAGTCATTATAATAAAGAAGAATACATAAATGAATTTGATCTCTCTGATGGCTTAGATGAATTTCCATATGATTATAATAGGTTAATAAAGTTTCATAAAAAGAATAAAAATTTAATTGAAGTAAATGTTTTTGAATTAAATGTGAATTATGTTTCTATTGGTAAAATTATTCCACTTTACTCAGATTCAAAAGAATTTTATTTGAATAATAAAAATTTATGTCAATCAGAAATAGTATATAATGATAGAGGAAATTACATGCATCATAATATTTTTTACCAAGGAAATATAATATGTACTGAAAAATTTGAACTTGTTAAAACACTATCACCAATAATGATTAATCACAATAATTATAAAGGACGTACTGATGATTATAATTACAAATATTCATCTTTATCTTCAGAATATCAACAAAAATTAGAAAATTTAAATAAAAGTTTACAAAAATGTAAAATAGATTATCAACAACAAACAAAAATGTTACTACAAGAATATCACCATAAATATCAAAATAAGATAGAAACGATTCAAAAATTAAATGAAGAAAATAATAAAAAATTAAATAATGAAGAATTAAATAATGAAGAAAATAAAGAATCGGCTAAAGCCAGAGGAGCTTCGCTCCGATTAAATGAATGTTTAAAAAAATGTCTACAACAATATAAAGAACAATATGATAAAGAATATATTTATCAGCTACAAATATTAAATCAAAATTATCATCAAAATACATTTAATATTACAAAAGAAATTAATGAAACACATGAAATATATCAAGATAAATTTGAAAAATTAGAACAGTCAAAACAACCAGCACAAGCGAATATATTATATTATCAGGGACATTTTATATTGTGTAAAGATGTTTCTATATTTACAAAAACTTCAGATAATAAAAATTTTCCTTGTCTTCAATGTATGACAAGTTTTAGAACTTTAGAAGAAATGAATAGACATTTGGAGAATTGTCAACAAAACGAAGCAGTCAGAAACACATTTCCAAAAGATGATTATTTAGAATATAATAAATGGTATTTTAAAAATAAAGTACCCTTTACTATTTATTGTGATTTTGAAGCTTATAATGTTAATATGACACAAAATCAAACGGAAAGTTCCAGGGCTTCATCCGATTCTGAAAATTATAATTCTGAAAATTATAATTCTGAAAATGGTACGCAAGCCCTAGAACCTTCGGTTTTTAATTCTGAAAAAAGTGCACCTGGAAAAAGTTCAACTGAACAAAGTAAAGAAAAATATTTATTTGAACAAAAACCATTATGTTGGGGAATGTACATTCATTCAAATTATCCTGAATTATATAAATCAGAATATTTACAATACTATGGTGAAGACAGTTCAGAAATGTTTACAAAGAAAGTAGAAGAATTACAAGGACGTTTTCACAATTGCTTGAAACAAATAAACCAATGATACCATTAACGGATGAAGAAAGAAAAGAATTTTATGATGAAATAAATTGTTATTACTGTGGAAAATGTTTTATAAATAAATATAAAACTGGCAGAGGTAGATATATTAATAAAGTAAAAGATCATGATCATCTAAATGGATTATATAGAGGTGCAGCACATAATTCTTGTAATCTTAATGCTAACAAATTTAAATATAACTTTGTTCCTCTATATTTCTACAATGGTTCTAAATATGATTTCCATCTAGTAATGAAAGATTTATTTTCATCTGAAAAATTACATCAACAAAAAATAAATGTACTATGTAAACAAGAAGAAGAATATTTTTCAATGCAATTAGGTTGTATTAGAATTTTAGATGCATCTAGATTTTTTACTCCTTATTCATTAGATGTTATGGGAAAAACTTTGAAACCTGAACAATGTAAAATATTAAATAAATATAATTTAAAACCTTTAAAAGGAATATTTCCGTATGAGTATATAGCCTGTGGCTCACAGTCGGAGACTGATATAACTGGAGATAAAACCTGTGGTTCACAGTCGAAGACTGATTTTAATTCTGTGAATAAAATTATGGAAGAAAAACAACTTCCTCCAATAAATGAATTTAAATCAACATTAAAACAATCAAAATTATCTGACGAAGACTATGCAGAAGCTGAAAAGAATTGGAGAGAGTTAAATTGTAAAACAATGTATGATTATACAATGAAATATCTTCAGATAGATGTATTAATACTAGCTGATCTTTTCGAAAACTTTCGTGATATGTGTTTAGAATATTACGGAATAGATCCATGTTATTGTTATTCTACACCAGGTTTAACATGGTTAGCAGGATTAAAACATACAAATGTTAAACTTAAACATTATAAAGAAAATACATATGATAAATTATTATTTTTTGAATCTGTAATTAGAGGTGGAGTTTCATCAGTTTTAGGTAATAGATATGTTAAATGTTATAATAAGAAAGTAAATCCACAAGAATATGGAATAATGAAACCTTTATCTCCAGAAGAAAAAGAAAAAATATTAGAAATTTTTCGAACGAAACGAGAAGGAGTAGAACGTGAAAAAGCAATTGATGAATTCATGCGAGAAAACTATTTGTTATATTATGATTTTAATAGCTTATATTCTTCTTGCATGATGCAAGAATTACCAACAGGTGAGATGACATGGTGTAATAATCTTGATTATCAAAAAACATATGATGGAAATCGTAATTCTGGTTATATATATGAAGTTGATTTAGTATACCCTGATTATATAAAAGATGCAACAAAATATTATCCTTTCTGCCCAGAAAACAAAATTCCCATTATAAAAGATTTTTCAGATTATCAAAAATCTTTCATTCCTAAGAAATACAGACCAACAAAAAAACTTATGTTAACACAAAGCAATAAAGGAAAGTATGTTGTTGAAGGAAGAATGCTAGATTGGTATTTAGATCATGGAATGATTCTCACAAAAATTCACCGGAAACTAGTGTATAAAAAATCTAAATGGTTAAAAGATTATATTGAGTTCAATATTGAAAAACGCAAAATATCTAAAAGAAATAAAGATGATTTTGGAAACGTGTTCTTCAAATTAATGAATAATGCATTTTATGGTAAGACTTTAGAAAATGTGCGTAATAGACAAAATATTGAAATAGTTTATGATAAAGATAGGTTTCAAAATTTAACAAGGAAACCTACATATAAAAGAACTACTAGATTTAGTGATGAACTATGTGCTGTTCATCTAAGAAGAAGCATTGTAAAACATGATAAGTTTAATTTTATAGGTTTCACTATATTAGAATTAGCTAAACTATTTATGTATAGATTTATATATGATTATTTAGCGCCTGCTTATGGCAAAAACTATAAATTACACTTTACAGATACCGATTCTGTTTTCTTAGAATTAACAATACCGTATAATTCTACACTTGATGAAGAAATTAATAAAATAAAAGATATCATTCATCCTTCTGATTTATGTAAAGTAAAAGATGAATTAGAAGGAAATGAAGATTTCATAACAGAAGCTATATTTTTAAAATCTAAATGTTATTGTTATGATACAACTAATAATATTAAAACACATAAAACATTAAAAGGAATTTCAAAGGCATCAGTGGCTAATCAAATAACATTTCAAGATTATAAAAATGCATTATTTAATAATGAAATAAAAACAGCATGTAATTATAGACTTAATTCAAAAAAACATAAAATGTATTTAAAAGAAGAACATAAATTAGCATTAGATCCATTTGATGATAAAAGAAAAATTTTACCTGATGGAATAACTACTTTACCTTTTTAATTTTCTAATTTCTATTTTCTAAATATAACAATATAACAATATAAAAATATAAAATATTATAAAATAAAATAATAATATAAAATTATCATATAAAAATGGATAAAGTTAGAGCTGATAATTTTAAAAGAATGAAACAATTAGACGAATTAATAAAACAAAGAAATATTATGAAAGAAAATCATCTTCAACATAGAATGACAAAAGCTGGTATTCAATCTGATATGTTTGATAAATTAAAATTAACTGAAGAAGTAAAAACTGATTATGAAAAAACTGTCGAACCATTTAAAACTCTTGAAAAGGAACTTAATGAAAAACGTGTTGATATAGCGGATCCTGTACTTAAAACACTATTAGATGACTATGGTTTATTAGAGGCAAACATAGATAAAAAATTACCAAAATCTATGTTATTCGAACATTCTACTTTCTTTTTAGATAAAAAATTATTTGCAAGATTTTATCTTGGTGGTAAAGAAATATTTCCACAACCTTTACGAGGATTAATTTTTACGCCAGATAAAAAACCTATTAGTTTAGATAGAAATTTTGTTGATCTTTTAAGAGGAGCAGATTTAAAAAATTATGCTGTAGAAGATCTCATAAAATATAAAGCTATATTAGATAGAGTCGGTGTAGTAAAAACTCTTAGACGTTATAAACAATTAGAAAATTTATTATCAACGGGAGTTAAAGTAGGGAAAGGTTTATCTGAAAAACAGAAAACTGAAACAACTGTATTTTTACCAGATGATCCACAAGAATTACTAAATAGATTAAATATTTTAATATCTGCAATAAAAGAAGGACATAATTCTAGTTTTAATGAAATTCATGCTATATTGAAAAGACTGTTAGAAAAGAAGATTCTAAATGAAGAGGATTATAAAAGTATAACCAGACATCTCTGATGTCCTCCAGGGCTTCGCCCGAACCGGACATCTCTGATGTCTTTAAGGGCTTCGCCCGTAGATGAAATATGTTGTTGTTTTTAATTTTTTATAAAAAAAAATATTTCATAAAAAAAATATTTATTTAATTTTTTTAGTTTAAAAATGTGTTCAGCAGATTTAGACAAAATTAATAATCATTTAGAAAATTTGATAGAGATTTTAGGTTCATCAAAATTTAGTACGACGTTAAAAATTATAACAACTACTTCATCACACACTTGTAATTTAGAACCCATTCTACATTTAGAACAAAATAAAAATTATCAAATTGCATTGACTAGTTTCTCTACATTTAACACTATTCAAAACGTTATCAAAGATGTGAATGATCAATTTAGATATTCTACTGATAAAGGTAAAACATGGAAAATACTAACTTTTCTTCCTGGTTCTTACGAAGTTGAATCAATATCAAATGAAATTAAGAGACATTTAGGTATACCATTTAAAGATAAGAAACAATTACATTTTGCAGTTGAACCGGCAGTTAATAAATTTTCTCTTACTTTAGACGAAAATCATCAAGTTGATTTTAATCATGATAGATCATTGTCAAAGCTATTAGGATTTAATAAACAAACCTATAGTCAAGGTTATCATTTAGGTGAGAAGATTCCAAAAATAACTGAAATAAATTCAATTGTTGTACATTGTGACATTATTGAAGGAGGATATATAAATGGTAAATTATCAAATTTAATATTTAGTTTTCCAGCTTTTACTGTACCCATTGGTTATAGATTAAATGTAATTCCACAAACATTAATATATTTCCCTATTACAAGAAAAACTATTAACAACATTGGCATTAGAATCACTGATGAGAAAGGACAAGAAATAAATTTTGGAGGTGAAGAGATTATGATAGATCTTTTGGTTCGGGAGGTATAAACTTTTACGCTACAATAGAGAAGTTTAATTTTTTTTATCATTTTCATTATTAATCTTATTAATCTTATTAATCTTATTATTAGAAACAAAAAATAAACTTAAATTAAAATTTTATTTTTATTTTTTTGTTTCTAAAAACACTAATTCAATAATGGATGAATTTATTACTTTAAAAATGAATGAAATGTCTTTAAATAAAAAAAACTTAAATTTAATCATCATCCAAATTTATCTAATAAAGTTTTAGCAGTTATTTGCGGAAGATCAGGATGTGGAAAAACATATCTATTATTTAAAATTTTAACGTCTCCAAATTTTTTGGATTATAACAATCTTATAATTTATACAACAACAGCAGAACAACCCGTCTATCAATTTTTAAAATATGGATTTGAAAATAATCTTACAAAAACAGCAATTGCTTCTCTATTCGAAGAATACGAAAAATCTGAATATGAAGAAGAAATAAATTTGTGGTGTGAAGAAGCAGCAAAAAATAAACAATTAGTTGAATCCAATAAAAATAAACATATAAAAATACAATTAATAGATGATAGTGGTAATATGCAAGATCCTAGTAAACTAGATAAAACAATGAAACATTGTGTAATTTTTGATGATTGTGTTAATGACAGAAATCAGTCAGTTCAAAGAAATTATTTCACAAGAGGTAGACATAATAACTGTAGTGTATTTTATTTAACACAAAGTATGTATTCATTAGATGGAAGTGTTATTAGAAAGAATGCAAATATATTTATACTATTTGAAATAAATGCAAGAAACTTAAGTGATTTGTTAAGAGATTTATGTATAAGAGATAAAGATGAATTTAAACAATCGTGTAATAATGCTTGGTCAAAAGATTATGGATTTATCACAATTAATATTGATAAAAAAATTCATGAAAGAGTTATCGAACAATTGTTTACCGAGTAATAAAAATATACAACATAGGGGTATAATATTTTTTTTAAAATATAATATTTGAATTTTGTGGTAACATTGGAATACAACAAAAACATTTTACTGAACAAATTATTTTTTTATTGCTTTGTTGTTTGTAATCTTTTCGTTTAAAGTTTTCTCGTTTAAAGTTTTCACGTTTAAAATTTTCTCGTTTAAAATTTTCTCGTATTAAGTTTTGTTTAATAAAGTTTTGTCTAATAAAGTTTTTAGCTCTTCTAAAAAAATTTTATCATTTTCTTCATTAGAAATTTTATCATCACTAAAAGTTTTACCATCACTAGAAATTTTGCCATCCTTTTTATTTTTATCATCAACTTTTTCTGTCTGTGATTGAAATGATATTTGATTTACTTCATTAGCTATTTGATCAAATTTTTCAATCTCATCTAACGTAATAACATTATCATCACATACTCTTTGAAAGTAGTAATGTAGTTTATCATAGACTTCTTTAATATGTAAATGCTTAGTTTTTAATGATTTTCGTTTCTTAGTTATTAAAGATTTTTCTAACATTGTAGCAAGTGAAGTTGCAAAAACACCCGTACCTGTTAAAGCTGTAGCAACTACTGGAATTACTAAAACACCTGAAGATATAACAATTGTTAAAGCACCTAAACTTATTGTTAAGAATATGCCAATTCCTTGTGTTACATTCTTAACTTTAGACCATCTCTTTCTTAACTTTTTATAATGCTCTAATCTTAATAATAATTGAGATTCTTTATCTTTCATATACCTAACTCTATCTTTGTGTTTTTCTTTGTTCATTTTTTCAATGTTAATCTTTTCAATGTCCATTAAAGTAGAACTACGTTCATATGATAACGAAGGATATATTCTTGCGGTTTCTTCCACTTTTGTTTCATCCATTTTTAAAAAAATATTTTTAGTCACATGATATATTTTAAAAACCTGAAAAATGGATAAAATTCATGAATTTGAAATTCTCAACTTTTATAATTTTTAGTGTCCTTGAACGGTCATGATTTAAGCAATGAAAAATGTCATAATCACAAATTTGAGATTCTCAACTTTTATAATTTTTTAGTGTCCTAGAACGGTCATGATTTTCAAGGTAAAAATTGTAATTCACAAATTTGAGATTCTTAACTTTTCTGATTTTTCGGTGTCCTGGAACGGTCATGATTTTAAGGGTGAAAATCGAACCGAAGGTTCTAGGGCTTCGCCCGATTGTAATTCTCAAATTTGAGATTTTGAAAAATTTGAAAATTGGGTACTTTTAAAAACGACATAAATTCATGAATTTAGACCCTTTTTCAGGTTTTTAAGACCTAAATTCATGAATTTATGTCGTTTTTAAAAGTACCATTTTTGAAAAAAATGGTACTTTTTGAATGAACCAAATTCATGAATTTAGGTCTTAAAAACCTGAAAAAGGGTCTAAATTCATGAATTTATGTCGTTTTTAAAGATACTATTTTTTTTGATTTTATGGTGTCCTGGAACGGTCTTTTTCCCATTACTAGTTACTTTACTAAGATGTTAAATTTTGCATCATTGATGAAGGAATTGAGCTATAGCCTCTATGCCATTTGTGGGATAGCGTTGTCTTATACATAAAATGCTGTGTACTGTGATGTACGTAATGCAGAATATCGAACTATAAATATGTTTGTCCTGGGAAAATATCGTAATCAGACCGACAGTTTGCATAGATGTTTTTAAGCAATTTTGCGCGAATATTTCTGAACACGTTTTGTGTAGAAATGATGCAAAGTGATCTTAAATGGATATTTGAGGAACATGGGAGCTTCAATTTTTACCAATAGATCAAAAATTATTTTTCATTAAAAAAATAATTTTGTTCTGATCAAAAATAGTAATCAGACCGACGGTGCTTTGCAGAGGTTTGGCTGAATTCTTGTCACTTACGAGAACTATAATTCAGGGCAATTAAACAACGAATTATTGTGTTCGCAAAGGTATAAATTGTCATTTGTCAAACAGATTCGCTTCTTCATAATTCTTCGATAATACCACAACCTGCAATTAGACCGACGTCGGTCTGATTACATAACTTATAATTTTATACATATTCTCTACAATGAAACTTGAAATATATAACCAGATCTATTGCATAATCTTTACAACAAATAACACGATCATAGTGGTTCCGTGATCGATGAATGCACGTCAGATCGCTACTGTGACATTGTTACTCATTCGGACTATGATTCATTGCAAACAGTTAATTATTGTTGGCGTAAGATATCTATGTTGCTGGACATTCCAGTTACCGAGTTTGCTATGAGAATTGATTTATTTCACGTGTCGAGGTAACTATCAGCATTTCATTCGAATCTACGTGTGTTACGTGGCCGTAGATTGCGTTTACATCAACAAAACAATTATGCTTGAAGATATTCTGAAAAGAGATCAGCGTGATCAACGTTACAGAAGCAAAAGCTGGTCTACTCCATTTGACTGATCAACCAATTCTACATGGATTCCAGCCTATGTGTCAGTCAAAAAAGAACGAAGTAAGTGTTGTGTTAATCGTCTTAATTATTCCAAACTAGCAGCGTAGACAAAACTTGTGCAGTTGTAGCGAAAACCATGTTGTGTGTATTTAAAACATCGACGGTAATGCGATCAGACAAACAACACAAATTATTATTTATTGTTCAATTCAATTCAATTATATATTTATTCACGACACGTAGCGTGCATGTGACTAATCTATGATACAGTACTTTTGCATGGCAACATAATTATAACAGAAAAGAAGATAAAAGAAAAAGGAAAATGAAAGTCTAACTACATAAACCATAAAATGTCACTTTTGAATACCACTTTGCTTTCGTAGATACTCCTTGATGTTGCTGATAGCACTTTCTGAATTTGCTCGCAAGCCACGCATCACAGGGGGGATTTTTTCCAAAAACTTACTCCATAGTATCTGAGTGAACACTGCCCGTGTTTTACAGTCTTCACTCGTGGTTGCACCAATACATTCCGTCTGGGATTCTCTGAAAGTTCAAATAGCTCACGAAACACGATGGGAGCGTATAGCCAGGTTCAAACTGGAATGCTGTGATGAATTTTCCGATTGAATAGCATTTTGATGGATCACCCTGGACAAGCGAGCACGTTTAGTGAATGTCATGCAATTATTGCAATAAACACCAAATTTTTGAGACCGTCAAATACGGCACAATACGTTCACAAATTCAATGGATACCACATCACTTCCCCCTGTTTTAAGAGGGTCTAACAAACCAGTCAGGACTTCGCCTCACGCGAAAAGGATACCTGGATTGTTCGCTATTTCCAAGCGGCACATCCAGGTTGTCAGAATCACATACAACAGTCTTGTCGCTAGTGGTTGTAGATTTCGTTTCCGCCGCCATTCTCGTAGAAATATTCTCCATACTGTTCGCAATAGAATTCTTCCTTCCACTCGCAAGAGAATTCTCCACTCCATTCGCAGAAGAATTCGCCATTCCATTCGCAGAAGAACTCGCCATTTCATTCGCAGAAGAACTCCCCATTCCGCCATCATCCATCTTATCCGTTAAGCGGTTAGGTAGATCATCCATTGAAGATATCTCCACAGTTGAGGGTAAGTCATTTCTCAACTGCTCCGTCACTTGGATGTCTTGATCATCCAAACGGTTCGGGTCTCCACCATGGATTTGATCCACGTGACGTCTCCATACATTATTATCAACCTGGACTAAGTAAGACACAGGACCTGAACGTGCAACTACTGTACCAGATGCCCATTTATGAGGAAAATTAGCACGATAATCCCTCACGATGACTCTATCACCTATGTAATACATGCAGTCATCTCGATGCTTACTTATTTGTATTGTCGTTCTGTCGAAATGGTTTCGCAAGGGGTCTGGACTCTGTAGACGAATGGATGAGGTGCATTGTTGTATACGAGGACGTATCTTGAATAACAATTCGGCTGACAATGATCCTGTAGTTGCGTGCGGAGTATTTCTATATGTAAGTAGCATGTTCGAAATAGAATTGAAGATTTCTACCAATTGCTGGGAGCTTCTCTCTTAATCATAGTCTTGAAAGTACGTGCCATACGCTCGGCTTCTCCATTCGATCTCGGATGAAATGGAGCAGAAAATGATTGCTTAATGCCATTTCTCGAGCAAAACATTTTGAATTCAGCTGATGTGAACACAGAACCAATATCGGAAAATATCTGTATAGGTACTCCAAACCTTCCAAACACTGATTGAAGAGCGCGGATCGTTGATCGTGCATTAGCATCTTTCAATAGAATAATCTCTGGCCATTTACTTGTAGCATCCACTTCCGAAAATAATAGATAAGCTTTCCTTTTCCAACTGCGAGTAATTGACTTCAGCCTTGCTCAGAGTTCTGCTAGCAAAATATACCGGACGTTCATGCCATCTGTATCGATCTGACTTAATACAGCTTCAAGACCGTAACCACTAGCATCACAAGCCAATTTGATTTGCTTATCCGAATCGAAATGAGTCAGTAATTGGTCAGAGGCAACAAGCTGCTTCAACTTGAGAAATGCCTTTTCGCACTCTGCACTCCACTCGAACTTGACACCTTTCTTTGTCTGTATAATGGATGTAAAATTTGGGAACATCCAGGTATGAAACTTGAGTAGTAGTTTACAATTCCACAAAAAGCTCTCACTTCGCTAACATCTGTAGGTCGTCTTGCATCCAAGACAGCAGAGGTTTTCGATGGATCTGGTCTTATTCCTTTGGAAGAAATTACGTGACCAAGGTAATGACCTTACTTTCGTAGGAAGAGACATTTATCCTGTCTGAGTTTCAAATTCGCATCACTGAGACGTTTAAAAACAGCATCGAGCAATTCAACATGTCTGTCCTTGTCGTCTGACGCAACCACTATATCATCCACACCACAGATAACACCAGGAATTCCTTGTAGAACCATGTCAATACACCTCTGGAATATTGCAGGTGAACTCGCAATACCAAAACACAATCGCGTTATATATTTGTATAAACCCCAATGTGTGGCTATTACAGTAAAAATCTGTGACTCTGCGTCCAAGCCAATTTGATTGAAAGCTTGACTAAGATCAACCTTTTGCATCGAGTTTCAAATCTTGAAAAAGAGTTGCAAGACATCAAAATGAAAAGGAAAACGCTTAAATCTGAGATTCCGGATGCTGTTGTTTATGCTTTAAATGAACAACAAGAAAGGATGATGAAGTCAAATAACGTTATCATCTTTGGCTTGAATGAATCATCTTCAAATGACAATAATAGTTCCTTAAGAGAAGATAAAGAAATGGTATCTCATATCTGTGATAATTTGGAAGTATCCAAAGATTCGTTTCATAGTGTGAGCCTCATTGGAAAGCGTGGTATTAAACCTCGTCCATTGAGGTTGACCTTCAACTCTTTTGAAGAAAAATTGAAATGTCTGAGGCAATCTCACAAGCTCAGATACGTACAAAATCTTTCCAGGGTTCGCATTCGTAATGATCTAACTCGTCAACAGCTTCTGGAGGATAAGAAACTCCTTGATGAATTTAAACGACGAAAGGAGGCCGGAGAGGAAATCTTTTTAAAGCGTGGCAAAATAATTCAAAAATCTGAGAATGTTGAAGAATGACTAACCTGCTCGTCAATTTCTTTACCAAGCCATTGTCTCACCAATGCGAGGTCGGTGCGTAATAAGATTGATGAACTTGGCCTATTTGCAACCACGCATAAACCTGACATTTTTGTTATAACCGAATCATGGTTAGATCCGACTTTTGATGATGATCTATTATTTGTGGAAGGCTTTTCTTCGTTTAGTGCCGATAGAACAGATGGAAGGAAGGGTGGTGGTATTTGCATCTACGTAAAATCACATTTTGATGTGAATTTACTGTTCAATGCCTCTTGTACTCCAGATGTTGAAAGTCTTGTGCTTCGGCTGAATTTCAAAGACTTTGCATGTCTCGTTTGTGGTATCTATATTCCACATGGTGGTATCTAAAATACTCATCAACAACAAGTGGCTTGTGATTAAATTGTTTCTATTGTTGATGACTGCCTGCTTAAATTCCCAAATTTAAGCATATTTATTGCCGGTGATTTCAATCGAGTGGATACTTCTTTTCTTGAGGCATGCTATGATCTTGTAAAAATGTTATCAATTATCCCACTCGAGGTAATGTTGTGTTGGACAAGTTTCTTATTCCCAAGAAACTCTTCTCTATGTATAACTCACCTGTTTTTCATCCTCCGCTATCGAATAGTGATCATAATATCTTTATAACGCATCCTGACCGTACTTTCATTTTTCCGTCAAATAATGTTCGAGTTATGGATTTGCGCGATTCAAATATCCTTAAAGCTGTTGAAATTCTCAATGCTGTTGATTGGAATACCTCTTTCAATGTGTTGGACATCGATTCAGCTTGTGATTTCTTCTATTATGTTCTACATCGTGCTTTACAAACTATTCCTACAAATATCATTAAGACCACAACAAGAGATATACCTTGGATATCATCTACTATAGGATCACTATGGATCTACTATAAGATGAACAAGAGATATTTAGCATATTGACAGAGGAATTGGGATTTGTATAATCATTACAAACTGAAAGTAAGGAATGCAATCATAGCAGCGAAACAGAACTGGGCAAGCAGAGAAGTAAATGAAAACAAAACTATCTGGAGTGTATATAGGACACTCAAGGGAAGGGATCATAATAAGAATTGGTTACCAAACTGTGATCTACTATAAGATGAACAAGAGATATTTAGCATATTGACAGAGGAATTGGGATTTGTATAATCATTACAAACTGAAAGTAAGGAATGCAATCATAGCAGCGAAACAGAACTGGGCAAGCAGAGAAGTAAATGAAAACAAAACTATCTGGAGTGTATATAGGACACTCAAGGGAAGGGATCATAATAAGAATTGGTTACCAAACTGTGATCCGAATAAGAACACTGCTGAGATTCTGTGCTATCTAAATGAATTGTATAGTTCCAATTTTGGTAATGATCCCTTTGTACCTGATCATCGTCCCTTTATTGTACCGTTTGAATTTTGTGAACATGAAGTTTTTGATTGCTTGACGAGGGTCAACCCTAAAACATCACCTGGCTCAGATCTAGTACCATCAATAATTTGGTCTAAGTTTGCTTGTGTGCTTTCTAAACCTCTGCAATTGTTGGTCAATCGTTGTCTAGAGGAAGCAAATTTTCCTGCTTTTTGGAAAAGAGCGGATGTAATTCCTCTTCCAAAGACTACTCCTCCCATTTTAAGTAACACTCGTCCTATTTCATTATTGTGTGTTCCAGCTCGCATTCTAGAGCGGCGTATTGTACACTTTTACAAAAAAAGTATCACAAATCTTTTTGATTCACCTCAGTTTGGATACAGACCCAAATCTTCGACGCTATGTGGATTAACTGAGATACAAGAATATGTGACTCGTACCTTGCAAGACTCCCATGTTTCTGCTGTTCATGTATTGGCTATAGATCTTTCCAAAGGTTTTGACCGTGTTCCTCATCAACTGTTAATTAAAAAAATGTATGAGAGGAATGTTGAAAACTTTTTGCTTTCCTGTGTGACTAATTTCCTGTGTAATAGACAGCAAAGAGTAAGGTGGAACACATTATGCAGCCCCTTCTTGCCAATTACGAGCGGTGTGCCTCAGGGCTCATCGTTGGGGCCTATTCTTTTAGGCCTTTTCATGAGTGATTTAGTCTTGCCATCAGAAAAGTCTTTGTTAACTAAATATGCCAATGACATTACGATATGTTGTCCTGTCTCTTTTCGAGAAGCGACTTGTCACTTAATGACCACCCTGTATGAGCATGTGAGAGTATGGACGGATGAAAATGGCATGATTATAAACACGGAAAATGTAATCAAGCGTTTTTTACCAACATTAGTAATTTTGACATAAGCTCATTTCTGAAAAATGATATTCCTTATGTTAAATTTTTGAAAGTACTTGGTGTTATCTTTGATCCTAGACTATCTTGGAATTGTCATGTCTCTGAAATTTTGAAGAAGGCGTCCAGAAAGATTCACGTTTTGTGGCAACTGAAGAGCGTTGTTTCTAACGAGTTTCTTATTGATATATATTTCTCGTGTATTAGAAGCATTTTAGAATATTGTTCGCCTCTTTTTGTCTGTTTACAAATCTCTTCTTCCAACTTGTTGGAACGTTTTCAAAACAGATGTCACCGCATTATTGTAAACCGAAATGTGATTGTCCTAGGTTTGTCCCACTGAATTACCGACGACTGATTTTAAGTTATAAACTTTTCAGGAAAATTGTGGATGATGAGGAACATCCTCTTCATCGGTATAGCCCTCAGGTTGTGTGTTAGTAACAAATTTCGCTTGCCTATTTGTCGTACGATGATGCGAAGCAATAGTATCTTTGTATACATGAGTAAGTTGTGTAATGATGGTTTTTCACTCTGACGATGCTTGTCAACTTTTTCCAGCGAGAGACTTCCTTTTCATTGACTTATGTGTTTGACTTTTCTTTGTTTTCTTTTCAATTTTAAGTATTATTTGTGTGATCTGTGCTCTTGTCTCACGTTTCTCATTATTGGGACTAACTTTATTCAATAAACGTGATTTATTATTATTATTATTATCTTTGAAATCTTTATTTGATTAGCTTTGATCTTTTATTTCATTTTTATTATTATTTTATTATCTATTCTATTATTATCACAGGTATTCAGTATAAAGGACGTTGATCTATACCATCAAACAGGGATTCAGTGTAATTTTGTAATCTCCGCAAATACGGATGCTTTTATCAGACTTACGAACCGCTACAATTGGAGTACTCCATTCACTAAAATCAACTTTCGTCAACGTTCCCTCATTTTTGAGACGTTTTAACTCGGTTTCCACCTGATCCTTGATTCCATATGGGATCGTACGGGGTTTGCAAAATTTCGGATTGGTCCCCTCTCTTACTCGTAAAGAAGCCTTAAAGCTTTTTTTCCCAATCCAAGCTTCTTTTCGAATACATCGGGATATTTTCTTGTAACCTGTGTAACTGGATCACTCGAACATACGCTAGTTCTCGGAACAAACTGTGACTAATCAAGTCTAACTTCATTGAGTATATCTCTACCAAGTAAGTTTGGTCGTGTAACTGTGTCGACTACAGTAGGGCGAATTTCACATATCTGATTTGACACTTCGAATTTCATACTATCCTTCGATCTACCAAGAGTAGGGATACCTTCACCCATAAAACAGGAGCGGACGCTTTCTCAAGAGTAAACTTTCTACAACGTTGCCATGCGTCTTTATTAACAACAGTAATCGCAGCACCAGTATCCACCTCAAAAGTTATTGAAACTCCCTCAATCATAGCGGTTATCAAATAAGGTCCACACTTTTCTCTCGAGGATACATTCAGTATATCAACACTGTCACATGAGTTAATTTTTTTGTCATTACAAGGAGAATCATGACCTTCGAAACATGCATTAACTTTAGCCTCTGAAGTAGGTTTACTGTCACGTGATTTGCTATGACTCTGCTTAGACTTCCCTTTCTTCAGGCACACTCTCTCGATATGACCTTTCTTTTTACAGAAACGACAAACAGCATCTTTGAATCGACATGTATCAGCCTTATGGTGGGCATCTAGACAGCGATAGCACTTACCAGGTTCATGCTGTTCGAATCGAAGTTGTTTTCACTGGACTAACCCGCTGGACTTGGGATATAACAGTACCACTCGGTGAATCAACGTTTTGCACTGTTATGTTAGTCACATCTTCTTGCACACCCTCCATCGGCGTTGCGAGGTTGTAGGCCTTCTCCAAAGTTAGACCAGGTTCATTTAGACATTAACGTAGTATCTCCTTATTGGAAATTCCGCAGACGAATTGATCTCGCAGAGCTTCATCCATAAATACTCCAAATTTGCACGTAGCTGCTAGCCGACGTAGGGAGTTCATGTACTGACTGATAGGTGGCTTTTGAACACGTTTATGAAATTTGTTGCGCTGTGAAACCACGTCAGTTCTCGGTTTGAAGTAACAAGTCAGTTTATCAACAACCTGTGTGGATACAAATCGCACGGTGAACGAGGAGTAGCCAAATTTCTAGCAATCTTGTAAGTAGTAAGCCCGTCCCAAATTCAAGTGCAGTGCGGTGCAGTGATGAGTCATCGATGAGTCATCATGCTGACTCAGCCCCCCCTCTGGAGAGAGGAAGGAGTTGGCCAAGGATGTGATGGAAGGATGGGTCCGAGAGGAGGAAACTGTTCCCTACCCCCCCCCTCTAGAAGGAAGGAAGGAAGGAAGGAGTTTTCCAGCAAGGGGTGGGAGAAGGGGTAGAATGTGGGAAGGATAGAGTGAGAAAAGGTGGCTTTTGGTGGTTTTGGGATGAGAAAAGTCGGAAATCGTCAGGAAGGAGGGTTCGGATGTGAAATTGGAGGTCAGATTCGCAATCTACGTGAAATTTTGGGTTAGGAAGGAAGGCGGGAGGAGTTTTCCTGAGAGGCAAGGGGTGGAATCTCTGAAAACGGCAGAGTTGGAAAAGGGTGGGTTTTGGTGGTTTTGGGATGAGAAAAGTCGTTTTTCGGTATGAAGGAGGCCTTGGATGGGAAAACGGAGGCCAGATTCGGAATCTACGCGAAATTTTGGGTTAGGAAGGATGTTTCCAGCGAAATCGGAGAGAAAAAATTTCGAGGACGTCCCCCCCTGTCAAACTTCCAACTTTGGTGTTAGAGATCGTAGAAAGTCGTGTGATAGCTCATTTGAAAGCTAAGAGTGAGAAAAATGCAGTGGAAAGCTCAGTTTGGTCCTATTTTCCTGGGTTTAGGGAGGAAAATGGCAGGAAAACGTCAGAGTTGGAAAAGGCAGGTTTTCGATGTTTTGGGATGAGAAAAGTCGTTTTTCGACATGAAGGAGGTCTCGGATGGGAAAACGGAGCGCAAATTCGGACGTTCTGGCCAATTTTGGGTCTAGAAACTTCTTTCCAGCTCAGTCGGAGAGAAAAAGTTCTGACCCCCCCCTCGGCAGCGATCTTCCAACTTTGGTGTTGGAGATCGTAGAAAGTCGTGCAATAGTTTGTTTGAAAGCTGAGAGTGAGACAAATTCGGTAGAAGAAACGGCTTGTTCCTATCTACCTTCATTTAGAGGTGAGACGCCATTGAAAATTCGGGGCATTGGCGAAAAAACGACTGAGTTAGAATTTTTACGAAAATCGCTCTAGCGGGTGAACCAAGCCTTGGACGGGAAAACAGAGACCAGATTTGGAATCAGCGTGCCATTCTGAATCTACAGTTTTAAGTCAATCGGAGAGAAAAAGTTGAAAAGTTGGATCTCCACATGAGATTTTTTCCTGAAAATGTTAATTTGTGGCCACCTTTGGCGGTCAATAGCGGAGGATTGGAAGTGAATGAAGAGCTCGGGTTTTTTAGGGGCAAGACCGCCGCACTTTGTTCTCTAGGATCCTATCTTTTCAGATGCGTGGAAGGTTTCGTTTCCAAATGAGAGCCTGTTAAAAATCGAGTTTTTGCGCATTTTCCAAGATTTTGGAACTTTTTGAAAAAACGACAGTTTTTTCAGCTCGGCTCCTGGTCATCGTAGAGAGTCGAGGGATGTCTTAAATGAAAGGGGAGAGCGAGAAAACATGGCTATCAAAATTTGAAGTCAATCGGAGCAGTAGAACCGGAGATAGACGGGTTTAAAGTTTTTGGATAATGGATCTTACGTCATCAGCTGATCGCCACAAACTATATAAGTGGAAACTATAAGTAGTGCTAAAAATTTGAAAAATTTAAATTCACTAATTTATGAAGTTTTCTGGGGTTTTCGACCCTGCTGAAGTCAACGAAGGCATGGATAAGTGTGTACGAGCCAGTCTTCTCATGTCTTGTCATGATACAAGCAGCTTTTCACTGAAAGCGAGCATGACACGGAGACTTTTGCTGTAATATTCCACTGACAGGGTGTTCCTTCGGGACGGCGAATGATGCCGTAGTGATAAGTGTGGCAAGGGAGCGTGTCATATTTTAGACCGAAACCGCTGGGGCAACTCATGTTGGGCATTTGACACAGTTCTCAACGTAGCACTTTGAACGCCAATCGGTTGAGTCTTAGCTATCTTGTCATGGGTGGCATCTGAACATCTCCATTGCAAAACGCTTGTGAGTCACGGCTTGCTATCCCTCTCTACGGCTTGCTATCAAGCTGATCAAAGCAACGCCTTGGGATGTTTCCTCTTGTAAATAACTCCACCGGTTTTTATGTCTGGCTATCAAGTCATTGACGGTGCAAGTCACGGAGATTTTCGGTGTCATACTTCCTGTTGGTGGGCGTTCTTTCGAGACAGCGATGAAGTCCGTAGCGATGAGTACTGTACGGGACGTTGGCAATGGTAATCCTTGTGAAACCTCTCTGCGTCATGTTTCCAAGTGGTTGCCTTTCGTCTCAACGTTGTACTCTGACCGCCAGGGCGACATTTAGCTATCTGCCACAGGTTACCTCATAAAATCTCCATTGCACTTGTCTCCCGATAGTTGGCCAACCAGGCGAGAATGAACCATAAGTTCTTTTAAGAACTGTCTCTATCACGGAGACGAAATGATTAATGGAATGAAATGGGAGGCCACCCTTGCACCACATGCAACACATCACAGACTTCTCTCTTCGCTAGTGAAGAAGCTCTTGTGAACGTAGTCAGAAAGTGTATCATGCTTTGCAAAAGCAAAGTTTAGTGTAGTCAAATAGTTGTACTGCGACACGTTTGTGAAAGTAAAGTTTGATCATCGAAGTTTTATTCCTAAGTGTCGTCAGAAAGTGTATCATGCTTTGCAAAAGCAAAGTTTAGTGTAGTCAAATAGTTTTACTGCGACGCACGTTTGTGAAAGTAAAGTTTGATCATCGAAGTTTTATTCGTAAGTCTAGTCAGAAAGTCTAGCACAACACAAGTGTCATGAAAAAGTACTTAATTTGGTCTTTGATTTAACATCATTGAAACCCACTTTACTAATAGCAATGACAATATGGTTTATTTTATTCAGAAGCAAATGATCGCCGTAACCATGAAAGTTGTCCATCCGAGAAATAATCTTCCGCAGATGTCGTGTATAAACCTCAGAAGCATCAGTAACATATTCTTGTCCGTAGGAACTAGATTGAAAGTCAACACTTTCCGCTGCTTCACCTTGTGGAAAATGAGTGTAATTGACATGTGCAATTAAGTGAGGCTTGATGAGACTGCCTTTGAAATAAGATATCAACTCCGTAAATATTTCTCGTGTATAGTCTAAACATGCTTCCAATTCTGTCTCCTCCCTTTGAAACTCAAGGATGTAATCTTGTATGAAGCCTCCGAAGCTCTATTGATGAAAACGAATCGTGCAATCATCATGCTTCAATGTATTACTTCGGGCGCCATGGTTGAGTCTATTCCTAAACATCATGTTTGCCTAGGACGATTTCAATAACGCGTTACAAATGTGTGTGTGCGCACATTGGGAACTCTAGCTCGTCTGTGATTGGACGAGAGGTCTCATCCATTCACCGCTTAGGAAAATCTTTTAAAAGGCAGTGCACCAGCTCTGATCTTCACATTTATCTTTCACAAAGTGAGTGTCGGTGAGCTCCTGCTATCAGGTTGTTTTGACTTGCTATCTAGTTGAATAGTCTCTTGCTATCAAGGGATTCACTTCTGCTCATAAAACATATCATCGCTGTAATACCTCCTTTGCTGGAGCGTTCCATCGGGACGGCGGGTACTGCCGTAGAGGGATTGCGTTGCACGGGTTGTTCGTCGTTTGTTGGACCGAAACCTCTTGAGCCGTTGCTCATGTTGGCCGTTCGACTTCATACTCAACGTGATGCTTTCTCTCGCCAGGTCAGAGTACTTAAGCCATTCGACAAAGGTTAGTCTTTATGATATGGAGTAGAGTGAAATGTAATTCATTAGATGTCACTTCAATGATTTTTCCCATGATAAACGTTGACTAGGCAAATGAAACGATTTTCATCTTTCCTTTTCAGTGATTGAAGTTTATATCTACCATTGATCATCTGCATCCTAATAAGAAAATGGAATCCAAGAAAATTAAGAACTACCGCATTGCTGTCGAGATGGAGAAGGCTACCATCGAGCAATGTAAGTATTTGTATCAAGGTTGACTCACTCTATACTAACATCATTAGGGTAAACATCCTCATTAAAATCAAGAGTCCCCTCCCTTATTTTGTTCATGTTTAAACCGAATCCAAATTTTACCTCTGCTTATCTTTGCTGCCATTCTTTTTCAGTGCATGAATGTATTCGTAATGGGGAACCCGTCCCCCAAGGAACAATCGGGAAGCCTATGAGCGGCTTGGCAAGTGTAAGTATCTCACCTATGAGAACTGAGAGTTGGAATGTCATGTTTTAGCACTTCTGTATACGTACAGCTTACTCTATATCATCCTTGTCTCATTATCTAATCTCTCTTTCCTCTCTACAGATATGGCTAAGATGAAGAAGTGGGAGGAAGCCGCGAGGCGGAAATACCGCGAGGAATTTCCGGCCCTACCATCCCACCCGTCTACCTCCGCTCAAGGTGCGACTCCTCTCTCGGGCATTGTCATCGCCCCACCTCCACCGCCTGCTCCGCTCCATGCACCCGTCCCTGCTCCTCGTCACCACGTCCCTCCGACACCGAAGCCAAGGACCCTTCCACCTTCGGCTCGCGTCCCACTCCTGCCTCCTCCGCGTCCATCCTTGCTGCCGGAGATCAATTCATTAGATGGTAAGTAACCGTGATTGGGAAATAGGGGGCTAAGACTTCAAACTTGAAATTATAATCATGTTACTAATCTCTTTTCTCTTTTTCTCAACAGATCTGGCGGTCTATCTCCTGGACGGCGACGTTCCCTGCCGTCCCATCGTCATCCCACCATCGCCACCACCACCTGCAGCAAACGACCTCCCTCTCCTCTCCATTCAGTCGGTGGAGAGATTGCTGGAGGAACAGGAGTTGGAGATAGTGGGAGAGGAGATCGCAATCGAGGAGGAAGGTGTGAGGGAGAGAGAAGGACCTACGGCTCGACAGCTCAGCTGTACAGACTGTGGGCAGGTCTTCGCGAGGCCATTCTGCCTTCGGCGACACCGGCATTCTCGCTGCCCAAAAGCGAAAGGAGATCTGGAGAAGGCGCGCCGACCGATCCCTCAACGACCCAAGTGTGAAGGTTGTGGACGCACGTTCTACAACAACACCAACTTACAACGTCACCTCGAAGGCGGTTCCTGTGGCAGTGTGAGGCAACCACCGACAACAACAGGTAGGAAGCATCCTTCATCGCACGTCGACTTTTCCTGTTCTTCGTGTCAGAAGACCTTTCCTACTGAGTTTGTTCTCTCTTCGCACACACTCTGTCACACTCATCCCACTGAGCTTTACACTGACAACAACGTCACTCTAAGGCTGAGCAAGTTTTCCCTTGAGAGGCTCGTTCGCGACTATGAGTTAGAAAGCTCTGAAACTGTACAAGATATTCATCCTTTCTTGATGAATAATATAGGCTTGATTCATCAAATGTTGGCGAGCTTAGATAGATTTTTACTCAAAGGCATGTTCTATCTCACTGCTCGTTTCAATAAGGTAGACAGTAGCACGGGAGAAGTAGAGTCCACTGTGACCATTAGGATAGCCTCCTGTGCTGCTGATCTCATAGGTGATGTAAACGAGTGGATAGAGAGACATGCGACCTATCTCGTCAGCAACTTAAATAAATTTAATGAAAGAGACAGCTGTCTGGTTTTTGATGGGATAGAGAAAGTAGACATTAAAATCAATCTTTTAGAAAATTTGCAAGGGAGCGGTTATTTCACCCTCCTCAAAGCACTGGATAGCAAAAAGGCTGTCATCAATGTAGAGTGTCAGTCCCAGTGTTTCAAGTATGCCGTCCTCTCCATTCTTCACTATAATGATATAGGTATAAATCGTGAACGAATCACTAAATATCGTGAATGGGAGGATGAGCTTAAGTTTGACGGGTTAGATGTCAACACATTATATTTTAAAGGCACCGCCCAATTGGTAAAAACTCAATAACATTAAGATCGTCATCCATCTCTGGGAAAAAGGTCTGAAGGGCGTTAGGTATAACAATCGCCAAAGTAACTTCGACCGAGTTGTCAATCTTCTCCTAGTCCATAGCGACAACCACCCAGAATGGCATTATTGTGGCATTCCCAAAATTTCTAGATTGTATCGCCACCAACAAAGTTATGATGACAAACATTATTACTGTGATCGCTGCACACGGCGTTTCACATCTAAACCATTTTTTGAACAGCATTACGAGTGGTGCTCTCGGGGTAAACTTCAAATGGAAGTCATGCCCAAAGATAAATTTTATAGGTATGAGGAAAACGGCAATGAGCTCAGACCAATATGTACCATCTATGCGGACATTGAATGTTACATTGAACAAGAAGACCTAAGTCATGAGCCAGCAGCCATTGCCTGCTATGAAGTTTGGCATCCATATTATAGGAACCAAAATATGATGCATGTGTGGCAAGGCGAGGAGTACGTTGAAAACTTCCTCAACTTTTTAGATAGGAAAACCCGTTTTCATCAACGCTATGAAACGGAGCTGACTAGGAAACCCATGTGCTTCACAGAAGCCGATAAACACAAGTTTGATAGGACCACGGAATGTCCCCGCTGCTGTTCATCCTTTGATGATCAGCAACATAAGAAAGTGAGGGACCATTGCCATCTCAGTGGTAAATTTAGGTCTGCCTTATGCAGTAAATGTAATATGAAACTTAGGCTCAAACGGCGAACGCTCCCCGTCATCTTCCATAACTTTAAATGTTATGATGCTCACATCATCATTCGCCATGGA
This sequence comes from Prostheceraeus crozeri, assembly GCA_907163375.1. Taxonomy (NCBI): domain Eukaryota; kingdom Metazoa; phylum Platyhelminthes; order Polycladida; family Euryleptidae; genus Prostheceraeus; species Prostheceraeus crozeri. The sequence goes on from CAJQUW010014004.1 coordinate 217,801, forward strand.
TTCGGTAAAATGAAATCCTGGTCATCCAAAGTGATTGCACAAATTAAGGAAAAATTTATGTGCATCACTGCTAAAGTACAAGTCGATAAGACGAAGGAGGGGAAGCCTGTCTTCTATGACATAAAGTTTCTAGATAGTTTTCAATTTATGTCTTTTTCCTTAGCCGCGTTGGCTAATAATTCAGAAACACTTCCCCTCACTCAACATTTAAAGAAAGACTATCCCAACATAAGTGACAGTCTGATGCGACGGAAAGGGGTATTTCCTTATAGTTATTTTAGTTCAATGGACACATTGAAAGAAACATCCCTTCCGTCCATCGATAAATTTAAAAATGATTTGACGGGTGAGGACTTTTCGCTGGATGACTATAGGCATGCAGAGCAAGCATGGTTAGAATTTAGGTGTCGCACGTTTGGTGACTACATGCTTGCCTACTTAAAATTAGACGTCTATCTGTTGGCTAACGTGTTTGAGACTTTTAGGAAAGTCACATTAGAAAAGGACGCCTTACACCCCGTCCATTTTGTTAGTCTGCCGGGTCTGTCCTATCAGTCAGCCTTCAAGATGACGAAAGAGAGCATACATTTACTGCAAGATGCAGAAATGTACACGTTATTTGAACGTGGTATTAGGGGAGCCTTGATATTTGTCAACAAACATGTTGTCAACAGCGCCCAAGACATAGGATCGACCACGCAGTTAATGTACATAGACCAAAATAATTTGTATGGGAGTGCATTATCCAAGCCTTTGCCACAGTCTAGTAATGGATAAAAGACCGTTCCAGGACACCATAAAATCAAAAAAAATAGTACTTTTAAAAACGACATAAATTTATGAATTTAGTCCCTTTTTCAGGTTTTTAAGACCTAAATTCATGAATTTAGTCCATTCAAAAAGTACCATTTTTTCAAAAAAATGGTATTTTTAAAAACAACATAAATTCATGAATTTGAACCCTTTTTCAGGTTATGAAGACCTAAATTCATAAATTTGGGCGTTTTTAAAAATACCCAATTTTCAAATTTTTCAAAATCTCAAATTTGAGAATTACAATCGGGCGAAGCCCTAGAACCTTCGGTTCAATTTTCACCCCCGCCAAAATCATGACCGTTCTAGGACACCGAAAAAATCAGAAAAGTTAAGAATCTCAAAATTTGAGAATTACAATCGGGCGAAGCCCTAGAACCTTCGGTTCAATTTTCACCCCCGCCAAAATCATGACCGTTCTAGGACACTAAAAATTATAAAAGTTGAGCATCTCAAAATTTGAGAATAACAATTTTCTCGCTTAAATCATGACCGTTCCAGGACACCGAAAATCATAAAAGTTGAGAATTTCAAATTCATGAATTTTATCCATTTTTCAGGTTTTTAAAATATATCATGTGACTAAAAATATTTTTTTAAAAATGGATGAAACAAAAGTGGAAGGAACTTCAGAAATGGAAGGAACCTCAAGAATATATCCTTCGTTATCTCAATTAAAAACAGGTGAAATGGTTCTCAATTATTATTAAGATTAGAGCACTATGATAAATTAAGAAGACGCAATTATTACTTAGTCATTCTTCGTTATTGTATGCTCAACATTATTTAAAGTACTAATTGTGTGAACTAGAAGATCATTGTAACTCATAAACTCAAAATTATTCAATGAACCCGTACACTGCCTGATAATTGAAGAGAGAGACAGAGATTGAAGAGAGAGAAACATCTAGCAGCTTTCCCCTAAAATTATCATGCTATATCTTGTCATTTCAATTTACCCATCGGTAAACTTTTGACATTTCAACTTACGCGTGCGTAAAGTTTTGACATTTCAATTTACCCCTACGTAAATTATTTTCAGAATCTGTTTTCAAAATCTATTTTCAAAATCCATTTGCAAAGTCTATTTTCAAATTCAGTTTTAGAAATCGATTTGCAAAATTCATTTAGCGTTTGCCAAACACATACGGGTAGTAAAGTACTTCCAATTGTGAAGACATGAATAGATTAAGCACATAAGAGTGCATTGACAATAAAAGCAAATGACAATAAAATTCTTCTTCTAAATTTAGAACGCATGGACGGCGACATGCGGGATAGTTGTTATGACAATTTTAAACAATCATTTTAACGATGAAACATATTTTACAAATGAAGTTCATGAAGAAAATGGTAATATATAAAACAATATAGATTAGAATAATTATAATATAATCATTTCAAAATCGAATAAGTAGTAAGGAAAGACATCATTAGAGAACAGTTTTAAATCAATACCCCCTCCCTTCTGTCTTCTAGGGGTCCCTTAAGAAATTTTTTTATTATAAAATGAGCAACATAAATGAGTTTTTGAAATTATATGGAACACAAACGACAACGAATTTCGACCTAAAGAAAATCGCTAATCGATTAGGAATAAAGAATTTTCATGTTCTAATGAGAAACGAATTACAATTCCTAAAAAATAGGCCATCAATAACTGTAAATTTCATAACAAATCTTCATACGTCAAATGAAAAAGGTGTACATTGGTCAGCAGGCGTTAAAAATCATCAGCAGAACTATTATTTTGATTCATACGGTTTGCCCCCTACAAATGAAGTAAAAGAATTACTTGGAACGGGAACATACAATACGTTTCAAATTCAAACACCAGGCACTACCTATTGTGGACAATTATGTTTATACGTTTTGTACAAATTACAAAAAGGAGTACCATTTCTAGATATTATGTTAGAGTTAAACAATCTATAACTCAAGCGAAGCTAGCTAAAGCGCCACCTAAAGGTTAAAGCTCTGTTTTCTGTAATTCATTTTGATAAAAACGTCCTCCGATATCCTCATTATCTAAATCTTTAATTTCATAAGTAAACGGATAACTTTGATTTATTTTAGAAATTTCAAATATCTCTTTAGTCCAATAACCAACAAAGCCTTTTTCAAATTTATTCTTATATTTAAATATTCTAACTCTATCTCCAATTTTAAATTTCGGCTTAAGTTTCTGCAAATTCGGATTACTCTCATTCAAATTATTATTCTCGAATATTTTCTTTCGTACTAGATCAGGGTCGTCAGAAGCATTCTTTGGAGTTTCTTCAATACCAGAATGAACTTTATTATTGTACTCTTCCACAACTCCTGGTAATATTTTTAACCATTTCTGATTTCTTTGCTCAGTAAATTTCTTGAATAATTTATTTTTTAACGTCCGATTGAATCTTTCTATCACTACGGCCTTCCCTGCATTTTCAGTTGAATAAACAGTTTCAAATAATGGTTGAACGTTTCGGTTATAAAATTCCGATCCTTTATCAACAAACAATTTTTTTGGCTTTCTATTACTTTCTTTAAAGATTTCTTCAAACGCATATTTAACTGATAGACCACTTTTATTTTTTAAAGGTTTTACCCAAGCGAATCGTGTATATAAATCTATAACTGTCAATGCGTATTTGTAGTCCCTTTCATTCGGCATATGAATAAGATCAGCACTCCAAATATCATCTTTATTAAATACTTTTACTTTCAATAGATATTTCGGCTTTCTATATTCCTTGTGAATTTCGGACGCATAGGTTCGAGCGTTGCTCTCAGACAGCTTAGCTGTCGTTTCATTTGCTGACGTTTCATTTAAACCCTGGCCGAATAATATTTTAGCTTGTAAAGCTTTCTTAACAAACATTCTTTCAATTTTTTCTCTAAATGTAGGATTCTGAATACTATCTAATTCTTGAATCATCTTCTTATCAGCTGCATGACGAGAACTTAGATCATGATTTCGATAAGCTAAATCATGCCTGTAAGCGGCGGCATCTACTCTATTTATCGGTTCTTCACCTGGTTTTGGATTATTATTCTCATCTAGTCTTATATCTAATCGAGTTCCTGGACCGGTATATGAATGACCAGGAAGATGTTTTTCTTTCGAATATTTACTCCAAATAAATCCAGGAAAGTTTTCTAATGTTTTTTGTATGTCGCCACCGTAGGTAGTAGCCAAACTTTGTTTGTCGTCGTTACCTTCATAAATTTTACAATTTGAGTTTTTATTTTTGTTTAATAGATAATTCAATAAATCTAAATTAGAAATTTTTAATTTAATTAAATTTTCGGAATTTTTAGAATTCATTTTAAAAGATAAAAAAAAATTTAAAAGATAAAACAAAAAAAATTGTTTTACCGAAAAGAACCAAAGGTTCTGAGGTTATTACCTTATCATACTAGGACTTAGATATATTCCAGAACCATCTTTAGTTTCTTTAATTTCAATTAAATCATCAACATTGTGGAGAATATTTTTAAGAACTCGTTTTCCTTCATCAACTAATTTTAATTTACTAATAAAATTATCTACTACTCCTTTTCCTTCGGGCGAAGCCCTGGAAGACATCTCCGATGTCCCTTCACCCCTAGCAACTTTCTCTAACTCTCTATTATGTCGTTTTTGTTCTTCTAATGCTGCCTTCTCTGATTTATTTTTATTTACTGCTTGGACAATACCAGCTGTCCCACCTGCAACACTTCCTGCTGCAGCTATGCCTCCTATTATTAGTGGAATTAATGGAAGAATCCCACCATTCTTTTCTTCTTGTAATTGAATATTCTCTATCATTGGTTTACTTATGTAATACTTTTTTTTATTAATAGTAATAGTTTTAGGGGTATTTTTGTCAACAATATTACGTAATTTTAATTCAACAGTTTTATTATTAATATTACTTTTCGCTTGCGACATTTTTAATAAAAAATTTTACGTTAACAAAAATTTTAATCTATTCTAGTTATGAAAAAATTTTAAGTTACTAAAAAAATTTTAATCTATTCTAGTTACCAAAAATTTTATTACTAATTACTAAAAAATTTTAAGTTAACAAAAATTTTAATTAGCCTATCCTAGTCATCTTTCCATTAAGAATTTCAATAGAATATTTTACATCTTCCAGCAATAAACCATAAGCCATCAATGAAGTTGTGGAATCTTTCTTTTCAATATTAATTGTTACATCACAACCATTTTTAATAATATCTTCAGATTGTGCACTTAAATCGAAACAGAAAATTGGATACAAATGTCTCCAATCTCCAGGAGTTAATTGTGGTTCAACTCCAAATTCTATACAAAGATTTCTATAAGAATCATATCCTTCCATAAATTGATTATTGGTATCATCGAATCTTAATGGATCAATTGGATAACGAGTTTGATTTAATGAAACTTGTAAACTTCGAATTGTATTAATATGAAAAATATTATTGTTCTTATCAAAACTTGGAGAATTATTTCTTTGAAAAGTTAGCAATAAATATCTTGGAGTATTCGCAGTTCTAGTAAAATGCCAATTAAATCTTTGTTCAGTAAAAGTTACAGAACTAGCAGTACGCTTTAGAAAATTTACTGGAATTGGTTTGTTAGTGTTTAATCTTTTTGCAATAGCTGTTTCAACCTCTAAACTAGGAGTAATATGCTTAATCCACCATTCAAGTCTATCAATTTTTAAATATGCTTTTTTTCCAGTCTTACCAAAAAAGATTAATTCATTATTTGCTGTACGATGAATTATTAATTTAAATTTTAATTGATATGATATTTTAACATAATCTAAATAACCGAATAATGGAGACAATGACCAATTTACTGTTTGCTTACTTTTCTTGTTAAATTCACGTCTTTCTTTATATGCAGTATTATTTGTTTTATTTAAATGTTTTGCAATATTTTCTACATCTTTCGCAATTCCTGCGGCATCTGTTCCGGCGTGAGTTAAATCATCAATAATTATACCATCATTAGTATCAGGAAACCAACCTTCGATTTCATGCTTTTTATTATTTTCACCAATTATTACAAATCTAAGCATTGTATCAATTACACCTGGAGAATCACTTATTGTTTCTATATTTTGAGTTGCAACATCTAAACGCATTTGTGTAAATAAACTTGGGAAAAAATTATTCTCTAGTGTAATATTATCGGTATCTGGTAATGGTGTTGTAAAATTAGCATCACTATATAAAGAATATTCACAGTGTAAAAATGAATCAGGTAAATATAAATAACTCTGCTGATTATCAACTTCAAAGATTAAATCTCCTCCAGTGTTTACTCTACTGGAAGATCCGGGATTCATAGCAATTCTTATATAGTCATTCTTTTTTTGATTATAACTGACGAACGGAGGATCGTCTAATTTAAATTTATTTTCGATAAGCGAAGACATTTTTATAAAAAATAATTTGACTTTTTGTTTTTCTCACAGATAGAAAAAAAAATTTTACTAAAATATAATTTTTAGAATTTTGCTAGACCAGCTCCGCTACAGCTTTGCTGGTTAGACCGAAGGTTGCTGCTCACGCCATTACCTCTTATTTCTTCAATTGTTTTTTCATTATGTTTACTATCAGACGGAGCTCCGCTCCTCAAGGTTTCCCCAACAGCAATGTTAGCAATTTTGTTTTTTGTTTCATCTGAAAGTTTTTTTAATTTTTTTAGTTCTTCAGAATCATTCCTAAGTTTACGAATAGCTTCTAGTTGTTTTAATTCGTTTTGTGATTTAACAGCATTTGATATTGCACTAGCTGTACTACCTATAGCAGCTGCTCCTTTTGCAGCAGATGTAATCAAATCTTTATTATTTTTAATTAAGTTAACGATACTACCAATACCAGAAAAGATGCCATCCCCTTCTTTTTGAACGGTTTCTCTATTATCATAATGGTAAACCGGATTCATACGTGGTTCATGAGCAATTTTTTGATTTGAAGCAAATTGTTTAAGATTGTGTTTATAAATTATAGGCATTTTTTAGTAATAAATTTGACTTTTGGGAAAAATATAAATACGGGCGAAGCCATGGAAGACATCTCCGATGTCCATTATAAAAAAATGTTTATTTTTTGTTCTTAACTTTTGCAGATTGCGTTTTTGGTTTAACTTTATCAGGAACCAAACCTGCATCAATCATTCTTTTTATTCTATGATTTTCTTTCATAATATTTCTTTCTTTTATTAACTCTTCTAATTGTTTAATTCTTTTAAAATTATTAGCTCTAATTTTATCCATTTTTAAAATTATATACTTTTATATACTTTTATATATTTATACTTTTATATTTTTAAAATTATATTTATATTTTTGTATTTTTTAAATTATATTTATATTTTTTATGATTCTTATTTTTTGTAGGTAAAAAATATTTAAGTTAATATTTACAATACTCGTTTAAGATTTACGTTTGTGAATGGACAACAACTTCGAGATAACTTTATTAATTGATTGTTGCACTTTATCTATTGCGTCAAGTAGCGTGTGATGTACTTTAATTTCTTTTCTATTAACTTGCATTTTCTGCTGATTAATCTTCAATGCCGTTTTAAGAGCATTTAACTTAATTTTAAGAACATCTAATTGTCTTTTAACAGAATCTAACTGTTCTTTATTTTCTTTAGAGTTTTCTTGTAAATTTTTCTTTAATTCATTTTCTAAATTGATTTTAAGAGTTTTCATTTTATCAACTTTTTCATTAAGTGAGTTTACTTCATTTATTATTCTATTCATCTTTTTCATTTGTTGAGTAATTTTAGAACTCAATTCATCAACACTTTTTTGGAATGTAGTTTGTAACTGCTTTAAATTTTTTTTAATTCTTTCAGGTAGTTTTTCTATTTCATCTTCTAATTGTTCTTTTAACATTTTTATCTGATGTTTATTTTTAATTACAGCAGATTTTAAATTTAAAGAAAGTAATATTAAAATTTTTGATTGTTCTGAAATCTTTTTAAAAAGTTTTGCTATATCTGCTTCTAGCTCTCTATCCTTTTTATCAAGCTTTAATAGTTTTTCGTTTAATGATTTGTCATTAAGTTTAAGCAACTTCAATTCATTCATCAGTGGAACCATAACATCGTTTATATATTTTTTCCTTTAAGTCATTGATTTGTGTATCAACATATTGTTTATTTGTTAACTCTGTATTTTGTTGCGGAAGAATAGAAAGATGCAATGGACCAGATAAAACGTCTCCAGTTTTCATGATATAATTTTCTATCTCTATTTCTAATTCACGATTATTCGGGATATATGCACCTCCACCAACATTTGGTAACATCATTTTTTAACAATAAAAAAGGAAATTTTTTTCTAATAAAAATAAAAATGGAAATGACTCAAATTTGTCAAGTTTGTGGAGTAGATTTTTTAAACCCAACTATGTTGTTTACTCATATGAAAAATACATCATGTGGGAAAATTAATCGAAGTAACTTTTATAATAATCAATCTAACAATAATCAACCTAATAATAATCAACTGGAACAACCATTGCAAAAATTAAAACATTTATTTATTTCAGATCAGGGGCAAAATCTTTATACTGCTAGAAAAAATACACCTAGAAAAAATACATCTAGGCAAAATAATAATAATTATTTAGCACAAAATAATCATGTAAATCAAAATAATTCTTTTATTCAAAATAATCATGTAAATCCAAATAATCATGTAAATCCAAATAATCATGTAAATCCAAATAATCATGTAAATCCAAATAATCCCCTTGCTCAAAATAATAATGTCAATCAAAATAATAAATCTGTGAAAGGGGATACGAAAAAATGTTCTGGTTGTAATAAAAATATAACGTCCAAAAATTTTGCACGTCATTTAAAAATATGTGAACAAACAGAAGAGGTTAAAAAAGCTAAAAAGGATAAAATGAAAGTTCAGTTATGTCGTAATTGTAATAAATATTTTACAATTCAAGGAATTACTAATCATTATAATTCTTGTATAAGTTCTACAAGACAATGTACAAGTTGTCAAAATACTAAACCTAAGACAGAGTTTTATGATAGTAAATATAAGTGTAAGGATTGTTTAAAGGAAAAAGTAAAATGTAGAGGTTGTCAAAAAATTATATTAAAGAAAAATTTTCCAAGACATGTAACACTATGTCCAAAACTTAATGAAGATTTAAATCAAAATATTCCAAATCAAAATATACCAAATCAAAATATTCCAAATCAAAATATTCCAAATCAAAATATTCCAAATCTTCATCAACGTATAAATACTTTTTATTAGTATTTCTATTAAAAATAGACTTATATATTTAAATAGTTGTATTTCAACTAAAATAGTTGTATTTCAACTAAAATAGTTGTATTTCAAGTAAAATAGTTGTATTTCAACTAAAATAATCTTATATATATTAAAATATTATTTTTTTATAAAGAATAAAATATTATTTTATTAAAATATTCTTAAGCATTCCGGAAGAGAGGAGAGGTTCGGAACATACTTCTTTTTTTAGTATAGGAACAAAAATTCCGACACATTCCGGAGGTTCTACAGAGGTTAAAAACACTCATTAGAGTGTAAGAATGCTAGTCCGGAATCAACAAATAATAACTCCTAAATTTTTTATTTAAAAAATAATAAATGAATAAAAGCGAAAATTTGGAAGATTTATATTCACCGGTTATAATTAAAAGTGATAAAAGTAATAAAAGTAATAAAAGTAATCTAAGTCGTCATAAATCTCTTAATGCAATAAACGAAATAATAAATAATTATATGAATAACACTGAGTTTCAAGATACACTAACCCCTCAAGATCCGAATCTAAAAGATATTAATAATATTGTAGATAATCCTATATATAATACTAGATATAATAATAATATAGATAAAAATATATATAATAATATAGATAAAAATACATATAATAAAAGATATTTAGAGACACTACCCCCTAATTCATCTCTTAATAAAAAAATACCACAATCAGATCTTACACGTCTTTGGAATTTTTTAAAATTTCATTGTATAAAAATATTGTTAGCATGTATTTTAATATTTTTTATTTATCATCTTGTTATATGTATTGGAAATCAATGGGGTTACTTTCTAACAGAGGAACAAAAGAGGATAAATTTTTATAAACAAGAAATAAAAACTTTTAAAGGATGGAAAACTAATGAGGATAAGATTAAGGATAAAACTAATAATAAAAATATTAAACAAGGTAAAATGCATCAAGAAAATTTACATTTCATTGTTTACGGTAAAACTGGAAGTGGTAAGACTACGTTTATTAAAAAATATATAAACCAATATTATAAGGATGAAACAAAAGTACATATTTTTTGTATGCATACTTCTGAATGGCCAACTTTTACAAACGTCTATAATGATAAACAATTAGATGAGTTACAAGATATGGAAAGTTTTGCTGGTACACCTGAAAATAAATCTTTATTAATTTTAGATGATGTTGCAAGTTTATCAAAACAAAAAAATATGTCAGAAATATTTACAAAAGGAAGACATCAAAATATTCAAATAGTTGTATTAGCTCATAAAGCTTGTGATGTAGATAATAAGATTAGAGAAAACATTCAAACATTTTTTACAACTACACAAAATAATGCAGCATTCTTTAATGATATTAATAAAAATTATAAAATGAATATGCCTTTATCATATTATACACAACATAAATATGGAATAATACGTGTTGACACCATAAGTGAACATATGCAAGTATATGATAAAGACTTGAATATATTAGTAGATACCGAACATGAAATCTATAATAACTCTCAAGATTTTGATATTAGAATGTATGCAAATACAAAACATTTATCAAATCAAGTTATAGAACAAATAATTATCTTTTTAGAATCCGAAGCAAAAGTACCACTAAAAATTATTCCTGATACATTTTATTTTTATTTCGATCATTATTTAAATACGAAATTTGGTATACCAATACCTAACAGATTACAAGATAATGAAACATTAAACTATTTTAAAATTGCAATCAATGATGTTAGAAACGGATTAAGAAAAGCAACCCCAATAATATCTGATGTTAAATCTACATTTTCTGATGCCAAATCTACATTTGTTGAAGCCAAAAAAACTTTTAATGATATAAAACCATTAATAAATGGTGTAAGTGAAATACTTAATAATTAAACAAATTTATCATAATCAAACCGAAGGTTCTAGGGCTTCCCCCGATTTTGCAGATATATTAGAATTTTTCCATTATATATATTTAGAATTTTTTTCTCTCAAAATTAAAACAAAAATTTTTTTTTAAAAAAAACTAAAACACAAATTTTTTCTTTAAAAAATAAAAAATGAAAAAATTTTATTGTGTCTTATGTGAAAAAAAATTGCAAACAAAAAGAAGTTATCAATCTCATCTACAAAGTAAAATGCATTTACAAAATGTAGAACGAGTTGATGAAGGAAATATATTAAAATTAAATAGTTATAAAAACTATCTAGAAACATTGCCTACTGATATAAAAGTTAAAAAAATGTTTGATGATTATTCACATTCGGAATATAAAAAATTTTTTAATAGTGAAGATGAAGCCGTAACAGATATAAAATATTTATTTAGCGATACTGATGAATTTAACGGAATAGATGAATTTGATGAAGCCGTAACAGATATAAAATATTTATTTAATGAATCGGTTGAATCGGTTGAATATAATGAAACCGATAAAACTTTTTCTGATATTCTAACCAACTTTTATAATATATTTAAGAAATCTTTCAAATGTTATATGAATGTAGAAGTACTTTATACAAAAAATGGACCTGATGGAATTCCTGAAGAAATAATACAAGGACATTTTACAAATTCGCAAGAAATTCATAATGTAAATGATATACAACCCATATTTGAATCGATGATACTTAAATTAGAAAATTGTATAATTGAAGCCCAGTTACGTGAATCTGGTTGGAGATTTGTTAAAATAATATCTAAGAAAATAGTAATTGATAAATATAAAAATAATACTGGTGGTAGTTATGTTCCTTTATCTTTCAGTTCACCTCAATTAATCAACATAAAAAATGAAGATGATTATTGTTTTCTGTGGAGTATTATAGCACATTTACATCCTGCAAAATATCATAAAGAAAGACTAAGTCATTACAATAAAGAAGAATACATAAGTGAATTTGATCTTTCTGATGGCTTAGATGAATTTCCATATGATTATAATAGGTTACTAAAGTTTCATAAAAAGAATAAAAATTTAATTGAAGTAAATGTTTTTGAATTAAATGTGAATTATGTTTCTATTGGTAAAATTACTCCACTTTACTCAGATTCAAAAAAATTTTATTTGAATAATAAAAATTTATGTCAATCAGAAGTAGTTTATAATGATAGAGGAAATTACATGCATCATAATATTTTTTACCAAGGAAAAATAATATGTACTGAAAAATTTGAACTTGTTAAAACACTATCACCAATAATGATTAATCATAATAATTATAAAGGACGTACTGATGATTATAATTACAAATATTCATCTTTATCTTGAGAATACCAACAAAAATTAGAAAATTTAAATAAAAGTTTACAAAAATGTAAAATAGATTATCAACAACAAACAAAAATGTTACTACAAGAATATCACCATAAATATCAAAATAAGATAGAAACAATTCAAAAATTAAATGAAGAAAATAATAAAGAATTAAATAATGAAGAAAATGAAACCAATCAAAAAATAAATGAATCTTTAAAAAAATGTCTACAACAATATAAAGAACAATATGATAAAGAATATATTTATCAGCTACAAATATTAAATCAAAATTATTATCAAAATACATTTAATCTTACAAAAGAAATTAATGAAACACATGAAATATATAAAGATGAATTTGAAAAACTAGAACAGTCAAAACAACCAGCACAAGCGAATATATTATATTATCAGGGTCATTTTATATTGTGTAAAGATGTTTCTATATTTACAAAAACTTCAGATAATAAAAATTTTCCTTGTCTTCAATGTATGACAAGTTTTAGAACTTTAGAAGAAATGAATAGACATTTGGAAAATTGTCAACAAAACGAAGCAGTTCAAAATACTTTTCCTAAACATGATTATTTAGAATATAATAAATGGTATTTTAAAAATAAAGTACCCTTTACTATTTATTGTGATTTTGAAGCATATAATGTTAATATGACACAAAATCAAACGGAAAGTTCCAAGGCTTCACCCGATTCTGAAAATTATAATTCTGAAAATTATAATTCTAAAAATTATAATTCTGAAAATTATAATTCTGAAAATTATAATTCTGAAAATTATAATTCTGAAAAAAGTGCGCCTGAAAGAAGTGCGCCTGGAAAAAGTTCAACTGAACAAATTAAAGAAAAATATTTATTTGAACAAAAACCATTATGTTGGGGAATGTACATTCATTCAAATTATCCTGAATTATTTAAATCAGAATATTTACAATACTATGGTGAAGACAGTTCAGAAATGTTTACAAAGAAAGTAGAAGAATTACAAGGACGTTTTTCACAATTGCTTGAAACAAATAAACCAATGATACCATTAACGGATGAAGAAAGAAAAGAATTTTATGATGAAATAAATTGTTATTACTGTGGAAAAGGTTTTACAAATAAATATAAAACTGGCAGAGGTAGATATATTGATAAAGTAAAAGATCATGATCATCTAAATGGATTATATAGAGGTGCAGCACATAATTCTTGTAATCTTAATGCTAACAAATTTAAATATAACTTTGTTCCTTTATATTTCTATAATGGTTCTAAATATGATTTCCATCTAGTAATGAAAGATTTATTTTCATCTGAAAAATTACAACAACAAAAAATAAATGTACTATGTAAACAAGAAGAAGAATATTTTTCAATGCAATTAGGTTGTATTAGAATTTTAGATGCATTTAGATTTTTTACTCCTTATTCATTAGATGTTATGGGAAAAACTTTGAAATCTGAACAATGTAAAATATTAAATAAATATAATTTAAAACCTTTAAAAGGAATATTTCCGTATGAGTACATAGCCTGCGGCTCACAGTCGAAGACTGATATAACTGGAGATAAAACCTGTGGTTCACAGTCGAAGACTGATTTTAATTCTGTGAATAAAATTATGGAAGAAGAACAACTTCCTCCAATAAATAAATTTAAATCAACATTAAAACAATCACAATTATCTGACGAAGACTATGCAGAAGCTGAAAAGAATTGGAGAGAGTTAAATTGTAAAACAATGTATGATTATACAATGAAATATCTACAGATAGATGTATTAATACTAGCTGATCTTTTCGAAAACTTTCGTGACATGTGTTTAGAATATTACGGAATATATCCATGTTATTGTTATTCTACACCAGGTTTAACATGGTTAGCAGGATTAAAACATACAAATGTTCAAGCCGATGGCTCTAGGACAAAGTCCGTTAAACTTAAACATTATAAAGAAAATACATATGATAAATTATTATTTTTTGAATCTGGAATTAGAGGTGGAGTTTCATCAGTTTTAGGTAATAGATATGTTAAATGTTATAATAAGAAAGTAAATCCACAAGAATATGGAATAATGAAACCTTTATCTCCAGAAGAAAAAGAAAAAATATTAGAAATTTTTCGAACGAAACGAGAAGGAGTAGAACGTGAAAATGCAATTGATGAATTCATGAGAGAAAACTATTTGTTATATTATGATTTTAATAGCTTATATTCTTCTTGCATGATACAAGAATTACCAACAGGTGAAATGACATGGTGTAATAATCTAGATTATCAAAGAACATATGATGGTGAAAATAATTTTGGTTATGTATATGAAGTTGATTTAGTATATCCTGATTATATAAAAGACGCATCAAAATATTATCCTTTCTGTCCAGAAAACAAAATTCCCAATATAGAAGATTTTTCAGATTATCAAAAATCTATAATGCCGAAAAAATACAGACCAACAAAAAAACTTATGTTAACACAAGGTAATAAAGGAAAGTATGTTGTTGAAGGAAGAATGCTAGATTGGTATTTAGATCATGGAATGATTCTCACCAAAATACATCGAAACGTATAGAAAATCTAAATGGTTAAAAAATTATATAGAGTTCAATATTGAAAAACGTAAAATAGCTAAAAGAAATAAAGATGATTTTGGAAACGTTTTCTTCAAATTAATGAATAATGCATTATATGGTAAGACTTTAGAAAATGTACGTAATAGACAAAATATTGAAATAGTTTATGATAGAGATAGATTTCAAAATTTAACAAGGAAACCTACATATAAAAGAACTACTAGATTCAGTGATGAACTTTGTGCTGTTCATCTAAGAAGAAGCATTGTAAAACATGATAAGTTTAATTTCATTGGTTTCACTATATTAGAATTAGCTAAACTATTTATGTATAGTTTTATATATGATTATTTAGCACCTGCTTATGGCAAAAACTATAAATTACACTTTACAGATACCGATTCTATTTTCTTAGAATTAACAGTACCATATGGTTCTTCACTTGATAAGGAAATTAATAAAATAAAAGATATTATTCATCCTTCTGATTTATGTAAAGTAAAAGATGAATTAGAAGGAAATGAAGATTTCATAACAGAAGCTATATTTTTAAAATCTAAATGTTACTGTTATGATACAACTAAAAATATTAAAACACATAAAACATTAAAAGGAATTTCAAAGGCATCAGTGGCTAATCAAATAACATTTCAAGATTATAAAAATGCATTATTTAATAATGAAATAAAAACAGCATATAATTATAGACTTAATTCAAAGAAACATAAAATGTATTTAAAAGAAGAACATAAATTAGCATTAGATCCATTTGATGATAAAAGAAACATTTTACCTGATGGAATAACTACTTTACCTTTTTAATTTTCTAATTTCTAAGATAGACAAATTTCATATATACATAAAATAAAAAAAATAATATAAAAATATAAAATATTATAAAATAATATAATAATATAACAAAATAATAATATAAAATTATCATATAAAAATGAATAAAGTTAGAGCTGATAATTTTAAAAGAATAAAACAATTAGAAGAGTTAATAAAACAAAGAAATATTATGAAAGAAAATCATCTTCAACATAGAATGATAAAAGCTGGTATTCAATCTGATATGTTTGAAAAAATGCAGCAAACCGAGCAAGTAAAAACTGATTTTGAGAAAACTATGAAACCATTTAAAACTCTTGAAAAAGAAAGTACAAATAATGATAAACAAATTGATATAACAGATCCAGAACACAAAACTATATTAGATGACTATGGATTACTAGAATCAAACATTAATAAGAAATTGCCAAAATCTATGCAATTTGAACATTCTATCTCATTTATAGATGGAAAAACAATACCTAGATTTTATCTCGGACAAAAAGAAATATTTCCACAACCTTTTCGAGGTTTAATTTTTTCACCAGATAAATCTCCTTTTAATTTAGATAGAAATTTTGTTAATCTTTTAAGAGGAGCAGATTTAAATAATTATGCTGTAGAAGATCTCATAAAATATAAAGCTATGTTAGACAGAGTTGGTGCAGTAAAATCTCTTAGACGTTATAAACAATTAGAAAATTTATTATCAACGGGAGTTAAAGTAGGGAAAGGTTTATCTGAAAAACAGAAAACTGAAACAACTGTATTTTTACCAGATGATCCACAAGAATTACTAAATAGATTAAATATTTTAATATCTGCAATAAAAGAAGGACATAATTCTAGTTTCAATGAAATTCATGCTATATTGAAAAGACTGTTAGAAAAGAAGATTCTAAATGAAGAGGATTATAAAAGTATAACCGGACATCTCTGATGTCCTCCAGGGCTTCGCCCGAACCGGACATCTCTGATGTCCTCCAGGGCTTCGCCCGTAGCTGAAATATGTTGTTTCTAATTTTTTTTAAAAAAATATTTATTTAAAATTTTAACTAAAAAATGTGTTCAGCAGATTTAGACAAAATTAATAATCATTTAGAAAATTTGACAGAGATTTTGGGTTCATCAAAATTTAGTACGACGTTAAAAATTATAACAACTACTTCATCACACACTTGTAATTTAGAACCCATTCTACATTTGGAACAAAATAAAAATTATCAAATTGCATTGACTAGTTTCTCTACATTTAACACTATTCAAAACGTTATCAAAGATGTGAATGATCAATTTAGATATTCTACTGATAAAGGCAAAACATGGAAAATATTAACTTTTCTTCCTGGTTCTTACGAAGTTGAATCAATATCAAATGAAATTAAGAGACATTTAGGTATACCATTTAAAGATAAGAAACAATTACATTTTGCAGTTGAACCGGCAGTTAATAAATTTTCTCTTACTTTAGACGAAAATCATCAAGTTGATTTTAATCATGATAGATCATTGTCAAAGCTATTAGGATTTAATAAACAAACCTATAGTCAAGGTTATCATTTAGGTGAGAAGATTCCAAAAATAACTGAAATAAATTCAATTGTTGTACATTGTGACATTATTGAAGGAGGATATATAAATGGTAAATTATCAAATTTAATATTCAGTTTTCCAGCTTTTACTGTACCCATTGGTTATAGATTAAATGTAATTCCACAAACATTAATATATTTCCCTATTACAAGAAAAACTATTAACAACATTGGCATTAGAATCACTGATGAAAAAGGACAAGAAATAAATTTTGGAGGTGAAGAGATTATGATAGATCTTTTGGTTCGGGAGGTATAAACTTTTACGCTACAATAGAGAAGTTTAATTTTTTTTATCATTTTCATTATTAATCTTATTAATCTTATTAATCTTATTAATCTTATTATTAGAAACAAAAAATAAACTTAAATTAAAATTTTATTTTTATTTTTTTGTTTCTAAAAACACTAATTCAATAATGGATGAATTTATTACTTTAAAAATGAATGAAATGTCTTTAAATAAAAAAAAACTTAAAATTAATCATCATCCAAATTTATCTAATAAAGTTTTAGCAGTTATTTGCGGAAGATCAGGATGTGGAAAAACATATCTATTATTTAAAATTTTAACGTCTCCAAATTTTTTGGATTATAACAATCTTATAATTTATACAACAACGGCAGAACAACCCGTCTATCAATTTTTAAAATATGGATTTGAAAATAATCTTACAAAAACAGCAATTGCTTCTCTATTCGAAGAATACGAAAAATCTGAATATGAAGAAGAAATAAATTTGTGGTGTGAAGAAGCAGCAAAAAATAAACAATTAGTTGAATCCAATAAAAATAAGCATATAAAAATACAATTAATAGATGATAGTGGTAATATGCAAGATCCTAGTAAACTAGATAAAACAATGAAACATTGTGTAATTTTTGATGATTGTGTTAATGACAGAAATCAGTCAGTTCAAAGAAATTATTTCACAAGAGGTAGACATAATAACTGTAGTGTATTTTATTTAACACAAAGTATGTATTCATTAGACGGAAGTGTTATTAGAAAGAATGCAAATATATTTATACTATTTGAAATAAATGCAAGAAACTTAAGTGATTTGTTAAGAGATTTATGTATAAGAGATAAAGATGAATTTAAACAATCGTGTAATAATGCTTGGTCAAAAGATTATGGATTTATCACAATTAATATTGATAAAAAAATTCATGATAGAGTTATCGAAGATTTGTTTACTGAGTAATAAAAAATATACAACATAGTGGTATAATATTTTTTTTAAAATATAATATTTGAATTTTGTGGTAACATTGGAATACAACAAAAACATTTTACTGAACAAATTATTTTTTTATTGCTTTGTTGTCTGACATCTTTTCGTTTAAAGTTTTCTCGTTTAAAGTTTTCTCGTTTTAAGTTTTCTCGTTTTAAGTTTTGTTTAATAAAGTTTTGTCTAATAAAGTTTTTAGCTCTTCTAAAAAAATTTTATCATCACTAAAAGTTTTACCATCACTAGAAATTTTGCCATCCTGTCTATTCTTATCATCAACTTTTTCTGTCTGTGATTGAAATGATATTTGATTTACTTCATTAGCTATTTGATCAAATTTTTCAATCTCATCTAACGTAATAACATTATCATCACATACTCTTTGAAAGTAGTAATGTAGTTTATCATAGACTTCTTTAATATGTAAATGCTTAGTTTTTAATGATTTTCGTTTCTTAGTTATTAAAGATTTATCTAACATTGTAACAAGTGAAGTTGCAAAAACACCCGTACCTGTTAAAGCTGTAGCAACTACTGGAATTACTAAAACACCTGAAGATATAACAATTGTTAAAGCACCTAAACTTATTGTTAAGAATATGCCAATTCCTTGTGTTACATTCTTAACTTTGGTCCATCTCTTTCTTAATTTTTTATAATGCTCTAATCTTAATAATAATTGAGATTCCTTATCTTTCATATAGCGTACTCTATCTTTGTGTTTTTCTTTATTCATTTTTTCAATGTTAATCTTTTCAATGTCCATTAAAGTAGAACTACGTTCATATGATAACGAAGGATATATTCTTGCGGTTTCATCCATTTCTGAAGTTCCTTCCATTTTTGTTTCTTCCATTTTTAAAGAAATATTTTTAGTCACATGATATATTTTAAAAACCTGAAAGATGGATAAAATTCATGAATTTGAAATTCTCAACTTTTATGATTTTTTCGGTGTCCGGGTTTTCGGTGTCCTAGAACGGTCATGATTTTGGCGGGGGTGAAAATTGAACCGAAGGTTCTAGGGCTTCGCCCGATTGTAATTCTCAAATTTGAGATTTTGAAAAATTTGAAAATTGGGTATTTTTAAAAACGCCCAAATTTATGAATTTAGGTCTTCATAACCTGAAAAAGGGTTCAAATTCATGAATTTATGTTGTTTTTAAAAGTACTATTTTTTTTGATTTTATGGTGTCCTGGAACGGTCTTTTATCCATTACTCAGTCTGACTTCCAATGTGTAGAGCCCCATGACATTGAATACTTCTCCAATCCAGCACACATCATGGCACTGGGAGATGTGGCCGACATCGGTTATTTATTTGAAGTCGACCTCATCTATCCAGAATGTATTAAGAATAGAACAGTTGATTTTCCTCTCGCACCCGAATCTGGCATAGTCAGTCCTGATATGTTCTCTCCCTTTATGGAAGAACACAATAAGCAATATGAGGCGGAAAATGACTTAAAGTATAAAGCCACTAGGAAGTTGCTGCTCACCCAATTGAAAAAGCAGCATTACAGCGTGCACTATTCCATCCTCAAATTCTATCTAGGTATGGGGATGCAACTTGACAAAGTCCATCGCGCTATCCAGTTTAGGCAGAAGCCCTTTCTAAAACCGTATCTAAATCCTTTCGAAAAGGACTTCTTTAAATTTAAGAATGATGCCCTCTTTGGTAAAACAATGGAGGATGTAAGAAAGCGCATGGACTATTGTATCGTGACTGATCCGGAAACGAGTATCAAGTTATGTCGCTCGCCGCTGTTTTGTCACCATGATGTCATTTCCGAAGACATTACTGGTTTTAAAATGCTAAAATCCAAAGTAGAACTTTGCAAGCCCATTTATGTTGGTCAAGCTGTCTTGGATTACTCCAAGTTAGAAATGTACAAGTTGTTTTACCACACTTTTGAAATATGTCCATTGATCCAAAATGTGGAATTAGTAGGAGGCGATACAGACAGCTTCTTCCTAGCTTTGACAACCACTAGCCAAGTCAAGCATGAAGACATTTTAAAATATTTAGCACCGAAGTTTGATAGTTCCAACTATCCCACTGACCATCCGCTTTACTCTACCTCAAATAAAGCGAAGTTTGGCTCCTTCAGGGATGAGTGTGCCGGCAAACAGATAGAGGAGATGATCTGGCTTCGTCCCAAGATGTACTCCATGAAGCTAAAATCCTCAGAGGTTTCTATTAAACGGGCTAAAGGCATCTCGAAGTCAATCGTTAGAAAAATGACACATAGGGACTATCAAGATGCCTTAGATTCACTTAAAATTAAAAAAGTAGAAATGACCATTTTAAAATCACAGTCGCATCAAGTCAGAACAACGACGCATAGGAAACGAGGTCTCTCAGCTTGGGAAGACAAGCGATGCTGGATGAGTCCTAACCACTCATTACCGTACGGCCATCCAGACACTCATCTACCTCCACGCAAGAGACAGAAACTTTCTCTTCCTCCGTCCGGCGATGTATGATGATGAATGCTTCCTCTCTGTTGTGGTTGATGTTTTGCTTTTTCACTCCATGGCGTTTTCTATGGGGCGTTGTGAGTGAGTGCCTTGTAACATGCGTCCAACTCCTGATCACAGCATATCATCGATGGGGTATCCAGTGCTTTTGCTGACTTTGTTTTCTCCCTGTACAGTTTCCGATACATCAGTGACTTTGTTTTCTCCCTGCATATCAGTGACTTTGTTTTCTCTCTGCACATGAGTGACTTTGTTTTCTCCATGTATAGTATTAAGTATGTGTGACTGTGATGAAATGTCTTTCATTCAATAACATATCATGTACAGACTGTCTCGTTTTCTTTTGACAAAAAGATGGGATTCTCACTCAATAGACAGAAGTAAAAGTTTTGATCATTTTGTAAGATGGGTAGGGTTAGAAATAAAGTTGATGATTGTAAAGTTAGAAATAAAGTTATAACCATGTCTCTGTTTGTAAGATAGGTGAAATATAAATGAAGTCAGAATCACTTCACTGTTTGTAAAGTTAGAAATAAAGTTGACGTTTGTAAAGTTAGATATAAAGTTATAACCATGTCGCTGTTTGTAAGATAGGTGAAAGATAAATGAAGTCAGAATCACTTCACTGTTTGTAAAGGTAGACATAAAGTTGTTGTTTGTAAAATTTGTAAGATAGGTGAAGTATAAAATAAAGTCAAAACCATGTTATAGTTTGTAAGTTATCATCCTCACCAACGAATGTAACAACATGACAATTTCTTCGGCTTAGGAAACATCAACCACTTTGCTGACTCATGTCTATAAATAGCTCTAACTCATGAAGTGGTAAAGCGCCAGTCAGTTAGATAAGGATCTAATCAGTCTTGTTCAACCTTTTCACCGACACGTGTGTGGGCGTGTCATTCAACATCGATGGCGTCTCACGTCAGACAGCATGACCTTTTCACCGACACGTGTGTGGGCGATAGTTCATTGCGATGACTCATTCAAAACACATCACGTGATTAACGCGATTCTATTAACTGTGACTCATACAGATAACGCATTAAAGATTTAACAGTGTCAGCTACTTTACTTATATCACGTAAACCAGTCATGATACAATGTCCGTTGTGAAACACTGCAATATGTACAGGATGCCACTTCCGAATCAAAGCAGCAGGAAAGAGTTCAGTTTCATAAAATATACAATGATTACTGGTTTTAATGTTGGCTAGATTCACTAACATCTTCAATTGAACAGACACTACTATATTCTTCAATGTTAGGAGACTGAGGCGCAGATGAGGCATGAGTGTTCGCATTTTCTTGACGACTTCGTAACACATGGACTGCATCACGAAATGAGAAAGGTTTCCTAGGACTTGGATTTTGCCGCAGCGAAAGATTTGAAGATTTCGACCGTTGCTCATGCGAATGACCAACATTTGCGGACGACCACGATGATAGACTGAATCGGGAAGATGGGTTTGCAACTGTTCTAAATCTCTGTCTCTTCTCAAATTCATTTCGCGCATGGCGTTGATGATGCGGATGGGGAGCATGATTCATAAATGACATGCGGGTTGAGTGAACTTCCCTTTGATACTTTTCCCATGAGGGTTTTGGAATCACGATGTAGCAGTGATCATTATGTAGAATCATCTCTTGAATGCGAATAAATACAATGCCGTCTCCTACGTTAATGACACGGCAAGAGTTGGATTAGATAGCGCGATGCAACCTTCGTAGTTGAAAGCGTTCTAGAGTTATCTGACGTTTACGTTTCGTATCATGAAATGTAACATACTGACTTTTCCATGATCACATAGAGGCATGCTGATAATTTCCACATGTTTTAAACCTGAGTGAAGAAGGGTATGCCTAAGAAAGAAGGAGAGAGTCATGTTCATGTGTGGCATGGTGAGTGTACATTTTTTTTCTTGATACGGTGGCCGTTAGGCCGTGGTCTCATAAAGACCGATGGTGCGTTCTCAGTTTCTGGAGAGTGTTTCTGTAGTTGATCATCATCAACATGGACATCATTTTTAAAGGTTATGGAGACAAGATAGGGATTCAACGTAAGCAACCTTCCGTCCCTGCGCGGACCCATGTAGATGGTTTGTACTTTAATTTCGAAGGAATAGAATCCTTTTCCCAAAATGGGGAGTGGTTTGCAATTGAGTAAGGCGAATTCACTGCATTCCTTTTCATGGATGATGAAACAGTGTCTATCCATATGAACATACATGTATCGTCTTTCCATGATGGGAACTTGTGGCCGCTTCCCATTGTGTCGAACAATTTCTTTGGGAATGGTGAGATTTTCTTTCAGGAATGTTTCAAGAGTATTGATATGTAACCTTGTCCAATAGTCTAACGGTACACACACGGCCAGCCCATACTTTGTTGACATAACCTTTAGATAATCTATCCGATGCTTGGAGTTTTTATGGTCACGGCTTCTCCATGATGAGTTATCTTTTGATTGAAAGCATTTTTACCCGATGCTAAAGTAAGGGAGTTCAGTGTACCCAGTACGAGAGCAGAGGAGTTGATGGCTTCGAGCAACTGCATGGTTAGCGCAAGGACGGAAATGATTGCCATGAGCTCCGTCGTCCGTTTTATAACTAGACCTAGCTCCAATCACATGCGTTTCCCTTTTCACGTTTTCCCTGTCTTTGTTACGTGACAAAGAGTTATCACACGTGAACTTTTGACTGCGTGGGTGGAAACCTTCCCTATTTATACACAAAGTCGTTCTAGTCCTCACAAAGATTTGAGTGATACGCCCCTTCTAGCGAACAAAGACGCATTCATTTATCTAACAAAGAGCCCGATAGTAATGCACAAAGCGCAATTACTCATATTGTGTCACGCCCCTTTTCTCGAACAAAGATGCATTCATTTATCTAACAAAGCGCAATGACTCATGTTGCTCTATACAACATTACAAAATACTCAGTGAAAAGAAATCTTTATTGCATCTACACAATGTGTTGACCATCAAACAAAGTCGTGGATGTAAACACACTCAGTTGAATCATGATATGTTTAACAACGTATGCATTTCCTTCCATCGTCTCTGCTATTCTCTCCATAATTTTCTCCATATGACGACCATAAAATTGATCACTAAGAGTAATCCATTATGTGCAATAAGATCCAAAACGAAGTGATTTTTGCAAATCTTTCAACTCTATATAAGCAACGAGTCTACCCTTTACATCTTTAGGTTGTAAACTCTCCATCAATCTTTTGAAGAGAAGAAGGCTTTCAGTTAGCACTACTTTCATATCATTCATCTTCATTTTAAATGTAAGTTTCTAATCTTGTAAAAATCGATCGAATCCTTGTTGATCATGTGTCAAATGACACATGTGGTTACTTAAGGTACGATGCGCCATCATAAACGTTGTGACTATAGATTTCATATTGCTTCAATGACTTCCACTATGAATAAAACAGAAATAACAATCATGTTCCACTGCAAGTTTATTCAACACCAGAAAAAATTTACAAGTACAGAATACACTTCATGAAATGATCATCACTCATTCACAAGGAGTAAAAAACATGTTTTACATATACCCATGCTGTTGACAATAATATAGATACAGTTCATAAACGTCATAGAGACTACAATGCCAGCGTGAAGAGAGTTTTGCAATGTAGGTAGCTTTATTTCTATTATTACAATGGGGTGGTGGTCTGTAAAGGTGATGTCTCTCACCGAAACATACAGCCATATCAAAAATCATTTCATCTCTAAACTTCTTTTGATCACAATGCATATGATAGTCTTGTCTTACACGATCTACCCAACATGGTAAATATAAATTATCAATGTGCAACTGAAGTGTTGCTGCTTCTCGTTCAGAATCATTTCCTAATATTTTAACAATATGAAAACCAGACTGCCACTGTTTGAAATCACTTATAAAATACGTTTCATTTACAAATTCAATATGAATCAAAATAGAAGGATCAAGTCCATGCACATGACGCCGTGACCATTCGTCTTTGTGTGGAGGACAGTAGGCAAATCTATGATATACACTAGCAACAGTTTGATCACTTTCTCTCATTGCAATAGCACTCAATTCCTGCATGGGTGTTCCCTCACTGTCTATGAAGATGACAACCTACAATATCAAAAAGACTTAATTACAAGATAATACATTGAGAAGGAACTTTACAAGGATGTCTGTCCTTTACATAACAAAAGATACATACAACATGATTACAATGTTTTATTTGAACATAACGCGCAAGACCGCGTTTTCCACATTCACTACATACTAACTGATTACAATACTTAAGATTTCTCTTTGGTGGTAACACCATCTTTCTTTGATGCGCGACGACGACGTTTAGGTTTGATGACAGGTTCTTGAAAATTTTGACACAAGAATCAATGACTTTCTCAATGTGATCAAGACCTGTTAACTCAGGTTGATGATGAATTTGAGCAATGCACAAATTGAGAGAAATCAAATTACCGTCAGATTGATGAGGTCCCACATAAACAGGAGGCACCTCAATATGAAATGAATAAAAGCCTGCACCTAGCGATGACAATTCTGTTTCAACTGACTGTTCAACTGTCACTCCTGAAGTGACTTTACAATCCTTGCTTTGCAAAATGTAGCAGCGAGTGCCGCGATACAAAGGTTTATAATAAGAAGTTTTCTTTTCTGGCCACAACTGTAATAGTTCAGTGGGAATAAGAGCCTTTTGCCTCACAACGTCTTCTAAAATGTCAAGCTGCTGACGCAACCAATTATCAATAGGGATACTCAGGTTTTGACCGCAACGATTTACTTGCGTATCCACTTTTGGTAAGTATACCGCCGGCGTTTGAAGATAGAGTCGAACACCGTTGTAGCGCACTTGTTGTTTGTAGGTAGGATAGCCGTGAATTACCTTTTCAATTTTCGGATTCCACAGCTCGAGATGTTGAGATTCAGTGATGCAGCAGTTGGAGTAGGATTCATGGCCATGGTAGTCTGTAACGAAAGAATATCACTAAGTACATTCATGATCATCAGAGAAAAGAAAGTTGTTAGCTTAGCAGTGACATATGAGGTAGCCCTTAAGAGGACCTTTTGAGGCGTTCACATGATTTAAAGCTTTTCACCAAAGTCTAAGTCTTCGTCATCGTCCAGTAAATTAAATGTCTTGGGCTTAGGAGCCGAATTGAGTTTCAATTCCCTAAAAGACTTAAAGGTAAAGCGTCTAGGTGGTGGAGGCGGTGGTGGTGGTGATGGTTCAACAAAATAAGCTTGTACAATCATCGGCCACACACTCTCCTACACTCTCCTGCACTCTCCTGCGTCTCTCTTCTAAAACGCTGGTAAGGTTTAGGCCACACAGTCATGACACTCACTCCAATCAGAGCCAATCAGAGACCTCCGTTTCTCCCCTGACTTCGTTGCGGCAGGGAAAAGGAGGCACGCGGACGACTGACTCATGAATGCCTTTCCCAAATCTTGTAGTCAAATCTAGTTTAGCACATTGAGTTGAATATGAATGTGTTTCATGCGACATAAGAGCAAGTTGGATCCATGCTCATGAAATGAATCTAGTCGAGATGCAATTTTTGCCATGTGTCGCTGATAGAAATCTTTGGGATCATGTATCGTCTCTGCAGAATAGGATGCAAAATGAAACACTACACGCTCACCTGCATGTTCATCAGTCACTTTCTCAAATTCAATCTCTGCAACTAATCGTCCTTTCACATCTTTATTCACCAAACTGTCCATGAGATGTTGGAAAACGAAGTAACCTTTAGCGATAGCAAATTCTAGGCCTGCCTTTTCATGATGAAAGGAGATAATGTAGTCCCTAATCACACCACGAAGACTTTGTCGATGAAAACGTAGTGAACAAAATTCATTCGTAAACTCTACTGCTTCTGTCATCTTTCTTCCTTTCACTTCGGAGACATAGCATGAATGACATTCAGGTGTAAAATGGTACGCTGATTCCAAATCTGGTCTCTGTTTTCCCGTCCGAGGCGTCGTTCACCCGCTAGAGTCATTTTCGTAAAAATTCTAACTCTGTCATTTTTTCGCCAATGCCCCAAATTTTCAATGGCGTCTCACCTGTAAACGAAGGCAGATAGGAACAAGCCGTTTCTTCCACTGAATTTGTCTCATTCTTAGCTTTTAAATGAGCTATCACACAACTTTCTAAGATCTCTACAACCAACTCTGACGTTTTCCTGCTATTTTTCTCTCTCAACCCAGGAAAATAGGACCAAACTGATCTTTCCACTGCATTTTTCTCACTCTTAGCTTTCAAATGAGTTTTTGCAAGACTTTCTACGATATCTACAACCAAAGTTGGAAGATCGCTGCCGAAGGGGGGGGTCAGAACTTTTTCTCTCCGACTGAGCTGGAATGAAGTTTCTAGACCCAAAATTGGCCAAAACGTCCAAATTTGCGCTCCGTTTTCCCATCCGAGACCTCCTTCATGTCGAAAAACGACTTTTCTCATCCCAAAACATCGAAAACCTGCCTTTTCCAACTCTGACGTTTTCCTGCCATTTTCCTCCCTAAACCCAGGAAAATAGGACCAAACTGAGCTTTCCACTGCATTTTTCTCACTCTTAGCTTTCAAATGAGCTATCACACGACTTTCTACGATCTCTAACACCAAAGTTGGAAGTTTGACAGGGGGGGACGTCCTCGAAATTTTTTCTCTCCGATTTCGCTGGAAACATCCTTCCTAACCCAAAATTTCGCGTAGATTCCGAATCTGGCCTCCGTTTTCCCATCCAAGGCCTCCTTCATATCGAAAAACGACTTTTCTCATCCCAAAACCACCAAAACCCACCCTTTTCCAACTCTGCCGTTTTCAGAGATTCCACCCCTTGCCTCTCAGGAAAACTCTTCCCGCCTTCCTTCCTAACCCAAAATTTCACGTAGATTGCGAATCTGACCTCCAATTTCACATCCGAACCCTCCTTCCTGACGATTTCCGACTTTTCTCATCCCAAAACCACCAAAAGCCACCTTTTCTCACTCTATCCTTCCCACATTCTACCCCTTCTCCCACCCCTTGCTGGAAAACTCCTTCCTTCCTTCCTTCCTTCTAGAGGGGGGGGTAGGGAACAGTTTCCTCCTCTCGGACCCATCCTTCCATCACATCCTTGGCCAACTCCTTCCTCTCTCCAGAGGGGGGGCTGAGTCAGCATGATGACTCATCGATGACTCATCACTGCACCGCACTGCACTTGAATTTGGGATGGGCTTACTACTCCTGTAACCTTCACTACCGATGCAAGAAAACAGTGTCGCGGCCTTTTCGTCGTCGTCGGTAGATCGCGAAACAAATGTACATTTCAAGCGTTCAATGTGCAACTCAAAGTCACCAGGCTTGCATGACGTCAAATTCCTCGAACTCGAAGTTTGCCATTGCGCAGTAGACGTACAGTTCTTTCGTAGTAAAAAGGTTTCTCTCTAGTGGCTCCAATTGTTGTGTTAATCGCCTTAATTATTCCAAACTAGCAGCGTAGACAAAATTCGTGCAGTCGTAGCGAAAACATTGCATTGTGTATTTAAAGCATCGACGGTAATGCAATCAGACAAACAACAAATTATTATTTATTGTTCACAAATTCAATGGATACCACAGTAAGTCGCTTCACGTTATCAAATGTTCAAAAATATAGACTTAGATATTTTTCGGTGCAGGCAGGCCTATGGCATTTAGTTTTTGCAGTAGCTTTGTGTAAATGAGGATTTTCATCAACGCCATTGTCTGAGAACTTTTCATTTTCTTATAATGAAATCGTTCATAAGGTTCTAGTTTAGTACAAGTGATAGTTATTGCACTCCAGGATTCGTCGAGACCGAAGTCGAGGATTTGCACGATCTCAGCACGCTGTCAAACTTTAACACTTAAATCAATCATCTAGAAAATTAACTACTACATAGAACGGTTCAATCTACGAGTATAAATCACATATAGCAATGCAGCGCACTGGCTTACCAATCACTCCATTACAAAGTTCTTGTATTAAACGCTACCTTAGCTAGTGCAATCACATCACTGTTTATCAAAATATTTAGTAGCTGCTTCAGTATAACTCCATGCTTAAGTATTGTAAATGTCAATTGTTCTATTTCTATGTCTTAAAATATGCGTTTGCATACAACGAACACATGGCATACAATAGCAGTGCAATAAGAACCTTTGACAGCCAATGTAAAGTAGCGTTAAATTCTTGATAATATTCATTGCAGGTTGACGGTCATTTATCGTCCGTCGAAAAATTATAAATTTTTATTCATCATGATAACGATAGAAGAATTGATTGCTCATCACCTGTAACTCATAGACATTGTGTCAATCAAGTCAGAGTTTCTAGATTTAAATGTTCTGATTTTATTCAAATTATGGAAATTGGCATGGATATCATGTCTTGATTTTACCTATCTCTTTTCTAAAGCATTTTTGATTATATACACGTGATTTACTTATAGTCATTCTGATTATGTTATGAATGGGTTAAATCTGACGTCAAGAAATCAAGTTTTTAGCATAGCCTACTACATTTTTGATCGACATTGATGACATGAAAAATATAGACGTCTGTGGTGATCTCAGTCTGTTTGCGGATGACACCAATCTAATCGTAAGTGATAGGACTCTTGAATGTGCCATAGAAAAAGTCCAAATGTCATTGGACAAAATTCAAGCATGGATGAAAAATAATAGACTAAAGCTAAACTTAGGAAAATGTGAATATTTGTTTATTCCTCCCAAGCTCCAAACCAAAAATGTCCATTTTGATTTGACAATAGAAAACTGCAAGTTATCTCAAGTAGACAGCACTAAATTTCTTGGAATCAAATTCGATAATAACTTTAAATTTTATAATCATATCTCATCGATAATCAATAAATTGAAAACACATTTATACCGACATTGTACAAGCTAAGAGATATCATGCCATTAAAAACATTACGCGTACTACACGAAAAACTATGTCTCCTATTCAATACTGCTTAATAGCATATGGTAGTGGCAACAAACTACAGCGTTTACATAAGACTTTGATCAAGATAATATACCGCAAGGAAAAACAGTCATTGGATATATCGTTTTACAAAAGTGGACAGTATATGAATGTGGAAACTATGCATGAATTCGAGCTACTGACTCTCGCATATAAAATAAAATACAATGATAGCAGCTTGCCAGCATACTACAAAACCCATTTAGAAGAATCAACTAGGCGTAGTGAAAACTTTAAAATCCCATATTTTATTACATCACTAGAGCAAAAGAGTAGTAAATTTAGAATACCATTTTTGTGGAATGGTCTTCCGAGCAACATTAAAAAAGCTAAACAACAAAAGAATTCAAGCAAAAATTAAAATCCCTGATGATAGATAAAATGAATTATTTTTGATATGATGTGCATAGAAATATATTGCAATTGGTTTAGATCTGCATGAATATGTCAAACAAATATCCTTCTATGTGCTTTATAATTGTGCGTGCATGCATAATGCACATACTCGTATTACATATTCTAATACACACGTGTTCTTAGTAGTGAAAACTGTGCCCTACTTGCCACGGATAGGTACATGGATAGGTACATGTAAAAGTTTAGTGTTATCAATAGGTACATGGATAGGTACATGTAAAGTTTAGTGTTATCAATAGGAACATGGATAGGTACATGGATAGGTACATGTATAGTTTAGTTATCGATAGGCACACGGATAGGTACATGTATAATTCAGTGTTATCAATAGGAACTTGTATGAGATCTGTTTTACTGGATAGGTACATGTATTTGGTACACTGTGTTTCGGAACGTCTATGATCGAACTTGTGTGGTTTGGTTCTGAGCACTTGGGTACGTACCGATAGACGTCCGTTGTTTGATTTTGAATGGGTTTGCTCAATTGCGACTATTGTGACAATTATTTTTAATGTATCACTATTTAGATGTGAAACTTTAATGTGCAGTTATGATTTAGTTGCTCCCCAATAAGAAAACCAATTCCAGAACTATGTTTAAAATGAAAAGACAAGAGATTTACAATGTAAGTTTAATTTAAGCGTCAAAAATAAATGACGGGTGCAAATCACGTCCCTCAGGCGACTCCATGATCTTCAAGAAGTCATCACACCACTCATGGAATGTCGGATTTTTACTAAAGTCATGGTCACATTCGTGTACCGGACACTTCACCGGTAGTCCATTCCGCCTTTGAAGTGCTGATACGGTCAAGGTTTTCCAAAGGGCCACTTTGCAGCCGCAAGAGAGATGCATGGTCATGTCCAAATGACCTCCAATAATGACTTGGCTGTCATTTTGAAAATAAAATAATGGCTTTGAGGACATGCTTCTTCTTATGGAACGTTGAGGATAAGTACTTAACAGTTTGGAACAATGACATCCTTTATATAGTTATATATATTCTTTAGGGAAGTTCGGTACCTCTCTGATTGGCTGTTAGGATTTCCTTTGTTTAAAAAGTATATAAGTCCGAGGTTTGTACCAATTCTTATCAAAGGTTCTAATCCTCACGTTTACAAGTTACAATTATTTTAAATCTACAAGTCTAAATGGATCGCAAACAGAAAGCCGCAGTTGAGAACGGTACTGCTGATCGTACCACTTCGCCAGTGGAACGTACCACTACACCTCCCCAATCTCCGATGGAGCGATCGACAACACCAAACGAGCCGGTGGTGTTCACCCAAGCCCCTGCATCGCCCGACTACTCGAGTGATGAAGATAGTGACGTATCAATCGAGACGATGCGTCACATGAATAAGAAGTCCATGCGAACGCCACTTTATGGACGGGTCACGGTCAAAGTCAAGAACGCCCCGAAAAAGTATCACACCAAACGGGTGTTCATGAGGATGGAGCCGAACGAGCGGAACCTCACAACCGCTCTCGAATTTTCGGTCATCGACCTTGACACACCACGTCGCTGTCCCTGTGCGCCCAAGAAGACCAGGATCCATGTGCAAGTGGACTTGAAAAAACTTGTACCCTTTCCTTACCTTGATGACATTTAGTGTGTTTTTTTCTTAATCTCTTTATTTAATATTCATTTGTATATATGAACAGACTTGTTTTATCATTTCACAAATCGGTCTTCAATTAAGGTCTGAATGGGAAAGGGGAATAACTATCTACAATTAATGATGTTCAATTACTGAATTGAAACAAAAATCAAGTATGAAGACTTCAACTTGAAATAAATAGGAACATATAACTTTTAAAGAAACAGTTATGTTGTTAATTTTAAAATGCTTGTAGCAGTCCAGGATGATATCATACATGTGTCATACACGACACCATAAGAATGAGAATGAAAAGACCTTTAGAATGATATAAGGTATGTACCTATTCGATGGGAAAATCCTAGTTGTATGCAACTGTATGCAAGCAGACAAATGTTAGATTTTTAAATTCACTAAGTTTTTAGCCCATTCTTTAAAGACATGTAGCTCTCTAGTTTTATGTCATACATGTGTCATACAATACACCATTAGAATCAGCATGAAAAGAGCATTCGAATGATATATTGTATGTACCCATTTGATGAAAAA
This sequence comes from Prostheceraeus crozeri, assembly GCA_907163375.1. NCBI lineage: Eukaryota > Metazoa > Platyhelminthes > Polycladida > Euryleptidae > Prostheceraeus > Prostheceraeus crozeri. Next base: position 250,435 of record CAJQUW010014004.1, read on the forward strand.
ATCCTAGTTGTATGCATCGGTATGCAACTTGAAAAATTCCAAGTTTTTTTACAAAAATGACTAAGTTTACAAATTTTCAAAGTTAAAGTTTTACAACCAAAAATGATCATAATATACAAACCTCTACACTTGACCTTGACCTTAGACCTGACCTTGACCTTTGACCTTTATACACTTCATACACTTCATACACGGCGGGGGGGGCCTCAAAATTATAGGGTCGTGCGCTTCGCGCACTCGAAAATTTATTTACCCATGGGTTCCGGGTGCCATAGATACTCTTCTTGCTTCCCTAACCCTAACCCTAACCCTAACCCTAACCCTAACCTTAACCCTAACCCTAACCTTAACCCTAACCCTAACCCTAACCCTAACCCTAACCTTAACCCTAACCCTAACCCTAACCCTAACCTTAACCCTAACCCTAACCTTAACCCTAACCCTAACCCTAACCCTAACCTTAACCCTAACCCTAACCCTAACCCTAACCCTAACCCTAGTATTTTAATTTTGGCGCGAAATTCAAATTTTCGAAAAAAAGTCTTTAAATTTGATTATTCACATTTTGGCGCGAAATTTAAATTTTCGAAATTTAGCGCTTAATTCAAATTTAATGTTCTATTCAAATCACACGTTTATATCTTCAATTCAAATATGAATCATCATATGACTATTAATAATAACATGTATATCAAATAATACATCAGTCCATCAGTTCATATTACTTTGAATTCACTCTACTGTTTACATGTAGAAATCTTTCAACACATATGATGGCACTTCAATTTCTAAGGTTAAAAATAAACCAGCTGTTCCAATTCTTGTTTGAGTTATCAATTTTGTTTAACCGTACCAATTCCAGGATGTGATGTCATAAGGTCTTTGTTCATAGTTGCTTTGTCAATTTCATATATAAAGAAGTTGCACACAACGAATTTTCACTCATTTTCAAATTATTTAGTGTCCATAACAGACGTCGCTCATCGTTCCTCCGTTCTCCGGTTCTTATTACAATTCTAAAGTGAGTTTCATTGTCATGTTCTGCTACTTTATAGGATATTCGGGAGTAGGAACATTATTAAGTTTTTATAACCAAATAGCTTTAAATATAGAAGCTTGGGTTTTTAGGATAGGAACACTTTATGTTATATTATTAACCATGTTTTTTTAATTTTTCATCCTATATTAAGTCACTGAGCGAGAGACATGAATATATCAGTTTAAATGTAAGTGTATTTGAATCAACAAGATTTTCACAGTTTGTTTATAAATAAAAGATACCTAAATAAAGCCTTCATCCATTTTAAATATTCAGTCTGTCATCTGCTAACAGATGTATAAAATTCAAGCTTGTTTAATTAAACAAATTGAGGATTGGTTGAAATTTTCGAAATCACAGTTTGTTTATAAATAAAAGATACCTAAATAAAGCCTTCATCCATTTTAAATATTCAGTCTGTCATCTGCTAACAGATGTATAAAATTCAAGCTTGTTTAATTAAACAAATTGAGGATTGGTTGAAATTTTCGAAATTTCACTTTCATTTCATTAAATTAATTTCGAAATTAAATAATAGTACATCAGCTGTCTCCAAATTTCAACTCTTCTTATGAGCTAACCCTTTTTGAATAAATATCTAATTTTCGACTTTCGGTTTCAATTTCAACTTCAAATTTTATTTCTTCTTAAGATTTGTCAAATATTAATCTAGTACTTAATAAAGGTTTGAAGATGGTACATAAATGATTTCTCATTTAAAAAGAGATTAAATTATAATAAAAATTTTTATCCTCTACAGAAATGGTTCGACAAGAAAGCATCGCACGGCAACGGCTCATCTTCCATTTCTGTGAGACTTGCCAACTGCCCGTTCGACATGCGAACAAAAGCGGGCATAAGGAATGCTCCTTCCGAGAGGACTGCACCTACCTCTACTGCCTCACGTGCAAGAGGTATGAAAAGAGCGATGCGAAGGTGAATAGTGACTCCGCGAAAGCATTCATTGTCAAGCACACCCCTTGTGCTCAACTAAATGGGAGAAAGGGGATTAACTTAACCTCCAAAGTTGAGAAGAAGTTGGAGCGTCTTTTTGGGAAGGATCGACCGACTGAAGGCGTGCTTTCCCAGTTGGATGAACCTGCTCCAAAGGAAAAACCTCAAAAGTCGCGAGTTCCTAAGAGGAAATTTCCTAAGTCTCGGGAGTTCATCGATGAGACTTTTAGTGATTGTGAGGTGAGTGCCATCCATTCTACATGCTAGTTTCAACGGATAACTGGCTCACAGCAGAAAAATAAAAAAATACTACTTCATTATGTATGAAATGATTATATGTTGTTAAACATTTCAGGATGTACTGATGCCCCCACCGAAGAGAGCCAAGGTGTTGGTTCAGAAGAAACTGTTCGCTAAAGATGTAATTATTTATTGACTAATTTAATTATTTCTATACATAAAGTAAATCAACATTGCTTAAACATTTCAGAGTGAGCTACCTCACCCGACAAAGACTAATGAGGATGCAGTGGTCGAAAAATTGCGAAATGTAAGCATTTCAGTTATTTATTAGTTCTCAATGTGAAATTAAACATGAATTTTTCCTACTTTCAGCTGTTTCCTAGTGTTCAAAGCTGCCCGAAAATTCCGCGCTTATCTTCACCGAGGAGCAGACTACCTTCGCGTCCCGTAAGTGTCATTACATAGGTCTCAGTCAACAATAACTGAAAATGCATCAAGTATTTTTAAAAACATACATACTTCGTCAATGAGTTGCAAACATGTCATCATATTTTTCGTTGCAGTCTATGCGATCTCTGTCGCTGAAGAAGCACCACAGAAGCTTCTTGTCTACGCCGGCGACAACAACGTCGGTAGAGGACAATGAGGAGAAACCGTACTCGATTCGCGAGTCATCGGAGGATTCGGACTCCTCATCCGAGGATGAAGCCACAACTTCAGCGACTTCATCTCCGACGTCCTCTTCCGACGAAGATGATGATTCTGATGTACATGTAAGTATATGACTGGTTAACTGCATGTGTACAGAATTGTTTTCATTAAAATTTATTATAAAACACACTTTATTATTAATATATTCGTCTACAATTGATTAATTCGTCTTTCAGAATGATTCGGTGACTCCTAACAAGGCGAGTGGATCCGATCAAGAAACCGCAATCCAGCAGGAGGTAAGAGGAATTCACATTTGTATCTAATTAATGTCAAAAAAATGGTAAATGGATGATAAACAATTGTTCCTTTCAATTACAGGACTCCGTGATGTTTGCGTCTCAAGCGGAGATCTCATTCTCCAACATCCGGGCGTCTCCTAGCTGGAATGTCCACCTACCATTGTCGCCGATGATGACATTGGCCCCATCCTCAGCAGCTGATATCCCAGTCCCAGCTCCTTCGCCTCCAACACCTATCCCAGCCGCAACTCCTTCCTCTCCAACACCTCCTATCCCAGCCGCAGCTCCTTCCTCTCCAACACCTCCTATCCCAGCCGCAGTTCCTAAGGCTCCTCTCCCAGTACGTGAGTACAACGTGGACCTTGACGCAACGACGGAGGAGGAGGACATCGTAAGCAAGTTACGGCGGTGTCAAGAGCGATTAAAACAGTCCGAAGCTCGCGAGGCTCAGTTAATGGAGGACAACAGAGGTTTGGTTGAGTCCTTACAAAATATAACTCAATCAAACCTCCTGTTGGCCTCACAAGTAACAAATAGCCAACAACACGACAAAGAGACCTTAGTCCACGTCGAGTGTAGCAATAACACCATCCGTAGGCTACGACTGACGCGGATGGACGATTTGGGTGGCTGCAGTGAAAGCTGTAGCCACTTGAAACTATACCACAGTGGCATTGTGAAATGCGTGAAGTTGTAACTTATTTTTACTTTTGAAAAAAAAATAGATTGCTTTAAATTTTATGTTTTCTCTTTGCAACAGATCGGAACATATGGTATTGGCTGGTGATGACGCTGACGTCATTAGATGGTAGATGTATATAAGGGCTTGCTAATTTCAATCCTCATCAATAATCATGGTTGTCTGTACCAAGTGTGGAAAAGTGTTCACTCTCATAGGCAATTTGCAACGACATGAAAAATTTTGTAAGTTAGGAAAAACATATCAATGTAGCAAGTGTCCATATAAGACGAATAGGATGGATAATCTTAAGAGGCATAAACTTGTATGCAATAATAAACCGAATGATAGCATAACAGAGTCAAATTCAAATAATCAAAATAGATCTACTTCTAAGCCAACAACCAGCGCTTCAACTAACATACAAAACTTTATGCAATACTGCTCTCGGTGTGGCAAAACTTATAACTCTATAAGTAGATTTCGACAGCATATGAATGTACATAACACAAATAGTGAGATGAATATGCATAATAACTATGGAACTGTTAGTCTCAGTGAAAGCGCACTCAATGGCCATGCACGTGTGTATGATATCACGCCAACAACACCTACTGTGGACATAACATCATTCTTAGAAAGCATGCGTTCCATGTTAGGGAATTTAGTGTCTGACTTACTAAGGAGCTATCAATTGCGCGGTCGTCTGATTGCACAAATTCGTTATGTCCGTTCTAATCCTCAAGAAGAAGAAACTTTTCTCGCACACTTTACCTCATCATCCTCAAACTATATTTATGACTATGATGCTTGGTTTCAGGATCATCTAAATAGTCTAATAAATCATATTGAAGCCTTCACAAAAAAGGGTAGCAATTGGATTATAGATGATGTACAAAATATAGAGTTCAATGTAATAACAAGTCCAATACTGTCAGGTGGACAATCATTTCCTCTACCAAAGAAGTTAAAAAACTCTAAAGCTGTCATTAATGTTAATTCAAATGCAAATGATTGCTTCCTATATGCAGTTTTATCAATATTGCATTATAATGAAGTACCTTATTCAAGGAATGAAGTAAAATCATATAGTGGGTGGACATCTGATCTAAATATGGAAGGCATTTCCACACCAGTATCAATTAAAGATATTCCAAAATTTGAGAAAAATAATGATATTAAAATTAACATTCACTTTTATGAAAATGGACTCAAAGGTGTTCGTTATAATAGTAACTTTACTGGTAGGCAAACGGTTAATATTTTGCTAATTCTAAACAATGGAGCAGCACACTATTGTGGAATTCCAAAGCTGTCAAGATTATATAGGAGAACTTTAAAAAGACATAAATACTTCTGCGAAAGATGCACTCAGTCATTCACATATAAAACAACACTAGAACGACACTTCCAGTTTTGTATTCGAGGAAAAGCACAAATAGAAAAAATGCCATCGGATCTAAAAGTACTAACAAGTAGCATGGAATATCAACTAAGTCCTCCTTTAGTAATTTATGCAGATATAGAGTGCTACATTGATAATAAAATACATAAACCTGCGGCCATTGGAGCTTATCATGTCTGGCATAATGCCCTTCAATCAAAATTTGAAAACAAGTATTACCTCTTTGAGGGAGAAAATTGCATTATTAGTTTCTTGCACCAGTTAGAAACTGTAGCCCAAGACTTATATGACAACCAATGTGCAACAACTAGGCAGCCAATGTCACTGTCAGCGGATGAAAAAGCACGCCATGAGAATGCAGAATGTTGCAACAAATGTAAATCAAAATTCAGCGATGAAGTCATAAAAGTTCGTGATCATGATCATATCACCGGACGATATAGGCAAACATTATGTAGGAAATGCAATCTCCGGTTAAGACTTAAGAGACGGGAGCTCCCCATATTTTTCCACAATTTTAAAAATTATGATAGCCACATCGTTTGCTATAAAGCGATTGGAAGAATGAAGTCTTGGAAATTAGATGTTGTAGCAGCAACTGCTGAAAAATATATAACTTTATCCGCCAGTGTCCCTGTAAATGAATACAAAGGGAAGACAGTATACTTTAAACTAAAATTCTTAGACTCATATCAATTTCTAAGTGCATCCTTGAGTGAATTAGCCAAGGGTTTGCAAACGTATGAGCATGTAGAGACATTAAGGGTAGAATTTCCACAATTAAGTGATAATGTTTTATATCAGAAGGGAGTGTTTCCATATTCATACTTCAAAAACTTAAACACGTTGACGGAAGACTGTCTACCACCACAATTTGAATTCTATAATGATCTTACTCGTGAGCACTGTTCCGATAGTGAATATGAACACGCTAACAAGGCGTGGATTGAATTTAATTGTAGCACATTTGGTGATTACATGCTGGCATATCTGAAGTTAGATGTTTTATTGTTGGCAGACATATTTGAAGTGTTTAGAGCATTGAGTCAACGTGAGGATGAAGTCGACCCTGTACATTTTGTCAGTCTCCCACATCTTAGCTTTACCTCAGCACTAAATTTCTCTTCCAATGATCCCCCACACTACATACAAGATGAAAATATGTACAATCTATTTGAACGAGGAATTAGAGGGGGTATGACTTTCACCAACATTCACCGAGCGCGTGCACGCATTGAAGAATTAGGAAATAATACACATGAAAGTCGACATTTGACCTACTTAGATGTTAATAACCTTTACGGTTCTTCACTCAGTAGGAATCTACCCCACTCAAATTTCAAATGGTTGAATGAAAGTGAATTAGATAATTTTTTAATTGAAGAAAATGTTCAAAATATAGATGATGATGGTGAAATCGGCTACATTTTTGATTTAGATTTAGAGTATCCTGCAGCCATTCATGATGACACTGCCGATTTCCCATTAGCTCCAGAAATGCAGATGATTGAAAAGAGAATGTTTTCACACTATATGAAAAATCTATATGAAAAAGTAAGACCAAATACACATTTTTCTTCTATCAAGAAACTTCTGCTCCATCAATTTGATAGGGAAAATTATGTAGTCCACTACTCAATTTTAAAATTTTACTTGACCATGGGCATGAGAATCAAGAAGATTCATAGTGGCATAAAATTCACACAAAAGCCTTGGTTAAAAACATACATTGATATGAACTCTCAAAAGAGGGCTCAATCAAACACTGACTTCGAAAAGTCATTCTACAAATTGAAAAATAATTCTTTATATGGTAAAACAATGGAAAATGTAAGGAGAAGGAAAAAATTTAAACTAGTCAACAATGAGAAACAACTACTGAAATTGTCAAATCATCCTCTCTATGTTCAACACAAAATATTTGATGAAGATCTGGTCGGTATGGAAATGTACAAGCCTTCAATAGTTTTAAATAAATTAATATATGTTGGTCAAGCAGTACTTGACTATAGTAAGTTGGAAATGTATCAATTATATTACAATGATCTAAAAGGGTGTCCACTGATAAATAGAACGCGGCTTTGTGGAGGTGATACCGACAGTTTCTTCCTATGTTTATACACATCACCATCTGTCCGTCTGGAAGATATACTTCTATACTTCGGTGAAAAGTTTGACTCTTCAAACTATGACAGTCATCACCGACTATACTCAACTACAAACAAAGCTAGATTAGGTTGTTTTAAGGATGAGTGTGCTGGAAAGTTGCTTGAGGAAATGATCCTACTAAAACCAAAAATGTATTCCATGAAATATCTAGACTCTACGAATCAAAGCATCAAACGTGCAAAAGTAATTCAGAGAGCAGCAGTTAAAAAATTGAAACATGATGACTATAGGAGTGTCTAATATAGTGAGAATGATACAACTGAAGATATGACAATTATAAATTCAAAAAATCACATAGTTAGCACAAAATCATTTAGGAAGCGAGGTCTTTCACTTTGGGAGGATAAGCGCTGTTGGCTGGATAAAAATTTATCATTACCATATGGACACTACAGCCTAGGTCTTCCCCCACCGTCGAAGAGAAGGAGATGCCTTCCTGTCACAGGTGATGTAGAATAAGTCTAAATAAAAACAATATAATATTCCACTTGTAATAGATCTTGCGATTGCTGCATCTTCCGACATGTAGCAACACTTACTAATATATAAGTAGTCTTATTAAAATTGAAATTTCTACATCTTTCCGATATGTAGAAATGATTACTAATAAATAGGTAGTCCTAATGTGAATGAATATGTGAAGAATTTGTACTCAACATCATTCCGATATGTTGAGCTAATAAAATAACAAACTTTAGGCAAACATTAAACCTAAATTTGAAACATAGCTTTCGGAACATGCCTCATTACATTAGAACATGGAAACTTAGTGACGTTCAAAACGTTCACATAACATATTCTAAAAGAATAGCATTTCGTCATTCAATAGCAAATAGTGATCGAAAACATCGTGGCGTTTGCATTAGTATTGACTCATTGCCTTCACTGAAAGACTTTGCGGATCTCATTGACAACCATAAGACTCGGATCAAGATTCCTCTCGATGACAAGGTATGGATAAAGTGTGATTCATCAGTCAAACTATACGTCTGTTCACCAAAACGTGAAGATGTTGAATATCGATTTTTTCGTTTCAGTGACGTCACATGGGAAACCTTTACAAGGGAGATACTACCACAGATAACGTCATTCATTAAAGATGGAGGACATCAAACGGTTGGAAGTTGTAAATCGGATGTTAACTACAAAAGCAAAGTCAAAACTCAATCTACAAGAGATCGAGAGGAATATACCCAACCGAAAACAATGGTTACTGATAAAACGCAAATTGAAGCCGACAACGAGCTTACATCTTGGAAGACCCTCAATGTTAACATGGAGGATTCAGAGGAAGGATAGATCTCTCACTATCCTATTCTTTCCAAATGGAACAATCCAATGTATTGGAAGGGTCATGGAGGGTGATCTCTCATATTTACACTTAACTTTGGAACATTTACTTGGTGATTCATTATCTGATTGGAAAGTGAAGACAATGACCGTGTTATGTGAATTACACTATCACTATGATTTCCGTAAAGTTACATCATCACATAATCTAACTTATGAAGTGGAGTTATTTCCAGCAGCTCAATTGACTAACTGGCATCCATATCATGTTCATGTGTTCCATAATGGAAAGATTGTGATAACCGGCATTAAAGACATAAGTGATGTGCCTCCCATCATATGTGATTTGAAAAAATATTTCATGAAAACCAAATTGTAGATTTTGTATATATGTGGATAGATAATGAAATGTGAACATGTTTTTTTGTATATATGTGAATAGATAATGAAATATGAGCATGTTTTTTGTTTTCCTTATAAACCCTTGTTTTGGAAAAAAAAGAGAGCAAGTTAATGATACAACATAAAACTTTATTTCAAAACTGTTTCAACATATTTAGTAAGAATTACATCATTTTTATCACATTTTTTTGAAAATAGTTCTAAAGCACTTTTACAGTTATTTTTCAATGGTCTCTCGTTGACAAAATAGAGTACATAGCCACCGCACATTAGAGATGTATTACTTTGAAGTGGGAACGATGTCACTTTCCTAACAGTCCAGGAAAACCTGTTCATCCATAATGCGATATCATGTAAACGAGGTTGATTAAGAGAGTCAAAATATTCGGCAACTTTATAACGATTGATGTATACAGCAATCCAATGTTTTCCGGGAAGATTGTTGGTATCCGTATTGATGATAAGTGAACAAGGATAGAAAGGAATTGAATCAGGTAAATTATCTCTAGAAAAGACATTGAGAAATATTGTCTTGGAGTAGGGATGAGCTTTCCTCATTTTCCTCAAGATTTCTATGTTGCTTAAGTTACTCATCTCTGATAGCTGACAGTCACGTCTCTCATTCTTGTTATCTCAACTTTGCTATCATAGATAGCATAAATGAGACAAGTAATTGTTTTCTTCAAAGGTGACTCAAATGATACCTCCAGTCGTAGATTTCCAGGCTTTGTAACTCCTACGCTATCACCACCTAGATCTGCATCTGCTGTGAGGTTGTACATAATGAAGAAGTAGCCATTCTTGTACATATCCATTGTAATTCCATTTGAATCGTCTGTATTAAACATGTTGAGGGCGGTGAAAATAGAACCATATTCACGTGCGAATTTGCCATCTTTGAAATTAGGCTCATATGCTTCGCAAGATACAAATTTCCCATCCTGATAGAGTGCTAGTTTGCTAACATTAAAGTGTTGGAAATTGAATGGATTCTTTTCAAAAGCACCAATGAATGCCTCATTTTCCACAAATGTGATATACACCGCCTTTGGCATTGCAGTGGGAAAAAGATTTGGGTAGGCATGTGAGGATGATCCCGCACCAATTGTGAAGTTTGTCAACACACTGTGATTAACTGGATATATTGCATTGTTTTTCCTCAATCCTGTCGCATGCTCGTTGATGACTGACGGGTTCATTGTTACTCGCCTTACATTGAGCACGGCATTACTTATGTTGACTTGATAGTTTGTAGCTCCAAAAGCCATTAACGCGAACTCAGGATTTGCACGAATAAATTTTATTTGCATTTTAACCTGTGATAGCAGATATCTAGATTGACGAAGGAAATCAAGATAGACGGGTCCTTTCAAGTATAATTCCTTTGAATCCGCTGTTAAATCCATTCGTCTTTTCAACCCTGCATTTGAGACATCATCAAATTTCCCTTGCTGATCATCATACCACCCAGAAACTTGCAAGTGTGACTGTTTAGCTTGCTTTTGAAATTGAGTCATTGTATGTATATATGCTCCATATGGATATGCTCGATCCCCTCCTTCAATCTGTTTGTCATTCAGTATTACATACACATCTGAGAACAGACTGGCAATAGGAAGATTTGCTAATCCCACTTTATCCTTGGATGAATCGATATTTGTACCATCAGTCTTCTTAATTTGTATACACAACTCTAAATCAATGGATTGACAGTCAATATAATCTTGAGGATTGGCAGGTATATCAAACTGAATAGGCTGCTGGTTACCATCGATATTTGTTGTGGGGACTATGTCTACAATTGTTGAGGAGATGATGTCTGTCTGATGAGGGGGAGAATCGAAGAAACACAAAGCCGAATTGATACTCTGCATCGTATTAGCTCTACAAATATGTTGTCTTCCTTCGTTTTGACTTGTTTCTAGTAGCTGTGGAATTTCGTTTGCGCTTTCTTGTTTTCACTCGACGTCTAGATTTAGAACGTGCTGCTCTAGTCGGCTTTTTACTTTTCCTGCGTCTTTGCTTAGTAACTCGGCCTGATCCAACTTGTCTTGACTTCCTACGTTTCTTCCGAACTGTACGTCTCGTCTTTGTTAAATCATCTAATGCGTCTATGGCAGATTGCTGCGCGCGCATTTTCATAGATTCACCGATATCCTCACCTTGAAGCGCATCAGCTGCAACATTTGCACCAAAATCTAAAGCCCTGCTTCCAACACGCTTCATGATTGGTACGCCATACTTTTTGAGTGTTGGAAGAACCATACGTCTTAGTGCATCAAATATGCCTCCCCCAACTTGTCGTCTACCTCCAACAAACACGGGATAACCGCTCTGATATGATGGTCTACTGTAAATGCCTGTCATTATGACTATTGAATAACTATGGAAGTCACAATAGCGTAAAGCCTTATTCTCGTGACCTAATATGTAGGGTCAAAACAGTAACACCACCACAGAACGGTACTACTTCTCCTGCGTCATCATGAATTGATATGTCAATTCTATTGATGAAATTTCGGCTGATTGGTAGATACATTGTATTAAAAAATTCTCGATTGATTAGTTGCTTCCTTACGGATGAGAGAGGAAATGTGCGCAGAAGTGGGGCCTCAATGTCGCCAACCCTTGTATATTCAATAATGTTACAATAGACGTATAAGTTACTTATATCACGCTCTAGTGATGGGGTTGTATCGCCTATTGATGTACCTTCATAAATAGTTGATTTTGAGAATCCCAATGTGGTCGTTAACACGCTATCCAGCTTGATAAGAGAGTTCTTCCCTACCTTTAGAATCATGCGTTTCTTATGTGGGTCATAAGAAAAGTGATATTCATCTGCATCAAGGTAATCTACACCAAACTCATTTAACTTTGTACACAATTCAGATGGCGTTTTCAAGCTTTCAATGTTCAAATTAACTCTTTTTACAAGTTCACTGGAAGTAGACAATTCATCACCCGATATGTCTTCGCTGTATACGTGGATATCCCATGAAGCATTTGTTGATGCTTTGAGTTTAGAAGAGGACAATTGAACCTTGAATGTATCATTTAATTCTGTCAACCAAGTTGCGCTTTCAAGGCCCTTAAACATCCCAATCATTTCAGATCCAAATTCAATAACAGCGGACTCAGACTTTTCCAATGGTGTCTTTTTAGTAAAAACAATAAATTCTACCTCCTTTTCAACAGTAAATAAAGTTACTTTCTCTTTCTTATATTCACAAGTCATTAACGTTTCCGGCACTGATCCTTGAAACTTTCTTGCAAAGTCTTCAACACTTCTAATAACCTCAAATTTATTTTTTACTCGGATGCTCCTCTTTTGTAATGCATACAATGGCACAATTCTACATTGAAAATCAGTGACTTTCCTCTCCGAATTCCACCCACGTCCATTGTACCAATACCTTGATGAGAAAGTTGTTCTGGAATACCCAAAAGTATGACTCAAATCCTTACCTAATACAAGAAGAACATGCTTCCCTTCCTTCATCAATTTTGTTGACCCCTTTATGACTGGTTTGTAGAATTTATTCAAAGTCAGCTTGAAGAGATCATTTATTCGTTCAAACATTCTACCGATTTCCTTTTCTGTATCTTGCAAGCTCATTGTGGGAACCTTAGAATCAAAAGCTGACGTTGCAAATGCCTTTTGAATTTTAATCATGTTTTGGACAGATGGTAAAGATGTTGAAAAAGGATGTAAAGTTAGATGATGAAAACCCCATGTACCATGTAGACTATTTTGAAATATGCGAAAGCAATCATCCTTCTCTCGCACTTCTTTATGTAATTCAAAATAGTTGTTCTTTAGCAAACTGATATCGTTGTAATAAGTAATTTCAGTTAGAGCAACTTCATGGGGTCCATGCAGAGTAATTGGATTAGCGAATTCAACAGAGTATAGAGATGGTTTGTTACTTGGGAATATCTTGGGGTTGCTATTGCTTGGAAGAATGATATTGAAGTTAGTAGACATGTTAAAGTCATATATGGAAGAAGTCACATGTTATATTAGCTTAAAAGTTACGAGTGTCTCCCATCTCCACATTTTGTAGATCCTGGTGCGTTATCCAGCTATTGAATGAATCAGGATATCCTTTCCATTTAACTAGATATTTCCTTTGATTGCCATGACCTTTCCTCCTAATTATTTTATCAATCATATACACCTCTTCACTTCTGTCTACTACTTGCAATTCATGAGAGTAAAATTTTCCTTCAATTGGATTGCCATGGTAATCTATTAATTTATACATGGTGGGCCTAAATTTTGTATTTACTTCATCCACAAAAACTCTTCTTCAGTCCAATTAGGTAGATACCCCTTCTCAAATGTAGACTTGACCTTTGAAATCCGAACTCTATCACCAACATTAATTTTCTTTTCATTGGAAATGTTTTTCGCTTTCTTATCATACAATCGAAGCCATACATCCATCGCATTATCTGGGGTAACATCAACTGGTTTCATCTTAATGATTCGATGGTAGCTTTCATTGTAATTCTTAACAAATTTCTGCAGCTCACCTACCCAAACATGTGTATTTTTTGCAGTGAAATAGCGCCATATTTTTGTCTTCAGTGTGCGATTGAACCTCTCAACCATGGCAGCTTTATAAGCACTTTTGACACTAAACAATTCCACATTATGACTTTTAAGGAGACTTCGAACATGAGAGTTTTCGAATTCCTTCCCTTGATCGGTCTGTATTCTTTGCGGAACACGCCCCTCATCGAAAATGCTCCGAAAAGCCGCTTCAATATCTGGTCCTCGTTTAGATTTCAGCGCACGTGCCCAAGCATAGCGAGATAAAATATCTATTACGGTTAAGATGTATTTATAGCCATCATTGTACTGTGATATCTGTTGCATGTCAGCCAAGTCCGCTTGCCATTGACTATCTATATTGTTAACAACATATTTTCTTGTTGGAAACCGCTTTCTCGCATTTTTGTGAAGAGTGTAAGTCGGTTGACTCCTCAACCACTTCTTGACTTTCTCTATTCCCACACCTGCTGCACGAGCTAGAACCTCCGGACGACTGAAACTTGCGGGATGATTTAAGTCGTAATAAATCTTTCTGAGTTTCACTGCTGTACTCATCGTCTTTGTTCTGATTTGCACGCGTATTACTCGCACAGCAACTGCTAACACAATTGATATCAACCTCTATGCCCTCTTCTCCTTTGCCTTCGAGCGCAGATTTCAAACAACAGCAAAATTTTTGTAACGACATGATATGAGAGAGGCAAGGCTTAATTCATATTTGCTTAATATTTACTATACTCCTTCGCAACACGCATTGAGCGCCTAGTAGCTCTTTTTGGTTGCAGATCATCGGGATCTGCAAGCTCTCGCTTGACCGCCATCGTGGGTGTTTTACTCTTTGATCCATCTTGTAAGTGACCCTTATCCAATTCATTCACAGTCGGTCCTCCAATAATATTGTGAGGTACATTTTGATCAGATAAAATTTTCTGAAAATATGTCCACCCTTGTGGTGCACCTAGTTTTCGCCTTACATCTCTGACAGCATATTGTAGAAGGTCATCTATGTGACTATTTCTAATAACATCACCAGTTGTTTCATCTATTATCTCCCCTCTCTCATTGAACTTCACATGTGGATCAATGAAGTCAAATAATCGCTCAGCGCGCACACGATATGGTCGAGGTGTTGACAAGGTTATAAATCGTCGCAACTTGTCACGAATCTGTCGCCTCTCGTCAATGTTTTCAGCTGCTAACTGCATTCGTCGATAGGGATCCTTAATCTTCTGAATTTCCATATCCTTTTGTGTTAGTTCCTTAAGTTGATTCGTAATAGGTTGATCTATATTTTTGACTTCCTGTGCACTTTGTAATGTAGTCAATTGTACATACTCCTCTTGAGGAATGACTACCATCTTTGAATACGACATGTTTGAAAATAATAAGGCAACAAAGTACATTGCTTAAAACTAACTGTGAACCGAGAAAACTGTCATTGGTTCAGCGGAATTAGGTATGATATTTGTTCGAAATCGAAGTCGTTCCGGACATTCCTGGGTTAGATCAATAAATAGATAACCATGTGGTTTCTTTGTTACATCTTCATATATTTTTGAAAGTACTTTAGGTTGTTGAGGTAATATCTGTCTACTGAGATGATGTATCTGACTGCTATCTCTTGGATTTTTAAATATTGTCAAATAATGTGTATTCAAACTTCTAGTTCTTTGCTCTTTCCCTCCATCGAAGATGTTTTGGGTGATGTAGATAATAAAAGCTTCCCTATGATGTGCAGTTTGAATGAACATTTCAGTTACATCCTTTGAAGATTTGCTTTCTCGTAATAGATCATCTAATACTAGTAAGTCACCTGCTTTGATATCCTCAGTTGATGGCAACCCTTGCTTCACCTCATAACCTTTCTGGCGAAGTGCAGAATGTAGCTGTGGTTGAAATATTCCATAATACCATTTGACTCTCTTAATTTCCTTGTTAAACATTTCATTTCTATATTGTAGCAATTCAGTTACAAATGTAGTTTTAGCGGACTGACTTGGTCCAGCGACACACATTGTGCGATCAGTGAATAGACGAAAATCTGTCATCTTATAATTCCATTAACATTAAACTCATCATCCCGCTAATTTTGCTTAGAACAACAAAACAGACACATGTTCCAGATCAAGTTTATTTACATTCAGAATAGAAACTTTCAAGTTACATTTACAAATTAAAACATTTACAAATTAAAACATTTGTGTTTCCTCATCACAATTAGGATTATAGAAAGTTTTCAAGTCAGCATCTTGGCGCTTCAACTTCAATTTAGGATTCCCATCTTTAGATTTCCGACCTCGCTTTTTGCTCTCTTCCTTCCCATCACTTGAAGCAGTCTTATCAATGTTAATTAAACATTTATCAATTGGCAGTGGTTCATAGACTAGTTGAAGAACCTTCATTTGTAAAGATGCGACTTTACCAGTCGAACCATGTGAGCCAATATAAAGTCCGGTAACGTGAACTAAGCCCATATAGCGGCCCCGTTTGAGATCCTCACATTCCATCGCGTTTGTAAAGAGATCGAATGCTTGAAAATGATCAGATAGTTTTAAAAACAGTGTATCGAATTCCGGCAATTCCTTATAACCAACTCCTTCCTCTAATGCCTTTCTCCAATGAGTGGGAGCACTTTCAGGCAGCTCAACACATTCTTTCGCAAAGGAGTCAATAGTTTTAAGAATCACCTGTTGCCATTTTGGAAAAGTCACTCGCATTTGTCTCATATTGCTATACCCTGATGTAGACATACCATTACTGTGGAAGAATGGAACTTGAAGATAAAAGCCATCATCACCATAATTCAAGGTTTGAAAGTAGAACGTATTTCCAATCCCTTGCACCTTTCGTGTCGGACGAAGCTTCAAGAGATCTTGCTCAAAAGCGTCACCTTCCTCTCTGATTGTATACATTTTCTGAGTCATGTTTCAACAAGTACTAATTCGGAGCTTTCAACCAGCGCAAATGAATTGTCACTTGAAAGTGGTAAAATATCATTAAAGCGTCTTCCTTATATACACCTATATATGACTCATCAATCAAAGTGATGACGTGTCACTTTATGATTCGCTAACCTTATATTAACATTGCAGCAGTTGCTGCAATCCTTCCAAGCGGACTATTGATAACACCATTAATACTGTTTCCAATATCATTTAACATACTTAGAAACCCACCACCACCGCGCTGAATTAAGTTTCGCCTTTTCTTATCACTACTCCTTGGATTTGAAAACTTTTTTATGCTATTCAAAGAGCCAGCATTCAACAGAGGCTTGTAAATAGGTAGACATTTGTGTATTGCAAAAGCTAAATCACGAATGAAATCATCACTTGAATTTTGAATCAATTTACACTTCTTCTTATTATCATGTATCCTGTTTAACTTTCGCAACGCCTTTTTAAACTGACTTGAAGGTTTGAAGGACCGTTTCGATTGACGAGAAGATGCCTTCCGTTTTACAGACATTTTTATTCTAATATGGAAATAGATAATACAATTACAATTTTTGCTTAGTACTTACAACATTATATACAAAAGTTTACAAGCATTCACACAGAGTTTGTTGCTGGTACGTATAAAATTACATAAAACACTTAGCAAGTTGTAGAGGGAAACTGATATACACTCACATCGGCTAGAGTCTCATTTGTAGCAGTTATGAGCTGCTCAATGTCTTTCATTAGATGTTTTGAAATAGGACAGCACATACAGCAAGGCTTTAAATGGAAAGTCTTTAAAATATTGGCATAGTATGCCCGCAAACTGATCACCTCAGAATGTCCTTGAGCAGCCACATTGATGCTTACTGATGGCGGTCCACTGAACAAGTCCAGTTTGCACTTCTCACCCTTCTCATCATAGTAGCTGGAGGTGATAATGTCATGGAGACATGTGTTGAGTTTCCGTTGGATACTGCTGCACCAACAGCGAGAGTATTCCGGTACAATCTCCGTTTGAGATAGTGGGCGAAATACTTCGTTGAGCCAGAATCTTGCAACTCGTGTAAGAGCGTTGTTCACGACTCTCATCAACATTCTCTGCACCACAACGTCCTCTCCGCAGCGGAAATACTTCACTATTTCCTCCATCAGATCCACCAAATCCGCTTTATAGCCAGTTATATTCACGGCAGAATAAAATATATTACCCGTGAAGAGTTGACTTCGGTAAATTATTGAAATGGGAATGTTGGTAGTGAACGACATGCTGATTGACATTGTATTAGCCTCAAATTATGCTTGAAATAGAACGGTACAATGTCCTCCTTATATAGAAAAGTCACACAAAGACACAATAGTGACCAATCACAGACCTGCATGATGACTCATCATGTACGATATACAGTGACTGTTGAAGATATTTCTTCATCGCAAAGGGGACAAGATGAAGTTTCAAAGGGTACATAACATGTAGAACACATAACGCTATGACAACATGGCAAAAAGAGAAGGGATCGTTCCTGTTTAAAACATTTAACGCAGTTCCGTTCACATAATAATTTAAATGTCTCTTGTTCTAATTTCCTTCTGAAGTCACTTTTATTGGGAGAACTTTTTATTAAAACACTGTCAGATGTCTCCTTCTTTCCATATCGTTCCAATTTGATCCTCCTAATTTCACTATCATTGCAGTGTAGCATGGAGAAATCCTCTATCCACCTACGATCCAAATTGTGATTCATAGCATGCTCATCTAGATCCATTAGTCGATCAACTAAATCACCAGCGTTGATATTTTCACTGAGATTTGTTACAGTTTCTATGGCTTTGAACGAATATCCAAGGTCTCTTGCGACAACCCACGACGTTGGGATACTAGTCATCATTATGTATGTCATCAAAAACTATCTCATATTTATAGCATAGTTTGTCTACGTAAAAGGAAAATCAATGTGTCATCTTGATTACAATGGTTGCAATAGTCACAATAGTCGCAATTGAGCAAACCCATTCAAAATCAAACAACGGACGTCTATCGGTACGTACCCAAGTGCTCAGAACCAAACCACACAAGTTCGATCATAGACGTTCCGAAACACAGTGTAGCAAACACATGTACCTATCCAGTAAAACAGATCTCATACAAGTTCCTATTGATAACACTGAATTATACATGTACCTATCCGTGTGCCTATCGATAACTAAACTATACATGTACCTATCCATGTACCTATCCATGTTCCTATTGATAACACTAAACTTTACATGTACCTATCCATGTACCTATTGATAACACTAAACTTTTACATGTACCTATCCATGTACCTATCCGTGGCAAGTAGGGCACAGTTTTCACTACTGTTCTTGTATTATTCTGTACTCGTATTATACATTTTCTTTCTTGTAAGCAAGAAATAGGCCAGGCCTAATACCCCTGTATTAAAAGGCAATGTTGCACATGGGCTAATTATATTTCCATTAATAATTCCAAGCCATTCACAACAATGCTGTATCAATTCATGAATTCAACTGACACATTACAACGATATGTACATGTACATTTCAAATCAGACTACTAATTCAAATTGTTATCTATATACAGAGTATGCATACAAGTCATGGACATCAGTTTCTACAGGGGAAGGATAGAACAATTAAGTTATATCTATATGTAGGGAAAAATATGTCATCGAAATGAAGTAGGAAATCTATGGTCCGTGGCTTAGATATCTGTAGTAGACAAAAGCATTAATCACAAAATTACTACATTTCCCCTCTTGAGGGGTTTAACCACTCAACAAGGATGTAGAAAATCGAAGTTTTTAAATAATTCAAGATGTCGTTATCACAACAAGTGAAAAAGTTTGAATACTCAAGTGGGTTTATAACTTTCATACAAGTGAACTTTTTGTATGGGCCTTACAAAGATTCCTTTATTGGTTTTCAACTTTACAGTTCGCACAAGACCATCTTTCCCCGGTAGTAAATCAACCACTCGTGCTAGTGGCCATTTGCTGCGAGCTATGTTTCCATCTGCGATCAAACAAACATCATATATTTTGATTTGTTGTTCTTCCGTTTTCCACTTTTGTCTAATTTGAAGAGTTGGCAATACTTCCTTAGTCCACCTCTTCCAAAAATGATCTTGTAATTGCTGTAAATATCTGTGTCTCTTTTGTATCGGAACATCCTCTTTGAAAACATCTGGTAAAGAAGATAATGGTCTTCCAAGAGCCAGATGAGCAGGGGTGATAGGCTGCAAATCACGATGATCAGTATCTTGAAATGTAAGTGGTCTCTGGTTCAATCTATACTCAATATCTGTCAGTACAGTATTCATTTCTTCATAGGTCAAAAGAGATTTTCCAAGTACAGCTTTCAAAGGAGTTTTCAGGGACTTATTCAATCTTTCATAAAATCCTCCTCGAAATGGACTTTTTTCAGTGACAAATTCCCAATGTATCCCTCTTTCTCCACAAAAGTTCTTTATTTCTTTCGCATTGATTAATCGTTGTGCTTTCTTGAAACTTAAAAAATTGTCACTCATTATGAAATTACAAATCCCTCTGCGATTCATCATTCTTCGTAGTGCATTTAGAAATTCCTCTGTGTTCATCGAAAGAGTCAATTCAAGATGAACCATTCGGCTTGCATGCAAGTGAAAAGGCAAATATATGACTTGACAGGTCCAGTTGGCGTTTTAAGCATCAAAGGTCCACTGAAATCCAATCCAATATTTGTAAAGGCGGGGGCAATTGTAGTTCTTTCTGAAGGCAAAGATCCCATTTTTTGCTTACTCGGGGAAGTTTGAAGGTGCTTGCATTTCAAGCATTTGTGAATTGTTTTCGAAACTTCTCTGCGTCCATGTATAACCCAAAACTTTTGGCGGATTACACACAATGTCGTTTCGATTGATGCGTGATTATTCAACGTGTGATAATACATGATAAGTTTCTCGGTTACCATGTCACTGGTTGGTAAAATTATTTGATGTTTCGTTTCCTCTGATAAATTTGAAAAATCCAGACGACCTCCAACGACTAACAAGCCTAGTTCAATATCGTATTTCGGGTCCAGTGATAGAAGACAACTGTCTTTCCTTATAGGTCTGCCATTTTGTAGATTTTTAAATTCAGACGAAAATCTTTGTTTTTGTATGTTTCGGACCAACATTTGTTCAGCTAAACGATAACCTTGGCAAGTCAAACTTCCATCTTTGGTTCGTAGATCTGAGTATTTCCACTTCAGCATTTGACCTATTAGACGAACAAGGTCGATGTAATTTTCATATTTTAACACAAGATTGTTTTCGACAACTTCTGAAGTAAGACATACCGCTTTCCTAGTTTCAATCTGGCTTTCAGGAAAATCAGGTAAGTTATCATTGCTTTCAATGTCAGGCCATTGACTTTCATCTTTCCTTAACCAGTTTGGTCCCTTCCAATATAGTGAGTTTTCGTGTAAGTCATCAACAGATACTCCTCTGGTCAATAAATCCGCGGGATTTTCTGTACCAGGCGTATGACGGAAGGATTTTGGATCAAACAAATCGTGAATTTCTTGTACCCGGTTTGCCACATAAGTTTTCCAAGCAGAGCTAGGCTTCTGAATCCAACAGATAGCAATTTGTGAGTCAGTAAAAAAGCATACTTTATCAAATGTCAAATGATCCAGTGCCGCTATTATGTAACTGCACAATCGAGC
Source organism: Prostheceraeus crozeri (assembly GCA_907163375.1). Classification (NCBI taxonomy): domain Eukaryota; kingdom Metazoa; phylum Platyhelminthes; order Polycladida; family Euryleptidae; genus Prostheceraeus; species Prostheceraeus crozeri. Next base: position 271,776 of record CAJQUW010014004.1, read on the forward strand.
TGATAGTAAGATGGCAGTCAATTCCAGACGAGCCAAAGATTTCTTCTTCCTTGGAGCAACTCTCGCTTTTCCCATCACATGCTGTACTATCACATCATCCTTCTCATTGAAAAATCGAATGTATACCGTGCAGCCATGTGCTTTCTCAGATGCGTCTGAAAATGATATCATTTGAATTTTTGAGTTATTCGTTTTTGCCACTATCAAACGAGGAATCCGAATTTTTTCAAGCAGAGGCAACTCTTCTTCCCACTTTTTAAATGACGACAAAAGCTCGCCGGAGAGTTCCTCATCCCAATCAAGATCCATCTCCCAAAACTGTTGTATCATTATTTTTGCTCGAATTGTGAATGGTGCGTAGAGGCCAAACACATCATATACTGTATCTGGCTTACTTTGCTCAAGATAGAACGTTTTGTGACATTCTCCAGCCTTTTTAGTATTTTTTCATTAAGCTTACAACTGAATTCATCTTTCGTGACATTCCAACCTATGCCCAATGCTTTTGTAAATCCATTTTCCTTGTCTTCAAACTCAACCACCTCCTTCTTCAATCTATCCTCTGGAGAAATCGAATCCATTACTCGACAATCGTTTGATACGAATTTGGTCATTTTCCAACCACCTTCGGCAAAGACTTCTTTCAGCTCATGCAACAGCTCAATAGTTTCTTCCACAGAATCAGCTCCTCCACAGTAGTCATCCACGTAAATGTCAGAGGCAGCCTCACAACCTCGAGGATATCTTTCTTTCATTTTCGGTGTACACTGTATTGACGTGATGGTTAATGCTAGCAATGGCCAAGAAGGGTGAAGGTTTGATTCCGAACATCAATCGAGTCATAACATACCGAGTAGGCTCTCTGGAACGGTCACAGTGCCTCCATAAATATTGTTGGTGTCGGTAGTCATCTTGACTGATTTGTGTTTGACAAAACATTTTCTCTATGTCACCCATCAACGCAATTTTTCGGGTACGAAATCGTAGTAAAATCTTCACCTGGTCCTGTTGCAATGCTGGTCCGGATAAGAGACAATCATTCAGGGAGTTTCCGTGTTTATCGGGAGAGCTGGCGTTGAAGACAATCCGTGTGTTTGTGCTGACACTTTCCTGACGAATGACTGCATGGTGTGGAATGAAATACTGTGGACCGTTAGAGAATTCAAGTATTTCATCGTCATTTGCTGGCCTAGCGAATCCAAGTCTTTCATAGTCCTTCATGGCCTGTTCATAATCTTTAAATTGAGTTTTGTTCTTTTCAAGACGTCTTTCTGTGGAAAGTAGTATTTTCTTTGCAATTTCGAAGTTATTGTCAATTTGAGGACAGTTTTGATTGAATGGTAATTTCACACAATATCGTCCATTTTCAAACTTGACGGTTTGCTTGAAGTGATCTAATGTAAACTTTTCTTCTTTGGTATAGACTTCGTTTTTGTCTTGAATACCTATTGCTTCAAGTTTCCAAAAGTTTTCAACTTCTAATTCTAGATCGGTTTTCACACGTGACTGAAGGAACATACAATTGACATTATTGTTTTCTTTGAACTTGCTTGTGCCATTCTGCTGCCTTGATTCCAGATTTACGCCAATAAAGACATGTCCGAATACAGTCTGCATAGCTGCTGGAACCATGTCATCGTTTGGATTGCGCACTATATGTCCCGACACCAATTTGAGATAATGATTGATCCCAACCAAAATATCGATTTCAGATTCTGCATGAGAAAATTCATCTGCAATATCAATACTTTGTAAGTGTGAACATCTTTCAAAATCAATTTCTATAGGCTCAATCGGCTTGCAAATCCTTCCAGATCTGACCAGAGCGTTAATGTAGTAGATTTTTCCATCTTCGTTGTACTTTGAAAGTCCAAAAGAAACTCTATCCGTTTTCAAAATCGAAACCTTCTCTCCAAACCCATTCACGTGAACATTGAAGTTTCTGTTATAGTTCATGTTCATCTTGCGAACAACACTTTCCTTGATAAATGTATCTTGACACATTGTGTCGAAACCAACTCTGACCATTTGCGACTTTCCATTGAAATGAATTTTAGCAAGTGCTGATGGCATAATTCGCTTGCAAGCAGTGCTATTAAGACAGGGTGAGTTTATCGTTGAGTTCAGGGATTGCGATTCAACAGCTTCACTTACATCTTCGTCATGCCTATCAAAATGGAGAAGGCTGTGATGCTTTTTCATACATGCTTGAACTAAGCAAAGGCCATTGTGTGGTTCGCACTCCTTTCCTGGATGGAATCGATTCAAGCATTTGAAGCAAAGTTTCATTTCTTTTGAATAACTCCATCGGTCTTTTACGCTTTCTTTTTTGAAGCTAAAACATTCTTGCAGTTTGTGGTTCCTCAAGCATTTGATACATTTTACTTCTTGATTATTTCTTTCGTCGGGCTCTTGATTGGCAGTCAGCGATTGAACTGAATAATTCATAGCCCTTCTTTCAACATTTGAGTTTTCCTTTCTGGATCCAGATTTCTTTTGATTGAAGTTGCATTCAATAGCTTCTCTAGAGCGAACTTCCTTTGTAATCCATTTTGAATACTCTTCAATCGAAGCAAATTCTTCATCATGATGAGATTGCAACAATTCGTTCTCCCAACTAAGTCTGAGATCCTCATTAAGTTTAGATTCCAAGATGGGAATGAGTAAAGCATCAATAGGATTATCAATTTTGCTCAAGCATCTCGTTAGTGTATGTAGCTTTCCTTGAATAGTATCATAACAATTTCTAAGAGTAATAGTATCATTCGAAGGGCACGATGGCATTTCAAGGATGGACTTCATTATGTTCCTCACAACACTTCTTGGCTGTCCAAAACGGGAGCGAACGTGGTGCAACGCACGTGAATAATTTTCCGCTAAAGGTGAAAATGAATCCATGCAATGTAATGCAGTTCCTTTCATGCTTTGACGCAACTATCTATATTTGTAGAATTCTGATATTCTTTCATTGCTGTGGATAAGAGCATCAAAAGATTCCGACCATGTATAAAAATCATTGGTATCTCCGAAAAAATCAGGTGGATCGATACCTGAGGGTAAACTTTTACCATGTCTTGATTTGTCACCTTGACATAATTTTGAGATTTCATATTTCTTTTCCTGTATCATAGCATTGACTTCTCTATATTTCATCTGTAATTGGTTTGCAGTTTCATTTGTGAAAGTATCCAAATTTTCAGCAATAATTTCATTCACCTTTTCAACGGACTTTTGTATATTTTTCATCGCATCTCTGTATAGAAATTCACTGACTGCATTTTCAATATCCTTTTCTAAGTTCCTCATTTTTGAATCAATATCTTCAAAGAACCAATTTACCTTTTCCAATATGGCATCTGACTGGCTACAGTCACCATTTGTTACATCTGAATTTTGATTATTATTGTTCGTCTGTGAGTGCGATTCCAAAAATTTGTACATCAACTTACGTGTTTCTTCTTGTTCCTTCATGCGATTTTCTTCTTGCTCTTTCATCATTTGCATGCGATTTTCTTCTTGTTCTTTCATCATTTGCATCATCATTTGTAGTGTACTATAACTGTCAGCATTGACACGATTCTGTTCAGATGCACAAGATAATTCACCGTGCTCCATAATTCTTTTAATCAAATTTCCTCTTTTGCCACTTGCCGAAATATTCAATTCCTCGCAAATTTCACGCAATTCATCCAAATTCTTTTTTGACAAACTGTTTTTATTCCAAGAATGAGACATGTTGTGAATTGTATTAAAAGGCAATGTTGCACATGGGCTAATTATATTTCCATTAATAATTCCAAGCCATTCACAACAATGCTGTATCAATTCATGAATTCAACTGACACATTACAACGATATGTACATGTACATTTCAAATCAGACTACTAATTCAAATTGTTATCTATGTACAGAGTATGCATACAAGTCATGGACATCAGTTTCTACAGGGGAAGGATAGAACAATTAAGTTATATCTATATGTAGGGAAAAATATGTCATCGAAATGAAGTAGGAAATCTATGGTCCGTGGCTTAGATATCTGTAGTAGACAAAAGCATTAATCACAAAATTACTACAACCCCATTAGCGGGTCATCTGGTCCTTTTCTCCAATTGACAGTCTTTACGTTATGTCATGAAAAATTTGTATTCACATTTGTAAAAAATGCATGAAACTCATTTTGTTTGGAGAATCCGTAGTAGTCCGTTGTTTGAATCAAGTAAAACAACTAGGTATTCCAATTGATGATTTATTGAATGAAATACTGCGTTTATATAGCAAAATGTGAGGTCTCATTATTGTCAGCTCTAAAGCGCTCACTTTAGGTTATTTAAACCACAAAATCAAATTACAACTGTTTGGCAGCAGAAACACTTTATTGTAAAAAATAAAGTCATACACAAAATATTAGTGGTAAATTCGATAACCACGGCGCAGCTGATTTCTCGCGCGAAGTTCGAATTTAGTTTCGATTCGAAACGTGTATGAATTGGTAAGCACCTGTTACAACTCCTCCCCATCACAAATGAAGTCCTTGTATCGGCCAGGACGTCTTCGGATCCGAGTGCTTCGTCTTGGAGTTGGAGTCGCAGTAGAAGGCTCAGCAGCAGTCGAGTCACCAGCGGATGGAGAAGTTGCAGAAAGATCCATGGAGGCAGCAGGAGTTGGATGATCAATTGGAAGTTCGGCTTGATTCGGCTCGTCAGCAGGAGGGTCATCACGCATAGCAGCATCTGTGTGTGTTTGTGGTGTATGGGAATTATGACTTGGCTCCAAAGAGGGAAGATCGGAAGAAGTATGTTGATGTGAGGAGGAAATGGTGATTTGATCTCTATGACGTCTGTGGACAGAACCGTCTGAACTATCAATTATATTGAACATCTGATCTCCTAATTTATTAATAATAATACCCTCGCAAACTCGAGAAGTATTGCCTCGATAGAACTGAATTTCAGTGGTATCCATTCTATTCATTCTTAAAAGTCTCCCTTTGAAAAGTAGAGCCGGAGGCTTACCAGTGGTAGAGTGTCTCGCATTTCGGTAATGCAGGAGGAAGGTGTCGATTGTTTGGACGAGGTTCTTGAATGTAGTTGGTGAAACCGCCTTGATTGCTTGCTTTAAAGTGCGCACAAAATTCTCAGCGAGGCCGTTGGATTGCGGATGTCTGGGTGCCGTTTGAATAGGATGGCAGCCAATGGAGCGGAGCCAGGCTTGCAAGTCCGAAGATACAAAATGTGTGCCGTTGTCCGTGACTAGTACCTGAGCGATACCTTCCCTCGCGAAGAAACTTTGCAACGCCTTCCGGGTAAACTCTGCATTTGCTGTCGTTGTTAAGAAAACCTCGGGGAATTTGGAATAGGCGTCCTCCAATATGAGCGCATAATAGGTACCCAAAAATGGTCCGCAATAATCGGCATGCAAGCGCTGCATAGGTTGGAACGGTAATGGCCAAGGTATGTTGTTGGTATGATTCCTTGGTTTTCTTGCGCATCGTTGACAGTACTTGACGAAGATTCGGATATCAGTATTTATCTTCGGCCACCAACATACAAGACGAGATAGGGAAACCATCTTGTCTCTCCCCAAGTGAGACGAATGCAGATGCTCAAGGAAACTTTGGCGTAGAATTGGAGGTATGACCGGCCTTTCTTGAAAAACGATGACGCCATCTGCAGTAATGTGCAAATATTCACGATTCGCGTGAAGTACAGGAAATCGTCGTTTGGCAGACAAAGACCATCCTCCTTTTAGTGCAGCGATGACAGGACCGTAGAATGCAGAAGTTTCCTGAATCAAGCTGTTTCTTGATACTGGCAGGCTTTGTACGAAGTTAACGGTTTCTGAAGGTGGTTCTTCAAAACCAGAGTGTCTGGAAAGGTAATCGGCGTTAGGTATCTTCGTTCCAGGTTGATGCCTTATGCTGTACGAGTAGCCGCTCAAGTCCAAAGCCCATCTCTGCAACATTCGGGAGGTTGCCTTGTTTATTGACGCATGACTGTCAAAAATGTAGCTGAGAGCCTGGTGGTCGGTGACAATCGTAAAACGCTGACCGTAGAGATATTTGTGTAACCTTTGAACTGCCCAGTGGATGGCTAAGGCTTCCTTCATCGTTTGGCTGTAACTCAGCTCGGCGGTGTTCAGCTTTCTCGACACGCAAATGACTGGATGTCCTTCTTGATTTAATACAGCTCCCAAGGCGTATTCGGAAGCATCCACCATCAACTCTGTTGACCGTCCCAGCGTGAAAGGTCGCAAAACTTGACCATGTAAGAGTTGATTCATGAGATGGTTGTACGCTTTGTTGGAATGGACTGTCCATTGAAAGTCGTTCAGCATCTGGTACAGTGGTTGTGTGATGTGGGCGAAGTTGGGCACAAATCTTGAATAAAACTGGGCGAAGCCCAAGAAGGATCTCAACTTTGCTGCAGTGTCAGGTCTTGGCGCGTCTTTTAGAGATTTGATTCGGTTTGTATCCGCGGAGATGCCGTCGCCGTCCAGTATATACCCGAGGTATTTTAACTTCTTGACTGAGAATTCGGACTTGCTTGCATTGATTCTAACATTGAAACTTTTCAATGCTTGCAGTAGCGAGTACAGTCGTTGATCGTGTTCTTCTTTGTTGTTGCCCGACACTATAAGATCGTCTTGGTAAGCTCGTACACCCTCCAATCCGTTGATAACCATGTCCATAACCCTTTGAAATATGCCTGGAGAAACATTCAAGCCAAAAGGTAAGTTCTGGTATTGGAACAGGCCCCATGGTGTATTAATGGTTGTCAATTCCTTGGCCTTTTGATCCAGCGGAATCTGGAGAAATGCGTGCGTGAGATCGATCTTCGTAAATAGCTTGCCTGCGAGGCCTTTAAACATATCATCCACAGGTGGTGTTGTTGTTGCAGTTTGTCGTAATTGCTTATTGACGGTCACGCGATAATCGCCGCAAATTCTGGGTTGTCCATTTGGTTTAATTGGGGTCACAATCGGAGTAGCCCAGGCAGATGATTCAACCGGCTTAAGGATACCATCAGTAACCATTTGCTTCAAATTATCTTGAACTGGACCGCGAAGACCATACGACAATGGTCGAGATCGGTAAAACTTTGGCTCGCCGACGAATTCCAGTGTTATAGGCTGAATATTCATACCACCAGTATGGCTACTGCACTGTTGTATGAGATCTCGGATTGTTGAGGAAAGCGGAATGATGGGGCTGATGGTTGAATTGAGGACGACTTGGATTTTCAATGCACGTAGACCATCAAGTCCTAGTACCTTAGGACCTTCTCGTGTAATAAGCATCGGCAGTTGAACCGAACCGTTACTTGTCTTGACCTGTGCCGTAATCTTTCCCATGACTGGTAGCCGATGACCAGAAACCCCGGTGATTGACGTTGAGGTTCGTAGTAGTGGAGCCTGTAGCTCGAGACGCCTCAGCTCAGTCGTTGGCATGAACGTTACGGGACTACCGGTGTCGATAATAAATTTAGTTGATCGACCGTTGGAGAAGGAAACTGAATGGTAGAGATGCCCATTGGATTCGAGAGTGAATGCGAAGATCTCCGGTGGATCCAGCTCTGAGTCTGACGGAGGGTTGGCAGTAGCGACAGCCTTGACGGTAGAGTTGACCGGTTTGGAGCGGCAGACTTTGGCTATATGTCCTATTTTGCGACATGAATGGCATTCGGCTTTCTTGAATTTACAATCAGAACGTAAATGATTGCCACCGCAGGAATTGCATTTGCCTGATATGCGGGGTTGTTGGGACTTCTGCCTACGATTAGAAGCATGTTGATTAGATGTTGAAGGAAACTGGTATGATGGCTTATGTGGCTGGAAACTCTTGTTTCTATTTGGCGGTTTGTGGTGATGTCGATTTGCAACCAAAACATCCGAGCTGGCTTGTGGCATCGCCTGGTTGACTGCGTCCCAGTCCTCCAAGATAGCTTTCGCTAGCTTAAAATCCAACTTGGTTTCCTTTAAGAGTTTTCGCTTTAACTCCGGATCCCGGATACCGGCTACGAGTCGATCTCTCATCTGAATCTCCAGGTCGGTGAACCCACACTTGGCCGCTTGACGTTGAACGCGAAGTATGAACGCCTTGTTTGACTCGTCGGACCTCCTCGTAAGGTTGTGAAATCTTTCTCGCTCGGCAACTTGAAAGTTTACTGGTGAGATGTGCTTCTGCAATAAGGCTTGAAGACTTTTAACATCCATAGTCGTTACGTCCGCCGGAAACGCCAAGTCCTTAAGTAGCGCGAACGCGTGCTTGCCAATATAGGTAATGTAATGGGCTGTTTGGTTTGTTGTGTCGATAGCCATGTTGGTCTTGACATATTCGCCAAACCTTATGTGCCAGTCGGCGACACCGTTCACGTCGTTGACGTCCAAAGGCTCGATTGGGGCGTAGTTCATGTCGACTTTGCTCCGTAAACTTTAGTTTTCTTTCTTCTGGTCCCTAAATTTCCTTAGGTTGCTTAAGTCCCTAGGTCCCTGAAGTTTATTAACCCTTAGATCCTTAGCAAGTGCTCTGTGCAACCTCAGGTTAGTAGGAAACCTATGACTTACAGCTAAACCTTATAGCCTTACAGCGTTAAGCTCGTTAATAAGGCCCTTAAGAGTGCTGTCTAGAGTAGAGAACCTAAACCTCGCTACACCTATGTGTTTTTGAATGTAAGTGTGTGCGGGGTCAGAGGGACTCAGGATGGTGGCTGAGTGAACAAGTTAACAACTAGCCGTACCGTAGTACTGAAGGAAAATGAAGAAAGAGAGATAGCGGTTTTGGTCGGAAAGTAAGAGTGCGTGTTTAGCTTTAGTTTGTTGAAGGCTCGTAGATACGCGACAGCAGTAGTAGGGTCGCACCATTAACCAGTAGCAGCAGTAGGATGCAGTAGAGCGACAGTAGAAGAAGTCGCAGTAGCCAGGAACCGATCCTGCTCGATAACGCCAATTGTAGTAGTCCGTTGTTTGAATCAAGTAAAACAACTAGGTATTCCAATTGATGATTTATTGAATGAAATACTGCGTTTATATAGCAAAATGTGAGGTCTCATTATTGTCAGCTCTAAAGCGCTCACTTTAGGTTATTTAAACCACAAAATCAAATTACAACTGTTTGGCAGCAGAAACACTTTATTGTAAAAAATAAAGTCATACACAAAATATTAGTGGTAAATTCGATAACCACGGCGCAGCTGATTTCTCGCGCGAAGTTCGAATTTAGTTTCGATTCGAAACGTGTATGAATTGGTAAGCACCTGTTACAATAAATATATTTTCTATTCATGTAGGCCTACATGTATTTATGTCAGTGAAATATCAGTGAAATGTCACTTTCCCATTTAGACTATAAAATATGCTATGCACGTTGGTTATTATCTGGACTGTCGAATTCAAAGTCATAGTTGATGACTTTACATGAGAGGTTCATTGTCATTGAGACAAAAAGACAGCTCCCTTTAGTAGGCCGAACGTTTTAAACATTTGGCCAACTGGAGGGAGCTGTCTATTTTGCCTTTTTGTCTCAATGAATTCAAAGTCGTCTGGCATTTTGGTAGATTTAGGGGTAATAATATTGTCTACAATCACACATATCCCATTAATATCTGATCAGTTATATTTCAATATTTTTGATTTTCAGGACTGAAGTAATGAAAGTGATCAAGAAGCGGTTACTTCCAACTCATTGGTACGCAGGTGGTCGCAAGATATAACGGAAACTATCCGGGGATTATTGGACGCACAGGTCAGTTCTATTAAATCGCTTACATCCTGCTGACTGCAGACAATACAGGGCCTCAAAGACGCGATGTAACGCTCTATGAGGCTTCAGATGTTAGCAGTCATTGATCATCCCAAGAGTGTTGATTCAAGAGGATACTATGCATTTAACAGCGATTTACTGAATGCGGTAAATTAGTCAAGTTGTGTTGGGCTTTGAGTGCACCTATGTTCATGCTTAATGTTTAGTGATCTGCATGCTATAGTCATCACTTTGTTCTGTCAGTCTTTTGAATATAATATGATGGAAGCAAATGTTTGTTCCTTTTGCGATAAATGCAGAAATGCATAAATTGTTGAGGGTCTGATCAAATAATTACTTTTGATGACATAAGAAAACAATTCAATGATCTACAAAAATATGGTGATATACGCAGTAGAAAGACCGACATCACTGTAATCAGACCGACGGTCTAACGTACGAAAATCAGTGAAATTGGACGTTGGTGTGGTTCTCATATAGAAATTCCTAATATACACCTAAAATTTCCCCATTAGAGAAGCCATCATCAAAAATTAATGACGAACTTCTGGACCAAAAATGGCGCGTGTTAAGTGAGAATTCCCCAGGGCACGAAATTTCCATTGAGTTAGACAAGAGACTTAGGCATCAACTCTAACCAACACAATGCACGAGTGGGCACGAAGATCTGGCGCTGAGTTCGTGCCCATTAATGCCTAATTTTTCTCTTTACGAAATAGAGCTTCCACATACTAACCCTTATTTTAGTACCATATCGTATATTCTCTCCGTTAATTATTCTGAATTAAAAGAAAGAAAAACACCTTCTATAATTCGATCATGCATATATTATATTTCAAATGAATAAGAAGCAAAAAATTGAATTTCAAGTATGCACTAAGGGAATTATTTTTTGAGAATCCGAACAATTCAACATCAATTCATGTATAAAAGTACTTTCAGATATCATAAGCAATCAAAACTATAAAACATGTTTCTTGACAACTCTGAAAAATTTATGTAACGTGATTTGAGTATACTCAGCAAACTCTAGGATATATGCCGGCTACATAAAAATCGAAGCGTTGAGAAATTTTCTTCTACATTTACACCGCCTGTCGTCAGAAACAGTGGGAGTAAAAAAACATACAGTGAAATGCATTCAGTAAATAAAGTTTTGAGAAATTTTCAAATTACCTGCATTTGAATATTAATTCTCATACGATGATGAAAGTCATCCCAGTAGCCATTTATAATAGAATATAATGCTTACTAATTTAAATTATTAGTTAAAGTAGTCCTAAGGAGGACTGATGGCGTTCTCCAATCCGCAAGTGTACAAAGGCAATGCTACTGTAACCATTGGATTAATCAATTCTTAAAAGAACTCAATGTAGCTTTCTCGTGGCAACGAATTAAAATTGATCAGCTTTGGCCCAATATCTGGTAAAAATGGAAATCTTAAGACTTGTAATACTACTCATTCTTGCTGTTAATATACTAATACCATAGATTCCAAACACTACCGTATACACGTTCAAAACAGACTTCTAATATACTGTACCGACTACAGATGCTGATAGTGGAAATAGAATAAGACAATGGTCACCATAGGTTAAGGAAATTAGAAATGGATATTATAAAACAACAGGAAACCGATGAATAAAAATTGGAAAAGTGGAGGTAAAATATGGAAAAACAACGATGCTACTACACTGATTACAAGTGAACTATATCTGACACTATTCGAAGTGGATAAGTGGAAAGTGGATAATGGAGGTAAACAATAGAACTACAATGACACTCTACTACACCGAAAGCAATGAAACTATACACACTATACCTAAGACTACACATGGAAAATACTCTTTCTTCACTTGAATTTGTTATCGCCAGTTTCTTCATCCGTCTATAGTACTTCATGTAATTCCACATTTCTTCATTTGAATTACAATACATCGACCACTACTTCAGTTACCGATTAAGGGATATAAAACATAATACTGCAGTCCGTCAGTCATCAGCAGGTACTCGTCTAGTTGTGTTTCGACCCCTAACCTGAACACTCAAACCCAGACGAGCGGGGTCCCACACATAGTGGCTGACAAAATACTGAATAGGTAATGATATGTCTTGAAAGATATGTCACAAAGATAAATCAGACATCATTCAATTGTTGCGTTTCCCACATGTAAACAGATCCTGTCATTAAATTCATCCCATCAATAAATACAGTATGTTTTTTGCGATCCTCACATGTAAACAAATCCTGTACATCAATCTTTTCCTTTTCGATTCCCACAAGTAAACAGATCCTGTTCATCCTCGAATCCCATAAAGATGTAATCGCTGTGTGATAAATATGTAATCCAGTAGCTACCAATTCATGTTTGTTTCACCCAGAGTAGACCACGCAGCTCTAAAATGCAGGAGAAATTTCTCTACTCAATCGTCACTGATGAAAACAATGGAGAGAATCACAAACGCTTGCATAAACATCAATTGTCAAAGTTATCTCATACAGGTGTCTGTGAGACGTAGGGAAATTATCCGCTTGTCTGATTGGTCTGACTAATCGCAGCATTAAAACATAAAAAATGGTAAGCCTAATTGTTGTACTAGCGATGTAGCATACTTTCATACCCAGGAAATTTCAAGACCAGAGATTGCTTATTGCTGTGTAACGTGTTGGATCAAGTCAATTAATAATTGATGCTATCAAGTTACAGAAGCTGTTCGAATTCTGGATTCTAATTTCAATTAATTGATTGGTTCCCAATTCCAATTAATTGAGTGATATATATTCCAACTTCAATTAATTGATTTCTTTGTCTGGTTAAATTGCAATCAACTATTGACAATCCCTGATAAGCATAGATGAATGACTATAATATTCTTGGAAGTCCTTCACTGTAGACTAGGAAGCATTGGGATCAGGGTTCCCAACAGCTTAGCTATCATATCCTATTCAAACATTTCTTCATCGCATGCAAAGTGAAAAAATGAAAATATGAAATTACACAAGATGCAGTTAGAATCATGCGACACAGTGAGACATGTACAGCAGTTGAATACACCCACAACTGAAAATGCACCATCATGGTTCAGCTGCCTGTTCAGATTGGTTTAAACTTTTTTATGAACACTGCCTCCATAATATTTGAAACATAGCTGTTTGTTACAAACTTGAGCTAGGATTTTCATATTTTCAGAAACACAGCTACACTGGCAGCTGAATGCATGGTCAGATTAAACTGTCTGCTATCTTTGACCATTGATTAAACTGCCAGTGTAGCTGGAATTCTGAAGTACTCATAACCAAAGCCTTGCTTCGATTGAAATATGATGGAGGCTTTGTAGATAAAAAAACTCCAAACCTGATCTGAAAAGATAGTTGAACCATGATGGGGCCTATAGACTACGATATATGGTCATAACTCTTGTATGCATATACTTGCCCTTAATATCTTATGTGTAGTTCATGATATACATGTACAGCATTCTTACTAATGCCAGCTGCTCTAAATAATTCTGCATAAAAGCTTGCAAAAATGCTACACAAAAATGTCAATTCTGACATGACACCGGCGCTTTGGCCTCGTGGTGGAATGTTCTCTCTGTTTCCGGGAGACCTGGTTCAAACTTTGGTCGGGTCAAACCTAAGACTTTAACCCTCTATCTCCGATTGGGGTCGCTAGCGACCCCAGACCATGTTAACGGACATGTACACGTATCTCAAATACTACCCGGCGTAAATTCCTCAAATGCCATGACTTTGTCGTGCTTCATTCTCTACTTAAACAAACTTTATTTCTAACGTTAATGACCAAAGGGGTCGATCGCTAAAGATCCCATTCAATTTGCCTGGATAATTTGAAGCATCACGCATTGACTAGGCACCAGACTGTGAAGGATAATTGTATCAACTAATTATCATTGTTTTCTAATGAGTAATTCCGTCTCTAACTGTGCGAACCATCCACAAGATGCGGTAGACATATTTGATGCCTTGACTCGCCGTTTGCGCTTTGATCCAAAAGTGGATCACGCTAAGCGTCCATAAAGAGACAAGCTTCGCTCCTATCCGAGTCATCTGCAACAAAATGACAGCAGAGTTTCGAGCTTCATTTTCTCCCGGAGAAGCCATATGTGCTCATGAGCGATTGCTGGCTGACCCTGGACGGTGCCCTTTCAAAACATCATGATGTTTCAGCATCCGCACAAATCCTGTACAACTCGAAATTCACACGGTATGATATCAAACTGTGTGAATTTCGACTTGTACAGAAGAAAACGAAAGAAGGTCACCGCCCAGAGATAGACCAGGGTGCTCGCGTTGTACTGCAACTCACACAACATCTCAGCGGTTCAGGACGCAACTGCACCGGTGACAATTTCTTCTCAAATCTCTACCTCTGCTTCAAAGAAAATTGACATACAGTGTCGGCCAAAAAGATCCGACCACCTTCACATTTTTACAATTTATTTATCTTTTTCAGTCAGGCCATCGTTATTTCATTTAATGTTGTTAATTAAAAATTAATTATACCGAAACTATAACAAAGTTTGTTTAAATAACAGGAAAAACCATAAGAAACGTGTTGACATTTTTTTGTATTTCAATATTTTGTATGATGTCCCTTTGCTTTGAGTACTGCAGAAATCCTGCGAGGCATCGATTCAATGAGATTTGCACAAAATTCGGGAGTTATTTTTTGACACCACGCTTTTTTTATTGCGTCGCGTAGACTTTGCGATGATGTTGGTCGAAGCTTGGTTACCTCGGCCTTTAGTTTAACCCAACAGTTCTCGATTGGGTTCAAATCAGGCGAGGAACCTGGCCAAGGAGAAAGAAGACTGATATTTTTATCGGAGAACCACTTCTTCACAATTTTCGCTTGATGCGCAGGTGCTCCGTCATGTTGAAACATTTCGCAGTGATGGACCTGAAGCCAAGTCGGTATTCGATCTCTAATTATATCTATGTATTTGGTAGCAGTCATCGTTTCCTTGTCGTTGAGCAAATGGATACCAGCACGTCCTCTGGCGGTGATAGCACCCCATATCATGACTGATGGACAACTTCGTACGGAATTACTCACGTAACGTTGATTGTAGCGTTCATTGGGGGGTCGCCGCACTAAACGTTTGTTTACAGAAAATTGTTTTATCTGAGTCTCATCACTGAACATTATTCGTCGCCATTCTTCTGTTGTCCATCCCTTATGGGCGTTACAGAATTCAATTCTATCTCGAATGTTTTTTGAAGAAAGTCGTGGCTTAACAGCCTGACGATAGGCACGCAACCCATATCGTTGCAAACGTCTCCTTATTGTTCTTGCACTGACTGAAATGGTATGTGGCAAATCAGCCTGAATTTCTGTACTTGAAGTCGTAGGATTCTTAAGGGTAGCACGACGTATTGCATGATCCGTTTGAGAGCTCGTCACTTTTGGTCTCCCACTCGATTTTCTTGGTAAAAGGCTGCCTGTTTTCTTGTAAACACAAATAATATCGTGGACGGTCG
The DNA here is from genome assembly GCA_907163375.1 of Prostheceraeus crozeri. Taxonomy (NCBI): domain Eukaryota; kingdom Metazoa; phylum Platyhelminthes; order Polycladida; family Euryleptidae; genus Prostheceraeus; species Prostheceraeus crozeri. Next base: position 287,042 of record CAJQUW010014004.1, read on the forward strand.
TTTTCGAGATGTTCACTTGACTTGCTATTTGCCTTTCACTGCATCCTTTATTAAATAAAAGTTCAATTTGACCACGTTTATCAAGACTTGTTGTTGACATACTGTCAGAATTTACCGCAGATGACAAAATGCTCAGATTTAACTGCTCCTTGGTTTAATACAGTATTATTGTTTGCTGGAACATCATTCATTGGCTACTTAGTCGCTGGTTGCTCTCATCTGACGCACCGATAATACAATAGACGGTAGTCTTGTGCGCGCGTGTCAAAACACTCTACCTCTTCCGACAGACAGTCAATAACCGTGCTGCATGCAAGCGAGTATCCCAGCTATTAACAATAAACTGTATCCAAGCTCTTAAGAATAAACGTACCGCTAATACTGATGGCGTGAAATTATATCTCCTGATTTTGTACAGTAATTGATTAAGTAATGTTTCATCATTTTTACCGTACTCGACGTGAGAGAAAGACATACTGTACTAACTAATAAACTCTGACACACCGGTTACAGATATCATGTTACATGTATCAACTAAATATACATGTAGATACATGTACATACATAGTTCAATAGTAAAAACTACACATACATGTACATTTATAATAACATAAAATTCTAGTAAACTATGAAATAACTTTATTATCCTGTCTTATTAAACAATATTCAGTGAAATAACGATGGCCTAACTGAAAAAGATAAATAAATTGTAAAAATGTGAAGGTGGTCGGATCTTTTTGGCCGACACTGTATATTGGACCAGTTAGAAGAAACAAGCCCTTTCTCCCGACTATTATGTTGGGGGACATCCGAGCAAGAGTGGAACTCTCCAGCGTTTTTGCATTTCAACGCGATACGACGTTGGTCTCCTAAGTACCAGAAAGAGGAAAAAATGTCATCCTTTTATCAACGTTTCATCATGATTTTTAGACATCAGAGAAGAAAGGGATGACAAGGAGCCCCAACTTATCCTGGATTACAACAGGACGAAGGGAGCGGTACAATATTGACAGACTTGTTCGAACGTATTCGACCATCAGAAAATCTCGAAGATGGCCAATGGTTGTATTTGGAAACCTTTTGGATCTGGCAGCATACAGTGCCTACGTCATCTTCTCTCACGTTCATCCTGAATATGAGGCTGGGAAGAGTCTCAATATGAATATGAGTGGGGAAGTGCAGTCTTGTTGTCTGCAAGCAGCATTGCCTGCGCAAGCTGTCTCTGCTGATGTGCATGTATTTTCAATAGAATACGTTCAGGAGAGTTTTTGTACAGAATTTGTGAAAATGAATATACACTGCGGAATCAAGCACGCTCGTAGCTATGACATTTAGCAAATACAAGTTCATTGTATTTATTTTTGCAAACACAAGTTATTAATGATTACAGTGCAGCAGCTTTTGCTTTCGAGATATTGTACTGAGAAAGTTTTGTAATTATATAGCATAATAGTAGAATAGATTTTATTCAACCCACATGAAAAATTTCAAACTAATTAGATCCATATAATACTAGAATTACTGTTGGGGTCTCCAGGGACCCCGCTGGTCATAAACGTGAGTTTTTTCGTCGGAGATAGAGGGTTAAAAACAGGTACATTCTGCATTCTTGCCAAATACTCAGCACTGAGAGAATCAGAGTGGGATAAATGACAACTCGGCCATGCATGGAAGAAAGGCTCCGTGCCTTATGGTCCTCGGAGTATTAACACGGTTCATTTATTTAATGACGATATCATATTTCGAAAATTCAGACAAAAGCAGGTGTGGACACCCATCGCTCGTTCAGACATGCAACGTCAACATCTGTCGTGTGGGAGCTTCTTCATTCATTTTGAATTTCAAAAAATTAATGACTGAAAATATTGCTCCCTTAGTTACGACAAGTAATTAAAATTAAAGTGATGTACTTAAGATAAAATCTAGGGCCCTCCGGGTCGGGCTTTTGTCAATCTCGAGTCGAGTCGAGTCGGGCAAAAATTTCATAGATATCAAGAGGCAAAAATGTGTTTCGGGCTACTTAGGCTGATAAAAGCAATGAAGAGAATAGAAAATAAGGTATGCCGACGAGTGGGTTAATCCTGAGTTAAGTAGCCCATATATAATTGTGGACATAGACATGCATTAGACAAATTTCAGAAATTCTATGCATGCAATCAATTTTTAAAACCTTTTGTTTAAACCAGGGCTGTGGATCCGATGCGTTATCTCATCGGCTCCGGCTCCGGCTCCACGACACTGATGTGAAAGGCTCCGGCTCGGCTCCGGCTCCGGCTCCGGCTCCAACTTCAAATTCAGGTTCTATCTATGCTGGTTATCCTGGATGCGTTGAACGGGTTTTTCGGATAACGGTGTGGCCTTTAGAGGCTTGCTACAATCATCAAATTAGTTTTCATTAACAAGCAACGACTTAAGTTAATAATAAAAATGATAATAGCCTAATATAATGACAAATAACATACTTGTCATATATTTTTGCATGAATTGACTATCTCTGAAAGATAAAATAAAGTTATAGCCAGGATTGGTTAAATTAGATAAAGATCTCCCGCACTGGCTAAATATAAATTGGCCTAGCCTGCAACCAGTCTACTACAAGGCTACATTAAATAAGACCACATGAGTGATGATGATATACCTAATTAGCCGTCACAGGGGCCGAATAGTAGTATAAGCTTTTTAACAAAGCTTGAATATGAAACTGGATAGCGTATGCCTCTAAATAGCTTATAGGGCCTGTATCTACTCGAACATGGAAAGGGTATCGGCTATATAGCCAAATATACCGTATCAATAAAGATATCAATTGCTTTATTGAATATTAAAGTGTATATAGGCTAGCTTAGGTTGTTATTGTTATTTGTTATTGCCTTTATTCAATAGTCTGTTGGTCCATGAATAATATGATCGGTGGGTATACCCGGTATATAGCCCACGACTCATCATCTGTAGAAATTGTAATTTAGATAGCCTCATTGCAGTGTAGGCTAGAAATGTACAATTGAAAATTATACTTAAAAAATTAAAAATATCTAATTTAAGACAAGTTTTGTAATTCTATGCAGCATACTTAATAAGTTAAGGCCTAACTACCATTATATTAATTTCGTATTTTTCATTATGGCGTAAGTTGCACTAAATAATTCATCAATGATTCATGTATATTATTATATTCAATTTATGTATAACACATTACCGCTATTCCTCTGATGATGGTTAGGCTGATGAAACTGAACTCGGAGTATCACACAGTATGTTGCAGGGTGCAATGCATAATAAAAATTTGACTGCGACACCGAGCAGAAATCCCATCTACTTTGCTAGCTTTCGAATGCGCGTGCGGTTAAATGTCACAGACAATAGAAAAGGGAGGTCAAAAGGCGCCTTTATTGAGAGCGTCTCAGTCTTTTTTTATTGTTTAGATATAAGTCAGCATGATATCAGCATAAAGTGTTGACAGACGGAAAAAATAATAATGAAAATTCTTGAAATCCACAAGTTTGGGGAAATATTATTACACGATACGGCTCTTGTGCAGTCCTCCCCCCCCCCATTTTTTCTCTGGTCAAAAGATGCAGCACCATTGGATGTCCGTTTCAGCATCACCGGTTTGAGTGAAGCACTCCGTGCTGTTGTAAAAATCTACGTGGGTAATTGCGATGTCATGGTCGCAAACTTCGTCAGCAAGTCAACATTGTAATTTGCCTTCGGGTTTTTCGCATTGAAATATAGACTACCCTTTGAATTTTGAAGTCAAAGGAAATTCATTGTGAACCTTTAAAATAATAGGGCGCTACTAGAGTGGCTGGGTCGCTTATTGCTATAGCCATGCGAGGACTTGTAGTCAGGTCATTCGTGTGAGTGTGAAGAGTTATCCCTCAAATCAAAATTGATCAAATTGAATAATCGATTGTTTTGAAAAATGTAGGTGGGGGGACTGCACAAGAGCCTACAATACAATCTCAGGAAATTGGCATTGTTACAGATGCCAGTAGCTTCTGCCAGTAGCCATACCGATAGATGATAGCCTACATAGTAACCGTATTAGATTTAAGACATTGCGCAAGAAATGTAGCTATATTATCTTTGCTGACTGAACTGGAAATGTGTACATAAATGACTGGCGACTTGTCTCTAGGAATCTACAATCATCTAGTTAGCATGCATATAACAAGTCTTCAAATTAATGGATTTTGGAGAATACGTTGTCAATATGGAAATTAGTCTTACGAAACATATGCAATAAAAAAATTTACATGTGCGTAAATATATAATAAATATAATACAAAAGAAGGCGGTAACTGCAAAGAAAGATATCGTGTGATAAATCGGCTCCGGCTCCGACTCCGACCAAAACCATCGGCTCCTTAAGGCTCCGGCTCCGGCTCGGCTCCGGCTCCACAGCCCTGGTTTAAACTTTGCATATATTTTACCTTGTAGGATGCCTACAATAATTATTAAGCAAGCGTGCCACTATTCTGAATACTGTACAGGGTGAAAGAGAACATCGCTCAGTTACTATTAGGAAATTGACAAAAGATCAATTTCATCTTAACGAGTTAAACCTGTATTTTTCAGTTGTAAAGTCTGTTGGTCTGCTGTTTTATGTCTGCTGGTCGCTGCTATATGTAAGAGCAGGCCCTATTACTAAGCTTACTTGTATTTTAATATTTATAGAAATTAACGGAGTTCGCCGTTTTTATTCAGGTTGTACACTAAATTCCAATGTGCATTTATCGACTTTTGTGTATTTATCTATTCACTCTATTGCAATTAAGCAGCTTGTGTAGTTATCACTCTAGAGAACACCACATGATCATGCTATCTATCAATTATCAATTGCAGCTGATTAATGTGATTTTGCCCGAGTTGTGGTCTACTGACCACTATATCATCCTGCACTTGCCTTTATGAGAAACCTGTTTACCTAAGTTGATGAGCGTAATTTTTGCGAGTAGTGGTTTAAATCAAAATAGAAAACAAAGTTTGAAACAATACTTCTATTCTTCCCCACATTTTCAAGTTTTCCAAAATCATCAAATTTCGCCAAAGTTAGTCACATTGGGTTATTTAGAATAGACTTGATCTGTCACTGAGTAACACTACAACACGACTGAGAAGTCTAACTTGAACCCTGGGATGAAGGATTGGTCCCTTGGATGCTCAGTTAAAATACAAAGTACAGCTGAATCTCGTGAACTGAATCATGAACTTCGTGTGATTGTTGTCTACAGACAAATGACGAGCAGTTGTCTAATTCTGAGGCTGTAAATGTTCTGCAAGTCAGATAAGAGGAGTTTTATACACTCAACGCTATGCCACATTAGTGAGAACAAGTAGGAGCAAGAGAAGATCGTTGACGATGCAACACTTCCGGGTGTCAACAACAGAAATGTGGGGGAGGGGGAGGAAGAATAGAAGTACCAATATCTGTATACTTGCAAAACATTTTCAGTTTTTTAACAAAATATGATAACAATATACCCGCAGTTCTATAGTAGATCAATTATCATTATTGACCAACCCGTAAGTAACGCGCGAGAAAGAAGTCGTCCGTGCTTTAACGCAGCAGTGCGCAATATGTTATTCGAAAGATAGGCTATTCAGCATGTATATACCGTATCTCAAATATACATCACTATGTGCTACTGATTGGATAACAGCTGTGGTTACTGAAGTCGCTGAAGTTAGTACCAACGTTTGCACCAACATTTTTCAAACATTTTGCTCAAGGACGAAAACCAGCTCACTTATTCGATGAAAAAATCCTCCGTTATTGATCATTCTGAATATGTGGAGAGGAGGATAGCTTTTTTGGTGGTAAGCTGAATATCAAAAAAGTTCGAATTCCAAAAGACTGCGATGCGTTTCCTGCAGCTACGCTGCCATGCGTGATCATGGCAGCGTAGCTGCATGTACAACTATTTATTTTTCAGATTGGTCAAGGAGTGATAAAATTATTTAGATACTTTTTTTCCTAGCCTGACATAAATAATACTTATGTAATAAGTAAGTCTATGTATAGTAAAAATAAATAGCTTCATATTTTTGAATAGAATGCATTAAAATTGTTTATGAATACATGTTCAAATTTCTTATTGATGCTTACGAAACATACGTAAAATCGCTTAAGTTCGCTCTAAGAATCTGAGCTTATGGACTCTGGATTCGCATGCAGGCGATTAAAAGTAGGCTATGTGAAGTGTTGACTTTGTCAGTCTTCATCATAGCAAAGGATAGCATTCATCAATCAAAGATTTAGTATTGAAACCTTTAAATTTTCATTTCATGAAACTTGTAAACTTGGCACGTTGAAAAAATGAAATTTCATAAGTTCTGTATTCAATGCCTTGAACTGATCAAAAATGATCTATCAATCTCGTTACCTCAACAGTCAGAAATATAGGATTGAATTTTATGGACTGCAGGGGGTGGACAATTTTCCGGATTTTTTTCATAGGCCATAGTCACCCAGCAATATACTTGCATTCTGAAACAAGTTGGAACAAAGAAAAGAACTCATGCAAGACTTTTGTTTCAGAATTCATTGAACCTCCGATAAATCGTAGACACGAACTGGTCAGTTGCCCAATCATAAGTGAAATCTTTTTAGTCCTGTTCACTCCTGATCTGTATTGAATAGTGGTGTTTTTGTGCATGCATTCGTGTCTACAAGTAACTGCTACAAGTATAACATCGTCCTCTCAAGGCCGAAGAATTGTTTCTATTGTAAATTGTCGACCATAAAAATAAAACGGAGCTTACACATCATGACTTCTGAAAACATAAATTCGCTTCCGATCAGACTGGTCAACTGAAGTAGGGCCTATATGTATAAGTACATATGATACATGTTCATCTATTTGCTTAGAAGTTCATGTCACCGCGACGAATAAACATTTGTAGAGTAGACCACAAAGTTTCTTTCATTACTGTCATAATACTCGTACATGTAATTTTCCGTATGCAGCATTGTTGTGTGCATATCTCTTTATGATACAAAGCAGCGGTACTATCCGCGGGACGGGGTCGGGTAACACCAGCCAGCCTGTCAAAGACATCATTCAGCAGCAAGGCTTATCTAAATGTATTTCCTATGTTTTCCATTGGAACTACAAACTTACTAATCAACATTCTTCAATGATATGTAAATTCTCATTTAATAAAGGACTTGGCATGATCAGTAAAAAAATTAGAGAAGTTCTTGAGAGATGTGATATGGCAAATGCGTGGCCTTTCACTCATCACCGACGATCATCTTCGTGTCTTTTAAAATGCAAACTCTCGAAGAAATTATATATAAAAAAATAATTTCATATCTGAAAATGATTATCATAGCGGTTAGAATAACATATAAGAGCAATAAGACTTCCTATGGCAAGAAATAATTACACGCAGCGTCAAAGTTGCCATATTTATCCACTTGGAATTGCTCAACACAGCTAATATTCATGTGTCTGATAACTCCAGTTACCAGTTATTTAAAAGACAGTTCAAAGGCATGGTCATCCAACATTGTGCATCTTCAAGAACATATCATTCACTACCTTTCAAATGATTGTGAAAATGAGCCATTGCAAGTAGTATATAGTATGACATCCGGCGCGTCGCTTCGCTCGCACCGGATATCACACTTTGCGAGATTTTTTCAAAAAAATCAAAATTTCAAAAATTTCAAAAATTTAGGTTGTCTCCAAATTTCACGTGGCCGAAAATTTAGCTAGTGACAAATTTTCAAAAAAAAATCAAAAATTCAAAAATTTAGGCGGTCTCAAAATATCACGTAATCGAAAATTTAGGCGGTTTCAAAATATCACGTAATCTAAAAAATATCACGTGGTCGAAAAATATCACGTAGCCGAAGGGCGAAAATGTAGGCAGATGAAAATTTAGGTAGACCAAAAAAAAATCACGTAGTCCTAATATACCAGAAGATTGTATTCAAAAATATTTATTCAAAATATTTCTTTAAAAATGGAAGAAACAAAAGTGGATGAAACAAAAGTGGAAGGAATCTGAGTGATCTGATGTCCATTCATTGTCTTTGTTGATCCGTGAAAAAATTAATTTTTAGAAAAAGAATACCTTTTTAGAAAAAAATTACTTTTTTATTGTTTAAAAAATGATGTTACCAAATGTTAGTGGAGGTGCATATATCCCGAATAATCGTGAATCAGAAATAGAAATAGAAAATTATATCATGAAAACTGGAGACGTTTTATCTGGTCCATTACATCTTTCTATTCTTCCGCAACAAAATACAGAGTTAACAAATAAACAATATGTTGATACACAAATCAATGACTTAAAAGAAAAATATATAAATGATGTTTTAGTTCCACTGATGAATGATTTAAAGTTGCTTAAACTTAATGACAAATCATTAAACGAAAAATTATTAAAACTTGATAAAAAGGATAGAGAGCTAGAAGCAGATATAGCAAAACTTTTTAAAAAGATTTCAGAACAATCAAAAATTTTAATATTGCTTTCTATAAATTTAAAATCTGCAGTCATTAAAAATAAACATCAGATAAAATTATTGCAAGAACAATTAGAAGATGAAATAGAAAGACTTCCTGAAAGAATTTAAAAAAATTAAATAAGTTACAAGCTACATTCCAAAAAAGTGTTGATGAATTAAGTTCTAAAATTATTCAACAAATGAAAAAGATGAATAGAATAATAAATGAAGTAAACTCACTTAATCAAAAAGTTGATAAAATGAAAACTCTTAAAATCAATTTAGAAAATCAATTAAAGAAAAATTTACAAGAAAACTCTAAAGAAAATAAAGAACAGTTAGATGCTGTTAAAAGACAATTAGATGTTCTTAAAATTAAGTTAAATGCTCTTAAAGCGGCGTTGAAGATGAATCAGCAGAAAATGCAAGTTAATAGAAAAGAAATTAAAGTACATCACACGCTGCTTGACGCGATAGATAAAGTGCAACGGAAAATTAATAAAGTTATCACGAAGTTGTTGTCCATTCACAAACGTAAATCTTGATCGGACCTTGTCCAGAGGCTTTAGCAGATCATAAGCGTAAATATTTTTCCCAAAAGTCAAATTTATTCCTAAAAAATGCCTATAATTTATAAACACAATCTTAAGCATTATGCTTCAAATCAAAAAATTGCCCATGAACCATCTATGAAATCTGTTTACCATTATAACAATGTAGAAACTATTCAAAAAGAAGGAGCCGGTGTAAACAGCGGAGCTGGCATCTTTTCTGGTATTGGAAGTATCGTTAACTTGATAAAAAATAATAAAGATTTGATTACATCTGCTGCAAAAGGAGCAGCCGCTATAGGTAGTACAGCTACTGCAATATCAAATGCTGTTAAGTCTCAAAACGAATTAAAACAACTAGAAGCTATTCGTAAACTTAAGAATGATTCTGAAGAACTAAAAAAATTAAAAAAACTTTCAGAGGAAACAAAAAAAAATTGCTAACATAGCTGCAGAAACGTCTGACGGCAAGAAATCAGTTGAAGAAATAAGAGGTAATGGTTAAGCAAAATTCTAAGAAAATTACTTTTAGAAAAAACAAAAATTCAAATTATTTTTTAAAAAATGTCTTCGCTTATCGAAAATAAATTTAGATTAGACGATCCTCCGTTCGTCAGTTATAATCAAAAAAAGAATGACTATATAAGAATTGCTATGAATCCCGGTTCTTCCAGTAGAGTAAATACTGGAGGAGATTTAATCTTTGAAGTTGATAATCAACAAAGTTATTTATATTTACCTGATTCATTTTTACACTGTGAATATTCTTTATATAGTGATGCCAATGTTACAACACCATTACCAGAAACCGATAATATTGCATTAGAGAATAATTTTTTTCCAAGATTATTTACACAAATGCGTTTAGATGTTGCAACTCAAAATATAGAAACAATAAGTGATTCTCCAGGTGTAATTGATTCGATGCTTCGATTTGTTACAATAGGTGAAAATAATAAAAAGTATGAAATCGAAGGTTGGTTTCCAGATAATAATGATGGCATAATTATAGATGATTTAACTCACGCTGGAACAGATGCAGCAGGAATTGCGAAAGATGTAGAAAATATTGCAAAACATTTTGTGAAGTCAAAACAACTTGCTGCAAGACGAAAACGTACTTTATTCGTCGGTCACAATGCATTTATATGGCACCTGAATTATAGTCAGACAAATAGCACATGCACAATGGATGACATCAGGAAAATAAAGTCATGTTCATCGAAAGGTCACATGCCATAGAAATCCATATTAGTCGGTTACCATTACTGGTTGAGAGTTGGAGTCGATACCACTGATATTCATTTAAGAGTAATAACAAAGAAGATCAACAGAAATCAACAGCAGAAAACAAGCACACCAACTCGTAACCACAACACGCCCCCTAGTTTCCGGAGAAACTAACTAAACTATCAGTAGGCCTCTATCACCTATAGTCCACAACGTAATCAGAATGCCAGGCAGGTCTTTTAGTCACGCGACCACTCCGTCTCACCACCTCTATTTCCCCTCCTGATTCATCCTCACTTTGAACATTATTTATTCGCTCTTCTGATTCTGATCTACAAGGTACAAGACGTAAGTGAGACACATGACGCGAAACATTATCGTCATTTAACTCAACAGACACAGATGATAATAGTCTCGTTACTGTATGAGGTCCACCCCAAATATCATCACAACGAGAGGTAGGCGGCTTCAAATACACTTTATCTCCGACGGAGAAGGGATTTCTATCTGCATCAAGGTAAGTATCTCCTTCAGTATTAGGGCTACAATTTTCTAGCGGAGGTCGCTCTATTTCTACTCGATTCGTGTTTACACCAGGCCTCCTAGACGTCGCACAGAAAATCATTTCATATGGTGAAAAATCATGTTTGCCTTTGGTGTTATTTACCCAAAATACAGCCTCAGAAACGGATTTGCCTGATCGTTTTACAGTTCGCTTAATTGTCCTATGAATGCGCTCAACTACAGAGTTTCCTTGCGGCCTGTAAGCAGAGGTAAGTATCTGTCGAACTTCCCATCTCTCCAACAGCCCCAAAAATTCCCTGCTCCGAAAAACTGTTCCGTTATCACTCATTACTATCTCTGGCGGACCATACTCCGCAAAAATTTGCTCAATGTGAGTAGTAATATCTTTTGCTGATTCGTTTTTGAGTGGTCGCCAGATAGTAAATTTTGACGCGGTATCTATAACTGACAAATGCGGTTTACAACTGACATGCGTAATATCAATAGCTATTTTTTTCCAAATTTCGTTATCAGATATCGAACCACTATCCCATCTGAAATGATGCGATGGATCAACTCTAGCACATGTGTCACAGCTCTGCACTACATTCTTTACGTCTGATAGCGATACCGTCTTATCTCTGTATCTTTCTCTACAAAGCTCATTAGTCCGATCAACGCCAAAGTGACTGATTTCATGAATGTGCTTAATTTGTTCATACGTAACGGATTCAGAGTTCTTGTATGTCCAAGAACGAGGAACCCTAGTCAGATTGTCTGCTTTGTTACTACTCGATCTGACCCACTCTACTCTTAGGAATAACTTCTCTTCAGAAATAATTTCTTTTATGATATCGAGCCGGCGTTTAATCAGCACTTCAGCCAAAGCGCGAGTTTTAACATTATGAGTTTTGTTGATGACTGACTGAAGCCATCTGCAGACTGAAAGATTATCTGTCTTTATAGTAATACTTCTTTTGCCCCACTTTAATGCTAAATTCAGACCTTTTATGGCTGCGTCTAGTTCACTACGATTGATGTGTACTGAATCGTTTTCGGGGCGCAGCCAAGCTGCATCCTCAATCACCTGCCCCCGACTTTCCAATACAACCCCATAAGCTAAGGAACTAGAATCTGTCCAAACTGTTATCGGAGCCTCTGGGTCAACCTCCCACACTCCCTTAACGGGATCGGAAACTCTTAACCTCTGGTCTATTTCTCGAATCATATTCATAACCTTGATGGAAACGGTTTCATCCCAACCAGTACCATCTGCGGATGTACTTCGTTGCACATATGCACATGCAACACGTAGCCAATTTGCTACTGGAAAATGCCCGAGACATGATCCAATATACTTATGTACTTGTCTACGGGTTGGGTCATCCTCTATGATGGGGAGGTCACCATCTCTACGCCAAACCATAGATGGTCCCACCAAAAGTCCCAAAACTCTAACATCTCCCTTACCGACTTTCTCAGGAGCTTTTGAAACCAGACCCCACTTACTCAAATGAGTCCTCACTTTTTCAGAAGACACTTTGGTTTCTGAAATATAAATATCATCTATATAGCTAGATGTTCCTTCGCGAATGACGGGATCAGTCTTCAAAACGTAGTTAACAATTACAGTCATAATTTTAGGGGCAGACGCTAACCCAAATCCTAGTCTAGTCAAAAGGAAGTCACGACCTCGCCATCTTATTGCCTGATGAACCCACAAACTTTGGTCAATCTGGATTTGTAAATATGCTCGTTTACGGTCGACTATTGAACAGTTAGACCCTAGTTGACGCCATTGTCTGAGCGTGTCAGCACAAGTGGGTGCAACTCCAGCCGGATGCGACTCTACAAGCGTATTTAACTCTCTATAGTCGAGAACTGGACGAACTTTCAGAACGTCACCTTTTTGCTGGCGAACTGCGATTACTGGTAAGTACCTTTTGATATCACCATGTTTATCTCGTTTATACTCAATCAAGATTCCCTGCCTAATCCATTCCTCTATTTCGTTATTGCATGCTATCTCATCACAATCATTAACGATATTACGCGGTATCCTACTGTTTTCTGACATCGTACCCTTCCACTGCCACTTAACCGTCCACTTATTCTCACGAAACCTCGCTACAAAATCTGTGTCCTGTAAATTAATAGGTTTAGCGACAGACGATACCGAAGCTACCGTCGAAGGAGTACACTGTGGGAACCTTACAGGTAATCCCTCAGCCGCTATAATCTCTAAACCAGTCCTTGCAAAAACATTCATACCCAAAATCAAATCTATGCCTATTGGCAACTCACTGTCATCAATTACTCGTGCCTCAATAGGACCTAATTGTTCCCCATTCATAGTCATAACATCGTTTAATATCACTGAAATATAAGTACTAATAATCCTACGACCTATGACCTGGAATTGAAAATTTGACCTATAGCGACTCCGACTCCCGACCAATTTCTCACCAATGAATGTGTGCACAGCTCCACAGTCTATCAAAGCATTCATCCTTTGTCCATCAACGTTTAGCGCCCGTTTGAGTTCTACACCAGCCGCTACGATTCCAGGTTCCGGTTCCCTTTGAGTTGATCCACGATGCGGGCAGAAGCGTTGAAGATGGCCCTTCTCATTGCAGTTAACGCAAACAATTGCACATTCAGATTTGTCATGGCCAAATCGTCTGCAGCCTTGACATCGAGTGCCCCTCCATCTTGAATTGTGATATTTCTGTTGACTTGGCGTTCCCTTTGTAATCAAAGCCACACTTGCAGGTAAGGTATTACTGGTCGCCAACAACGCCTTTGCACAGGAGAGAACATCATCAAGTTTCATCATTTCACCATGCTGGATGTAAACCTTCTCCTTGATCTCAATTGGTAGTGAATCGAGAACAGCCAGAGAAATAAGCTCTTCCTCAGGAGCCTTTCCGGTGATAACTCGTAAAAGGGACTTCGCCTCGTCGGCAACCGTATCAATTTGTTCACCAGGAAACAAATGTAGTAACTTCCATTTCTGCCAAGCACTCGCCTTGCTCAATCCAAAGACACGCTTCAAGGCTTTTATTACCTGATCAAAATCTGCCTTGTCAGTTGAGCTTAGCTGATCCCAAGTGCTGAAAGCCGGCCCATCCAGAAACAATGGCATCATTCTTGTCATCTCAGCACGTGCGTTCTTGGGATCAACTATTAGGGATACTGCAGTCTCGTATCGCTTCGTCCACTGATCCACATTTTCATCAGGTTCCCCTCGGAACTTCTTCACGACGTCAATCAACTTCAAAGGGTTCATATTCAACGGCCGTGATAGCTTGTGAAGTCAAAACAACTTGCTGCAGGACGAAAACGTACTTTATTCGTCGGTTACCATTACTGGTTGAGAGTTGGAGTCGATACCACTGATATTCATTTAAGAGTAATAACAAAGAAGATCAACAGAAATCAACAGCAGAAAACAAGCACACCAACTCGTAACCACAACACATTTAAATAAAACAAACAATACTGCATATAAAGAAAGACGTGAATTTAACAAGAAAAGTAAACAGACAGTAAATTGGTCATTGTCTCCATTATTCGGATATTTAGATTATGACAAAATATCATGTCAATTGAAATTTAAATTAATAATTCATCGCACAGCAAATAATGAATTAATCTTTTATGGTAAGACTGGAAAAAAAGCATATTTAAAAATTGATAGAGTTGAATGGTGGATTAAACATATTACTCCTAGTTTAGAAATTGAATCAGCTATTGCAAAAAGATTAAATACTAACAAACCAATTCCAGTAAATTTTCTAAAGCGTACTGCTAGTTCAGTAACTTTTTCCGAACAAAGATTTAACTGGCATTTTACTAGAACTGCGAATACTCCAAGATATTTATTGCTAACTTTTCAAAGAAATAATTCTCCAAGTTTTGATAAGAACAATAATATTTTTCTTATTAATACAATTCGAAGTTTACAAGTTGCTTTAAATCAAACCCGATATCCAATTGATCCATTAAGATTCGATGATACCAATAATCAATTTATGGAAGGATATGATACTTATCGAAATCTTTGTATAGAATTTGGAGTTGAACCACAATTAACTCCTGGAGATTGGAGATATTTATATCCTGTTTTCTGTTTCGATTTAAGTGCACAATCTGAAGATATTACTAAAAATGGTTGTGATGTAACAATTAATATTGAAAAGAAAGATTCCACAACTTCATTAATGGCTTATGGTTTATTGCTAGAAGATGTAAAATATTCTATTGAAATTCTTAATGGAAAGATGGTTAGGGTAGGTTAGTAACCTGAGGACCTGTTGTCCGATCGGCTGAAGCCCAAGACTTCGTCGATTGGTTAATTAAAATTTTTTGATAACTTAAAATTTTTTCATAACTAGAATAAATTAGAAAAATTCTTAGATTAACAAAATTCTTAGATTAAAATTTTTTTATTAAAAATGTCGGAAGCGAAAAGTAATAATAAAACTGTTGAATTAAAATTACGTAACATTGTTGATAAAAATACTCCTAAATCTATTACTATTAATAAAAAGAAATATTACATAAGTAAACCAATGATTGAGAATATTAAATTACAAGAAGAAAAGAATGGTGGAATTCTCCCATTAATTCCTCTAATAATAGGAGGTATAGCAGCAGCAGGAAGTGTTGCAGGTGGGACAGCTGGTATTGTCCAAGCAGTAAATAAAAATAAATCAGAGAAGGCAGCATTAGAAGAACAAAAACGTCATAATAGAGAGTTAGAGAAAGTTGCTAGAGGGCAAGGAATAGTAGATAATTTTATTAGTAAACTAAATTTAGTTGATGAAGGAAAACGAGTTCTTAAAAATATTCTCCACAATGTTGATGATTTAATTGAAATTAAAGAAACAAAAGATGGTTCTGGAATATATCTAAGTCCTAGTATGATTAGGTAATAACCTCAGGACCTTTGGTCCGATTCGGTAAAACATTTATTTTATCTTTAAAATGTATTCTACAAATTCCATAAATTCCGAAAATTTAATTAAATTAAAAATTTCTAATTTAGATTTATTGAATTATCTCTATGATCATCGTTATAAAGGAGGTGATATACAAAAAACATTGGAAAACTTTCCTGGATTTATTTGGAGTAAATATTCAAAAGAAAAACATCTTCCTGGGCATAATTTTACTGGCCCCGGTACAAGATTAGATATAAGACTAGATGAGAATAATAATCCAAAACCAGGTGAAAAACCAATAAATAGAGTAGATGCCGCAGCTTTCAGACATGATTTAGCTTATCGAAATCATTACCTAAGTTCTCGTCATGTAGCTGATAAGAAAATGATTCAAGAATTAGATAATATTGAAAATCCTACCTTTAGAGAAAGAATTGAAAGAATGTTTGTTAAGAAAGCTTTACAAGCTAAAATATTGTTCGGACAGGGTTTAGACAAAACTCATAACTCTGAAACGACAGCAAAGCTGTCTGAGAGCAACGCTCGAACTTATGCGTCCGAAATTCACAAGGAATACAGAAGGCCTAAATATTTATTGAAAGTAAAAGTATTTAATAAAGATGATATTTGGAGTGCTGATCTTATTCATATGCCGAATGATTCTGATTATAAATACGCATTGACCGTTATAGATTTATATACACGATACGCTTGGGCAAAGCCTTTAAAAAACAAAAGTGGTCTGTCAGTTAAATATGCGTTTGAAGAAATCTTTAAGGAAAGTAATAGAACACCAAAGAAATTGTTTGTTGATAAAGGATCGGAATTTTATAACAGAAACGTTCAGCCACTATTTGAAACTGTTTATTCAACTGAAAATGCTGGAAAGGCCGTAGTGATAGAAAGATTCAATCGGACGTTAAAAAATAAACTATTCAAGAAATTTACTGAGCAAAGAAATCAGAAATGGTTGAAGATATTACCAGGAATTGTAGAACAGTATAACAATAAAGTTCATTCAGGTATTGAAGAAACTCCAAAGAAAGCTTCTGATGAGCCTGATTTGATACGTAAGAAAATATTCGAAAATAATTATTCGAATGAGAGTAATCCGAATTTGCAGAAACTTAAGCCGAAATTTAAAATTGGAGATAGAGTTAGAATATTTAAATATAAGAATAAATTTGAAAAAGGCTTTGTTGGCTATTGGACTAAAGAAATATTTGAAGTTTGTAAAATAAATCAAACTTATCCGATTACTTACGAAATCAAAGATTTAAATGATGAAGATATCAGAGGCCGATTTTATCAAAATGAATTACAACGAAGTGAGCTTTAGTTAGCTTCGCTTGATTTTTAATTTTTGGAACTAACGTTTCGAGAATTAAATTCCCTTATTCAATTCTAACATAATATCTAGAAATGGTATTCCTTTTTGTAATTTCAATAAAACATAAAGACATAGTTGTCCACAGTAAGTTGTTCCTGGTTTTTGAATTTGAAAAGTATTATAAATTCCATTTCCAAGTACTTCTTTGACTTCATTTGTTGGAGGTAATCCATATGAGTCGAACCAATAGTTCTCAGCCTCCGGGCGGTCAAAATAATAGTTTTCTACATTAACAGTATTCTTTCTCCCCGCAGACCAATGTACTCCTTTTTCATCTGATGTGTGAAGATTTGTTATGAAATTTATAGTTATTGTTGGCTTATTTTTTAGGAATTGTAATTCGTCTCTCATCAATATGTGAAAATTCTCTATTCCCAATTGATTAGCGATTTTCTTTAGATCAAAATTTGTAGTTGTTTGTGTTCAATATAATTTTAAAAACTCATTTATGTTGCTCATTTTATAATAAAAAAATTTCTTATAGGGACCCCTAGAAGACAGAAGGGGGGTATTGATTTAAAACTGTTCTTTAATGATGACTTTTCTTACTACTTATTCGATTTTGAACTGATTTAAAACTGTTTCATAATGATGACTTTCCTTACTACTTATTCGATTTTGTAATCATTTAATTTAATCTAAATTGAAAAGGTACATTTGTAAGGAATCAGTCTATTAGTAGAGTTAGTACTTCGCACATCTTTAATCAACTGCAATTCGTCTCTCATTAATATGTAAAAATTTTCTATTCCCAATTGATTAGCAATCTCATTTAAATCGAAATTTGACGTGGTTTGTTTGCCGTATTGTTTTAAGAAATCATTTATGTTGCTCATTTTTATAGAAGATAAAATGTATTGTTTAACAATGTTCCATTTTATTTTTATGAACTCTCATTAAGAGGATATTGATTGTTTTATCTGTATTAAGACAATAGCAACATCTGTTACCACATTTCTCAAACCGCATGATTGTTTTAGGGGTTCATACGGGTTGTGCATTCATAACATGGCGTTAATAACATAAAAGCAATCTATTAATTGATTCTCTGCTTTGAGGGAATATTCTGTTGTTATAGCAATCATTCAATACAATATCGCAGTATCGATAGTCGAGACCAACTGTCGAACCAAAGCCAGAACTTTTCTGGTTTTGGTCGGTAGTTTGGTTTTGGATCTGGTTTGCATTTTGGACAATGAAATGATTTACAATGCGGTGCAATTTCCCCATTGTCATTCAAGTACATTTAATCATACCCGTCATGTCATAGCCGTATGTTGTCAAGCAAACTTCATTCACCTACAATGCCGCTTTGCTTAGATCACCATTCATAATTTTCACTTACTATTTAAACTCACACACAATTCATAAAACGTGACGCATTACAATCTTAGTTTAAATTTTATCATCACAATGGTTGGATCTACTGAAAGATCTGTACGATTGGAGACAAAGCGGAGAAGAATTCAAAAGTTAACAAGGGAAATCATACATCTGCAAGCACGAAGTAAAATATTCTTACACTTGGATATGAGAAGAATTTTTGAATATATCGGAAACACGCACATTAATTATACAATTGATAAGAAAATATTAAACTTAATTGAACAACGGCAGACAGTAATATTTTCTTTAAATAGAACCTTATCACAAGAACGGGACGAACAAATTATTGAACAATCAACAATATCATCGAACAACATCGATACAACAGGGCCGCCAACATATAGAACAATCTCAACAAAATATGCAGCCTATTCAAGAAATTCCATCTATGTCAAATATTCAATCTATGAAAAATATGCGGCCTATTCAAGAAATTCAATCTCAACAAAATATGCAGCCTATTCAAGAAATTCAATCTATGTCAAATATTCAATCTATGTTAAATATGTAGTCTATTCAAGAAATTCAATCTATGTCAAATATTCAATCTATGTCAAATATTCAGCCTATTCAAGAAATTCAATCTATGTCAAATATTCAATCTATGTCAAATCTACATTAGCTGGCGCAAAACAAACAAACAATTTGAAGAGAAAACCCTTCATATAAACGCTGTGAGTGTTATAATTAATTAATTATATTTTTGGTTGTAATAAGTTTTTGGATGTAATAAAAAAATTATTATTCCCACGTGTCATCATCATCACTTAAATTACTCTCACTGACGATTGTTTGAAATATTTCAGCTTGAATATCTTCTCCGTTATAAGGTAACATAATTTCATTTTCATCAGGTGCTTGACGTTTAAGAATATTTATTTGACCAGAAAATTTTTTTTCTTCAGTATTATTATTTTTATCAGGAATACTAATTCCAGTTTCTAAAGATCTTTTCCATGGTTTATTAACTGTAGTCGATAATGTTTTGCCCGAATATAATTTTATAAAATCTTCTACTTTTACTTTATCTTGTGAATATCCTTTGAATGCTTTCTTTTCACTAAGTCTCCCTTGTTCATCTACAGTAATACAATATTTTATTTTAGGAGCAATAAACATTGCAAAAATAATTCCACCATTTCCATAATCATTTTTTCCTTGACACAATTCCCCACCAACATATCCAGCAGCATCTAATTTATTGAAGAGCTCATTAGAAATGTATATTGAATCAGTGTTTTTTACAATTAATGGAAAACCACAATTAAATGCGGCATCTTCTGTTTCAATATCATAAACATATTGTGGTTTATTATTTGAATATCTTACAGTGGTGACATCTTTGGTAATATCATTTTTAACTTGACACGCAGTAAAACACAATGGTTTATCTTGTCTTTCGCTTACTACCAAATTAATACCTAGAGATGATGCCAAATTGTATAAACCACTAAAGGTTTCTTTATTTTTCTGTGTAAAACAAATAGTTGCATATTTACTTGTAAAAAAAGATTTCTTGCTCCCATCTGCTGCATAAAATCCAACAAAGAACCAATATCTAATATTATATTCAGCATTTAGAACATTCCAAGGAACACGCTTTTCTCTAAACTGATTATAATAATTTTCACTAAAGTATGTGGCATATTGTTTTGGATTTTCAAAATTAAGTTTGTATACCCTAGATGATCTCATTGTATCATATATTTTACAATCATTGTTATAAACTTCATTAATATATGTTTGTAATTTAATTAAGAGGTTAAGGTCTTGGTTATTTAAAGTACAACAATATCTGACTCCTGATTCATAATTATAGATTCCAGCAGAGCCATCTCCTAAAAAGAACCCTTCTATAAATGCTTGCTTACATCTTAAATTAGGTGGATCATTAACATAAATATCATTTACAATTTGTTTCAATGTGACTGTATTGTCGTGTAAAAATAATTTATTATGTAGTAAATTTGTTCCTATATTTAATTCTTGTGGCTTTATTTCATTACCTGTTTCATCTAACAATGAATGATCTTCAGAAACATCTACTATTCCCATTTTTGTTCTTATTCGATAAATACTTTTATTTGTAAAGTGTCTAATAACTTTTTTTACTTTACTCCATCCATTATGAGTATAAATTTCTAAATTATGAACTAATGAAATTTCTTTCATATCACCATTAATTTCAAACGGATTAATTTCATAGTTGTTTACAATACTATCTATTCTAGAAATAAATAATAAATTATTCTTTCTCAATATTACAGGCGTGTCAGCTGTTACTGAATCTGTATAATGAATGTATTTTTCGTTGAAACCATTAATTTCTAAAATAAAGTTATTCATGATTCTTCTAGAGTGAGAAAGAATGAAAGAACCTAAGTGTGATGGCATGAATGACGTCTTCCCATCTTTTACAATATTAGTTTTAAGAAATTCATCATCTTCCATTTCTACTTTCGCTAAATATTGTCCATCATTTAATTTTTCATAATCTTTTACTTCTTGAGTGAAATTTTTTCTCAATGTATTCTCATTCCATAAATGATATTTAGATCTTTTTGCACAGTTTTGCCATATAGTGAATTCATCAATAATTTAATTAACTCATCACCTACAGTATTTCCTTCTGTTTTATATCTTTTTCTCAAATTAAAAAGTTTTTCAATATAATTTCGAAATGGTGAAACTTGATAACTTTTTTCATAAATTATACCATCAGTAATATGTAAGATTTTTCCACCACATCTAACAATTTCTTGTATGTCTACGGAAGTTAATACATCATAACATATACCATTTCTAAACCTGATTACTTTTACATGAGAATTATTATTTTGATTTTTAACTTTATTTTTTATAGGAACTGGTTGAAAAAACATATCATTGGGATATTGAAACACAACTGTAAATATTCCAGTTTTAGGTCTAAATGTTTGAGTATTAAATTTATATACTATTTCTCGTTCTTCTTGACGAAATTTTCTAGCTGATTCAGCTTTAGGATATTCTGAATTTTCATCATACATAGCTGATGGATATAAAGATGTTGCATCAAAAGCCATTAGAAATTCATTTTTTTGTTCAAGTAGTTGATTTGAAATTTTCTTACAAATTTCAGTTTTATCTCCTAAATCTCGATACTGTTTCATTAAATCTATTAAATTACTTGCAAGGGACAAAGTCCCCCCAGCGTAGCGACCAGGGGACAAAGCCCCCCCCCCAGCGTAGCGACCAGGTAAATACTGTTTTAATATTGGTAACAAGATGCTACAAAATGGCGATATGTATTTTCTTATATTTGCTGAAACTCTTCCACCTTTAACAGATTTTCTAATATAATTTCTAGCCCATAAATCTATATGAGAATGAATATTTATATTGTCATTTTGTACGCTTTTCATCCAACCGTTAAATGTTAAAGCAGAGGATGTCAAATTAGTAGTTATATCTTCACCAACTAAATCTTGCATAACATTATTATATTTGTAGATACAAAAAGCTAAAGAAAGCATATCGTTAACTAAATATGGTCTCCATTCATTTTCTTTTTCTTTATAATTTTCATGTGTTATGTCTCCAATTTCATAATTTAATTTACACACATTCGTAGGAATTTTAAAATTCTCACACCATTTAGAAAGACTTGTTTTTACATGTTGATAACTACATTTCATTATAATAGTTTGAAGTGCTAATTTACCTGAAGGTGAATCTTTTTTCATATTGTTTTTAAATCTAAAAGATTTTTGAATGTATCTACTAACACATTCAGTTGTATAAGGATTTTGTAATGAAGCAGTCAATATTCCTCTTGAAGTTTTAAGAGGTGGTTTAGATAATTTAAAATTAGCTTTTATCGGAAAATAGGAATCAAAACCTGATGAATTGTGAGCTATTAAAGTTACTCTCGAATAATTAAATTTTCCAAGAGTTTTAAAAAATTGATGGATCGGACATACGTCCTCTGGGTTTCCCCCGATCGGACATTCATCATCCTCAGTTCTCGTAAATATTTTCACACAATTTTGAAGTTTATTAAATTCTAATTCAGTTAAATTATTATACTCATTAATCTGTTTTTTAAGTTTTTTAATTTCATCTTCATCTTTTGATCGTTTAATTTTAATCATATCACTTAACAAACGTGTTTCTAATTCTTTCAATCTTTGTTTCGGTAAGCAACATATAAATTAATTAAAATTAATAGCTCCTACAGCATAAGGAATAGGATGAGCTGTTGAACAGTTAGGATCAGGAAAAGTTTCGAGATCCCAAATATATGTTGAACTATAGTCAATTTTTTTCTTTGTTATGATTTTATATGGACGCGTTGTTAGATTTTCATCAGTAACTGTTTTATATATGGGTTTGAAATTATTTTCAATTTCTCTAATAGCTTTTAATTTGTGAGATTTATTAATTAAACAATAGTGACCAATTGTTGAACCTTCGTGAAAATAATTGTAGTAAACATAATTATGAAACGTTTCAATTCCTCTAGGATTTAAATGACGATTGGCAGGACTATAATATTGAACACATTCTCCAAAATATTTATTGAATTGAGAAAATTTGCAGTTTGACATTACTCCTGTTCTAGATGTGGCTTTCTCTTTATATAAAAAATTATTAAACATTTCTTTCATCATTTCTCCTTGTTCTTCATTAAAACCTCGTAAAACATTATAACATTTAATAAAACAAAAATCTTCAGAAGGAATATAACAATATTCACCGAAATATTCTTTGATTCTATATTTCATATTAATCCCTGCCCCTCTATGCGATCTTTGTACTAACTTCATTCCAAAATCTTCATATTTAATATTACCTGTAAAAATCCATTCGTTAGCATCGGATTTCTCATCCAGATTCGAAAACCATATTTCAAATGAATTTTTATTATAGAAGGTTACGTAAAAATTTTGAATTATGTTTTCCTGATCTTTAACAACTTTTACAAGTAAATTAATAATTTTACCATTTGCTAAAAGTTTCCGCATATCATTTACTACATTAATAAAAGATACATTTTCATATTTAATTTCATTTGGATTAAATAAATTACATAAATCATCACCAAGTTCATCCTTAATTCTATCATCAAAAAAGATATCAGTAATAGGAGTTTCCAATATTTCTTTTGTTCCACTTTTCTGTTTTTTAATATTACGTCTAATACTACGCCTAGTACGTTTCTGTTTTTTAATACGTTTACTACGTTTGCTATGTTTAATTTGTGCATCAAACTCAGCAGTTTGTTTCTTGATTAATTCATCAATCCTAGACGTTTGTCCGAGAGACATTTCACGATTCATATTTTTTAAAAGAAAAAATGAATTTTTACATAGAACCTCGGTTCCGTTTTTACATATACACAGGAATATGTAATTGATGTAATGTTTCTAATTCATGTGTTGTTAAATGTTCTTTCTTAACCAACCACCATAAATTATTATACGCCAAAAATACTCGGAAACTTCTTAAACAAAGTGGAAAGTCTTTTGTTTTAACACACGGTTTAATAGCATGTTTTGTTTTATAATCTGTAACGAGCGCTACGTGTTTATGATGATAATAAAATCTAACTTCTTTCTTCGAATTTATAGGATTTGTAGGATGACGATAATATTTTAAAACTGGTACATGTTCTATCTTGTAAGCATCCAACATATTTTTTTTATTTTTATTAACAAAAAATTTATAAGAAAAAATTATTCGGTCACTCCGTTCGATCACTCCGTTCGATCACTCTGTTCAATCACTCCGTTCGATCACTCCGTTCGATCACTCCGTTCGATCACTCCCCAAAAATATTTTCTATCGACTTTCAGTCGGGGCGAAGCTTAGTCAGAGAACAAATCTTCTATAACTCTATCATGAATTTTTTTATCAATATTAATTGTAATGAAGCCATAATCTTTTGACCAAGCATTGTTACACGATTGTTTAAATTCATCTTTATTTCTTACGCATAAATCTCTTAACAAATCACTTAAGTTTCTTGCATTTATTTCAAATAGTATAAATATATTTGCATTCTTTCTAATAACACTTCCGTCTAATGAATACATACTTTGTGTTAAATAAAAAACACTACAGTTGTTATGTCTACCTCTTGTGAAATAATTTCTCTGAACTGACTGATTTCTATCATTAACGCAATCATCAAAAATTACACAATGTTTCATTGTTTTATCTAGTTTACTAGGATCTTGCATATTACCACTATCATCTATTAATTGTATCTTTATATGCTTATTTTTATTGGATTCTACTAACTGATTATTTTTTGCTGCTTCTTCACACCACGAACTTATTTCTTCTTCATATTCAGAATTTTCATATTCTTTGAATAATGAAGCAATTGCTGTTTTTTTAAGATTATTTTCAAATCCATATTTCAAAAATTGATAGACGGGTTGTTCTGCTGTTGTTGTATAAATTATAAGATTGTTATAATCCAAAAAATTTGGAGTCGTTAAAATTTTAAATAATAGATATGTTTTTCCACATCCTGATCTTCCACAAATAACTGACAAAACTTTGTTAGATAAATTTGGATGATGATTAAATTTAAGTTTTTTTTTATTTAATGGTGGAAATTCACTCATTTTTTAATTAAAAAAATTTATTTTTATTTTTGCTTTTAAAGAAAAAGAAGAATAAGAAGAAGAAAATTAAACTTCTCTAGCCTCGCGTGGGAGTTTATACCTCTCGAACGGGAGTTTATACCTCCCGAACCAAAAGATCTATCATAATCTCTTCACCTCCAAAATTTATTTCTTGTCCTTTTTCATCCGTGATTCTAATGTTAATGTTATTAATAGTTTTTCTTGTAATAGGGAAATATATTAATGTTTGGGGAAATACATTTAATCTATAACCAATGGGTACAGTAAAAGCTGGAAAACTGAATATCAAATTTGACAATTTACCATTTATATATCCTCCTTCAATAATGTCACAATGTACAACAATTGAATTTATTTCAGTTATTTTTGGAATCTTCTCACCTAAATGATAACCTTGACTATAGGTTTGTTTATTAAATCCTAATAGCTTTGACAATGATCTATCATGATTAAAATCAACTTGATGATTTTCGTCTAAAGTAAGAGAAAATTTATTAACTGCCGGTTCAACTGCAAAATGTAATTGTTTCTTATCTTTAAATGGTATACCTAAATGTCTCTTAATTTCATTTGATATTGATTCAACTTCGTAAGAACCAGGAAGAAAAGTTAGTACTTTCCACGTTTTGCCTTTATCAGTAGAATATCTAAATTGATCATTCACATCTTTGATAACGTTTTGAATAGTGTTAAATGTGGAGAAACTAGTCAATGCAATTTGATAATTTTTATTTTGTTCTAAATGTAGAATGGGTTCTAAATTACAAGTGTGTGATGAAGTAGTTGTCATAATTTTTAACGTCGTGCTAAATTTTGATGAACCCAAAATCTCTGTTAGATTTTCTAAATGATTATTAATTTTGTCTAAATCTGCTGAACACATTTTTAACTAAAAAATTTAGGTAAATATTTTTTTATTAAAATTAGAAACAACATATTTCAGCTACGGGCGAAGCCCTTAAAGACATCAGAGATGTCCCGTTATACTTTTATAATCCTCTTCATTTAGAATCTTCTTTTCTAACAGTCTTTTCAATATAGCATGAATTTCATTGAAACTAGAATTATGTCCTTCTTTTATTGCAGATATTAAAATATTTAATCTATTTAGTAATTCTTGTGGATCATCTGGTAAGAATACAGTTGTTTCTTGTCGAAAACCTTTTCCTACTTTAACTCCCGTTGATAATAAATTTTCTAATTGTTTATAACGTCTTAGAGATTTTACTGCACCAACTCTATCTAACATAGCTTTATATTTTATGAGATCTTCTACAGCATAATTATTTAAATCTGCTCCCATTAAAAGATCAACAAAATTTCTATCTAAACTAAAAGGATATTTATCTGGTGAAAAAATTAAACCTCGAAAAGGTTGCGGAAATATTTCTTTTTGTCCGAGATAAAATCTAGGTATTGTTTTTCCATCTATAAATGAAATAGAATGTTCAAATTGCATAGATTTTGGTAATTTCTTATTAATGTTTGATTCTAGTAATCCATAGTCATCTAATATAGTTTTGTGTTCTGGATCTGTTATATTAATTTGTTTATCAATATTTGTACTTTCTTTTTCAAACTTTTTAAATGGTTCCATAGTTTTTTCAAAATCAGTTTTTACTTGCTCGGTTTGCTGCATTTTTTCAAACATATCAGATTGAATACCAGCTTTTATCATTCTATGTTGAAGATGATTGTCTTTCATAATATTTCTTTGTTTTATTAACTCTTCTAATTGTTTAATTCTTTTTAGATTATCAGCTTTAATTTTATCCATTTTTAAAATATAATATTTGAATTTTGTGGTAACATTGGAATACAACAAAAACATTTTACTGAACAAATTATTTTTTTATTGCTTTGGCGTCTGACATCTTTTCGTTTAATGTTTTCACGTTTTAAGTTTTGTTTAATAAAGTTTTGTTTAATAAAGTTTTTAGTTCTTCTAAAAAAACTTTATCATTTTCTTCATTAGAAATTTTACCATCACTAGAAATTTTGCCATCCTGTTTATTCTTGTCATGAACTTTTTCGGTCTGTAATTGAAATGATATCTGATTTACTTCATTAGCTATTTGATCAAATTTTTCAATCTCATCTAACGTAATAACATTATCATCGCATACTCTTTGAAAGTAGTAATGTAGTTTATCATAGACTTCTTTAATATGAAAATGCTTAGTTTTTAATGATTTTCGTTTCTTAGTTATTAAAGATTTATCTAACATTGTAACAAGTGAAGTTGCAAAAACACCCGTACCTGTTAAAGCTGTAGCAACTACTGGAATTACTAAAAACCCCTGAAGATATAACAATTGTTAAAGCACCTAAACTTATTGTTAAGAATATGCCAATTCCTTGTGTTACATTCTTAACTTTGGTCCATCTCTTTCTTAATTTTTTATAATGCTCTAATCTTAATAATAATTGAGATTCCTTATCTTTCATATAGCGTACTCTATCTTTGTGTTTTTCTTTGTTCAATTCACTTATTTTTAACTGTGATAACGAAGGATATATTCTTGCGGTTTCTTCCACTTTTGTTTCATCCACTTTTGTTTCTTCCATTTTTAAAGAAATATTTTGAATAAATATTTTTGAATACAATCTTCTGGTATATTAGGACTACGTGACTTTTTTTTGGTCTACCTAAATTTTCATCTGCCTACATTTTCGCCCTTCGGCTACGTGATATTTTTCGACCACGTGATATTTTTTAGATTACGTGATATTTTGAAACCGCCTAAATTTTCGATTACGTGATATTTTGAGACCGCCTAAATTTTTGAATTTTTGATTTTTTTTTGAAAATTTGTCACTAGCTAAATTTTCGGCCACGTGAAATTTGGAGACTACCTAAATTTTTGAAATTTTGATTTTTTTGAAAAAATCTCGCAAAGTGTGATATCCGGTGCGAGCGAAGCGACGCGCCGGATGTCATACTATATACTACTATTGCATGTTACAAATTGAAAACATATGCTGCGTAATATGCCATACATCTTAGCTAAACATATTAACCGAATTGTTTCGAAAAACAACGGTTAAGAAAAACGACTTCAAGAGATGCATGGAAGACTTAAGAAACTTGGCTACCCCGAGAAATTGATAAGTGACGCGATTGAAAAATCCAGCATAAATCGTCAGAAAAAACATTCAAGTGAAAATGAAGAAATCATGAGTTTGTAAGAAGCCATGATCGAAAGAATGTTGCTGATTCAAAGTTGAAATAATTATTTTTTAGAACAATCTGAATGCCTTCCAATATGAAATGCGTTGTAAAGCGTTCATGGGTAGTGTCTCTATTTTTGGAAACCCAGAATTCGATAGCAGTGATACCCAACGTATGATCAATATTCGTGTAAAGTGATGTTGCGTCGAAAGAGGCAAATTTCGCTCCACTCCTGATAGTTTGCGGCAATTTTGAGATAAAATCGTGCGTATCTCTACAGCAACTTTTCATGCAGATCACCAAGAGTTTTAGGAGCTCATCTACAAAATAACTTAGGTGACTGGTTGGACTATTTATACAAAAAAGTATAGGGCAGAATTTTAAATCCGAAGGTTTTAAAAAACAAATATTTACAGTGTGATTTACCTTCGGATTTAAAATTGAAAATGAAGAAATCATTTCTTATGTGAAAACGTACAACCCAAATAATCCTGATATATTCCAAGAAATAATCAAACCTTCATTCTCTACTTTGAAACTGACTTCAACATTCAAAAAAAATTATAATGTAAGACCTTCTATAAACAACCAAAGTCTCTTTTAAACCTTTTGGCGAAAAGGAATCGAGTCCCACTAATAGGTGTTCAGAAATGTAACAACAAAAGGTGCGTATGCTGCAAAACATTAATTGTTGGAACATCTTTACCATATCAAATAAATAGTGAAACGAAAACCTTGAACATCAAACATAATATGAATTGTGACTCAAAAGACTTAATTTATGCGCTTCAATGTCAAGGATGCAAAAGCCTATAGCCTACATAGGTCAAACTGATGGGGACTCATTACTTGCGCGAGTTTGGGTACATAGGCAACAAATACGCGATGCAAATTACCGAACTCTCTACGTCAGCAATTACATATTTGGGTGTACTCAAGATTTAGAAGTATACTTCCATGTCATGCCAATTCTAAAATTACAACCTAATAGCATACGATTACACCGCGAGGAAAAAGAAAAATTATGCATAAGAATTATAAATCCCACTCTAAATCGAGATATATGACATTATCTCTGCCATAACATCTTTATTGATTTCTTTGTTGATCACTTTATGTGTGTATCTAAGTTACATTATTTTGATGTATTTGAAAGATATCTGGAATTTATGTCAATATATCATTTTATGCCCTTGAGAAGCCTGCAACAGGCAGAAACCGGTCGGGCTTTCTGACAAGCTAGTTTTTCTTCTAACATCTGGGTGTCGTAATTTATATATATATATCAATTATAATATTATAATATTACATATATATATATATATATATATATATATATATATAAACACTTTGGAATAGACTGCAAGCACGCTCATCGCCAGATGAACGGCCGCTGACTGGTCGATAATAAGCGGCGACAACGCGAAACAAGAAATTTTATAGTAAGCACGCGTGAAGAGAAAACGGATCGTTCCTGAGATAATCACCCACCGAGTTTCACCAACAGCTATGAGTTTATTAAGCCTAAGTAACGATGTTGTCAGTAACACACGCATTTCAATACAAAACCAAATGATGGAATTAATTAGGTGCTGTATTTTGACATTGAAAAGGCGATTGATTAAATTATGCATGTGTACTGATCCTTCTACAACAATTCAACACCTTGCTAATTCAATTGCATTGCGTCAATAGTTCTGAAAAACAGACTAGCGGGTAGATAAATTTTTCTTAGCCCTAGTATATCCGACAGTACTCTGAGTAACAAAAAATCCGAATAATAACAAAGTCGAGCTGTACAAAATTTCTTCGCTATCAGCTTGATTAACGCGGGAATATAAGGATCAAGTGGACTGCACTCAAGCTCATGACCCAGTGTTGCGTATGACACTAGAGCGATAAGTAAAAACGACTCGTGCGTGACGTTAATCAGAAGTGTATATTCGTCAATTCAAATGTGTTCACATTACACAATCGATTAAACAAAATGTATTGCGGTAGACGTGAAGTCAACGCGGAAAACACAAATCACGTAAATGCATACTTGTAATATAGAACTCGTAGAGGGCAACACCACATCTTCCCTCTTTTTAGAAAAAAAATAGAAAACTGTATACATGAAAATCAAGAGCAGAGCAGAAACTTTCAGTTCAGTAATCATGGGCATAAACAGTTTAGAAAATTTCACGTTCAGTTATCCGGGTTTCTCAACCAAATCCAACATCACTCATCCGAAAGCTAGGCCTATCTGATAACCAATCTCGGCTAATCTAGGCAAGAAACAACATCAAAATATACATTCACGAAGAACATCATGCCTCATCAGACGTCGAAAAGGAAATGACTGATCCATATAGTGACTATACGCTGACCACCCACCCCTCTAAATGCGCAGGTCTCTCCCTGTGTCTCCTAGGGTATCTACCCTGTGGGAACGAATCTTGCGAAAAACTGGCGAATGTCAGCTGCAGAATATCATGCTAAAGTTCAGTCATATTTGCGGGATATTCGCTGGCGAAGTTCGCCGGCGACAATTCGCGCTCTATATGTCACCTTTCACTTTTGACTTTCTCTCTTATTTTCTTTAGTAATCCGCCTCTACAGCCGAGGCTCTATTCTCTCCCTCACCTCCTCACTATCCCCCACATATGGCTAATCTATCTAAGAAATAAGTGCAGACTATCATTCTTTGATAATGATAAGAATATAGAGAATCCGCATATATTAATTTTCATAACATCTCTTGACATTCAATAATTTACAACAATGACAAATATTTGAATAATATCATAGTATTTACTGCAACATTTATGGAAGATAAATACTTTTTTAGTTTAAGCCTTCGTGAATTAAAAAAAGATCCCTTTTTACCAGATCAGACTGAGTATACAATATATTTTCATGTGAAGGTAATATACGAACATTACTATACTTACCACTAATTAGCTGCTACAATATCCACGATTTCGCCGGTTGGCGAAAAATCAGATCGCATTAGTAAACAAATATCTACCAACTAATTATAGCAACTTTTTCGCCACCTGTCGTTTTTTAATTTTACACATGTTTTTGGATAAATGATGACCATTTTCACATGCGGAGATAGTTTTTACACGAAAATGAACCTTTAAAAAAATTATCCACAAAATCGCTACCTCGCCAGATAATCTGTTGATATTAGCAAGATGCGTTCCCACAGGGTATGAGTGACATCCTGAGTTCGTCTACTGGATGCATTATGCCTCCCAAGTTCAGCTTCAGAAGCACTGACGCGAGTCGCATCATAAACTGAATCCCGCACGTCCAGGTCTAGATCGGGTACCGGGTTATTTGTCCTTTTCTTCATATTTCGTTGATTAACCACCGATCGATGTCCATTCGGGAACTCGACTTCATATGTGTGAGGGCCTTTGACTTCCGTAACCTTTCCATCCTTGTCGAACATTCCTTTTGTATTGCATCTCGTCCAAACTTGATCATTGATTTTGAATGGCTTCGTTACTCCCCTTTTCTTCTCGTATCTATCTTGTAATGGACGAAGTGGACTCGTAGGCGATGGAGATGAATTGAGTGCAGGTAGTGACGTGTTCATTCTTCGGTCGAAGAGGCGGTAGAAAGGGGTTTCGCCTGTACTTTCATTCGTAGTAGATCTGATGTCGTAAAGAGCGCGTTGTAGCCGTTCGTTGAATGACGACGAGGGGTGACTCAACTTCATTCTCGACATCCTCCCTTTCAACGATGCATGGAACCTCTCAACTGTGCCGTTTGATTGGGGGTAATAAACCGCGGCGTAGTGGTGCTGTATGTTACACCTAGCTAGGAAAGCTTCAAGTTCCGCTGATCTAAATGCCAGGATGTTGTCCTTTCCTGAAATGAACTCAAACTTGAACGAGTAATTTTGTAGACTCAACACCCATCTTCTAATTCGCATTGACAACGAATCAATCGGTTTGTGCCGAATTTGCAGTAGCGGTTTGTGATCTGTTTGAACAGTGAAGTTGAGCGCCAGTACAAAATTCTTGAAACGGTTTACCGCAAACACGACTGCTAACAACTCTCTTTCCACTTGAGAATAGCGTTGTTCTACTTCAGTGAGTTTGCGTGAGGCAAACATGATAGCTTTTTCGTCTTGAATGAGAACTGCCCCAAGACTTTTACCAGAAGCATCTGTCTGTATAGTCACCGGCTTGCTCGGTTGAAAGAAGGGTCTGGATTTGACTGTTCGCATAGCTTCCTTTAGGCTGTTGAAGGCTTGCTGCGCTTCTTCTGTCCATGCGAATTTAGGCAGTTTCAACAGATCCCATAACGGTTGCAGTAAAGTGCTGCAGTGAGGCACGTTTGTAGAACACACATAGGTTGCAAGACCTAAAAAGGATCGCAAAGACGACTCCTCCGAGGGTGGTTCAATCCTTATGATGTCATCCGTGTACTTATTGGAAATACGCAGACCGTCTTCGGACCAGGAGTACCCCAGAAATTCAACTTCTCGTCTGTGAAATTCGCACTTTTCTTTGTTCAGTCGGACTCCATTTTCCTGACAACGACGTGATACCTCCGCCAATATCTGCTGTGATTCCTCGTACGTATTCGCAAACGTGAGAACATCATCCATGAAGCAGACGCAATTAGGTACATCGGCGATGAGATCCTGCATAAACTTCTGGAATATGTCAGGGCTAGCTGACAGTCCGAACGGCAATTGGTTGAACTGATATCGACCAAATGGAGTTGCAAAGATCAGGAGTCTCTTCGAATCGTCATGGACCGGTATCTGCCAGAAACCGTTGGCACAATCCAGCTTACAGACGAACTTGGCTGGTCCTATCCTGGACGAAATCTCCTCTATGGTGGGCATCTGAATTTCGGGTCGTTGGATCGACTGATTCATGTACCTGAAGTCAACACACAATCTTATGTCGCTTGACTTCTTGTACGCGACCACTATACGGCTGCACCACTCGGAGGGCTCAGTAACGGGTTCGATCACTCCATCCCGTACCATGGTGTCCAGTTTCGACTTCACCTTGTCATGTAGGGCGACGGGGAGCCTACGGGAGGGAAAGGACTTTGGAACCGCATCTTCCTTCAGGTAAATACGACATGCCTTCTCCTTCGATACAGAGCTTGGTCCCGTAAATATTGAAGCAGTCATGATGATTTCATCACCCTCCTCCCGCACGATTCCCAGACGAACGCATAAATCGTAGCTCATTAGGACTGGGCCATTTTCAGAACAAACGTGGAAGTATGCATGTATCTGCTTGTCCCCATATTGAACTAGCAAAGTAGTTTTGCCAATACAGTGTAGTGACTTTTGACCCCATGTGCTGAGATTAGCTGTGCTGGTCTCCAGCTCGAGATTCAATTTTCGGAGCGTCTCTGAACCTATCAAGTTAGCGAAGGCACCTGTGTCAACCAATCCAGTTGTCGAAACGCCATTCAGCTTGATGCCACGACGAAGTTTGGACTTGTCAGGCTCAACACTAAAGACGTGTTTCAATTTGTCACATTCACATGGTTCAACCTGGCCTACTTGTACGCAGTAGATTTGATCCTCCATAGCTCTGTCGTCCACACAGTCTGTAGTTGGCCTATCAACAGTCCGATTCACCTGTACACGGTCAGTATCAACGTATGAAATTTTCTCAGTAGGTTTGGCCTTTGACCGACAGAACGCAGCGAAGTGTCCAATTTTACCACACGCGTTACATTTGCGATTCACTGCTGGGCACTCGCTAGAATTAGCCAAATGCTTATCTGAGCCACAGCGATAGCATGACTTCCTGTCTTTGCTGGCAGAATCTCTCTGACCTCCAAACGCACTACCACTGGAGCAAGGCGGTTTGATGTACGGCTTGAACGACCAGGCATAGGTCGCTGTCGTGTAGCGACGTGACTTACAGTACTAGCCTCGGACGTGCTCAGCCTAGACCTATCCGTCCTAGCATTCTCCCATGCCTCAGCTTTGCGTAACGCCGCTTCAAAATCAAGAGAAGTAGGGTCTTCAGCCAAAAGTCTCTCCCCTAACCTGGGATCGGACAGTCCTATGACAAATACATCTCGCAGCAAACTAGCCTTATCACTTGTGAGGTCACAGGAATTTACTAGCCTACGTAATCTACAAGCATACTCAACAACAGTCTCACCAGGGTTTTGCGAAGCACGCAGAAACTCGCGACGACGAATTAAGATTGATGAATTGACTTTGAAGTATTCGTCCATGCGTTTAACGATCTCCGCGAATTTCGTCTTCGGCTCCGGCAGCCCGTCGAGGATATCACATCCATCTCGCCCAAGACACATTTCCAGAACCGGGGACTTGTCAGCTTCGGCGATACAGCTGCCACCATTAATGTTGCGTATGACACTAGAGCGATAAGTAAAAACGACTCGTGCGTGACGTTAATCAGAAGTGTATATTCGTCAATTCAAATGTGTTCACATTACACAATCGATTAAACAAAATGTATTGCGGTAGACGTGAAGTCAACGCGGAAAACACAAATCACGTAAATGCATACTTGTAATATAGAACTCGTAGAGGGCAACACCACACCCAGGAAATCTAAAAACACATTCGAACATTTCTTTACAATATCAATAATATGATGTTCCAATTCGAAACTTGTTCGCGGTTTTTTCGAATTGCATAGAACTAATGAATTGCATAGGAAATAATGACAGCACTTCACGACTTGAACAACTGATTTGCTGGGCAAACAAGCCTCCCATTTGCCTTATTTTAAAAAGTAATAATTGGGAAGACAATTACTACAAATAAAAGGCAAAAATACAAATAAGCTCTCTCTGCATTGCGCACAAGTTTTCTCCATCATGTTGGCCCTTCCGATCATTATCAAAAAAAGTAGCAGGGGCACGAAAATTAGTTCACTTGATGTTTTCACATCCTCTCCGCAGTATTTCTCACTGTATAGTGCATGTACTGAATCGAATGTTAGCCAATGTGTGTTTTGGTGTGTGCGAAGTGATCTCACAGCACGCACGCATCTCTCACTGGTTCTGGTGTCCTCTGTTGACAGCTTATTGTTTGCCATTTCCAATAGCAAGCGATACTCGAATTATCCATTCGAGAAGGAGCAAGTTGTCTAATTCTGTGATGTGCCATTTCGATATTGAGGCTACTCGTACATACAACCCTTCCTTTCTAGGAAACCGAAGACACGCGCAGATGAATCTAATTCTGTGGTTCCAAACAGTTTCACGAGTCTGAAATACCTGAAGCGAAGGCGATTGTTCACAAGAGCTCTGTAACTGTATAAGAGATTCAGAGCGGTCCCAACAAACAAGCGGACTTCCGACGGAAGACTGACGGAAGTCCGCGCATCTTACGGACTAGAAACGGAATTCCGACGGAAATCCGCGGATCATCTTTGTTTGTCGGGGTGGGATTATTCGATTATCCACTACTTTACAACGGGGATGCGGAGTCCTATCATTTTGATAGGACTCCGACTCCGGGTGGCAAGTATATAGAGCCTAGTTTTTTTTGAAAAAAAACTGGTAACCTACGTCATACATCATTATAGGCTTACCTGAACCTATTTCTAGTGATCATTACTGTATCAATTATCAGTCATTTTCGATGAAAGTTTATCAAATGTCGCTTTAAGTTGGATGCATACGACTCGGCTCCTCCCTGATGTGTGCTTCACATAGTTTTTCTCCAGTCTCTACCAGGCAGGAAAATCCCCATCCTTCTTCAAAAAATATGAGTACACTTTCGATTTTAATAGGCGCTTTGGAGGAGCCATCACACAAGATTAACGTTTGGTGAAGAGGTAATGTTCTCAAACAAACTAGTACTTCATTTTTGTCTCTGATGTGACCTTTGGTGCGTAGGTGTGATCGAGGTTAGGAGGGCTTGTCTTCTCTATTAAATCACCAAGTGAAAAGACAATCTTTTTTAAAAATCCTTATTTTTTAATGCTTCTCCATGAATAAATGAAATGCAATCTCGAACTCTCAGAGCTGTTTTAATTTGCTGACCAATTCATTCATTCATCACACTTAAGATCCATCCTCTAATCGGGGTCGTCTCACAATAGCGATTCTCAAAATAGAGAAAGCGTATTGCATAACGCTAACAAGTCTCTAAGAAATATGTTTGTTATATAATTTTGTAATTCCGCTTGAACAGCATGTTGTTTATAATTTAATCCAAAAAGCCTTGCTGTTGTTTATATGGCATTTATTGCCCAAATTTTCGCCAACTCAGGCCGCTTCAGGGGTGAAAAGGAGGATATTCTACAAACACTTAAAATTTGAAATCTATAAGATGTTATGTTGAAATGGTATATATATGAACAATATCGCCAATTCCTTTTCACAAAGTAATGGAAATATCTTTCAATAATTCTATGACATTGACTTTCTATGTATGAATCCTTTCCCAAAATAACCTTCTATATCTATATACTGTATATACCATTTCAACATAACATCTTATAGATTTCAAATTTTAAGTGTTTGTAGAATATCCTCCTTTTCACCCCTGAAGCGGCCTGAGTAGGCGAAAATTTGGGCAATAAATGCCATATAAACAACAGCAAGGCTTTTTGGATTAAATTATGTTTGTTATTTTTTAATATGAATGATAATATGAAGATAATATGAAAATAATATGAAGAGATAATATGAATGCCGTCATCATCACTGCAGTATATACTCAACTCTTCACAATGACATCGTCCGCATCAAAAGCAACAGACAATTCTTAAGAACCTGTAGCTTGATTGTAATTGATTGTAGCTTGGTTAGGAAAAACTGATCACTATGTCACACAATTCAAGTTGCAAAGCTGCTTCTGCTTGAAACATTGTTGCCGTCAGCGTAGCATTGGATATATTGAAACTTTTCTCTAGGTGCTGGAAATCTTGAATCACTAGCCGAAGTTTTCAATTATGGCATCAAGGATTTTAACAGCAACTTTCATCATTGCTATATAGAAAATAAAATCATCAATATGAAATTTAAACTTACAATTTCAGCTTGAAATACTTATGTATAATATAGAAAAGAAATCAAAATCAAGTTTTAACGTAACTCTACAAGATGTCTGAAATCAAACAATTTTGAAATTTCTAAGACGTGGGCCACATGCAGCACTTTGGGCAACCGTGCTCTAGGGCCTAGTTTCAAATTTGACATTGACATCCAATCTCTAATTCAATAGAAGTTTAATGAACCTCTTCATAGTGAATATATTATTTTGTCCCTTTATTATTTCAACCTCTATATAATGAATATTTTACATCAAGTATGCATTGATCTTTAATTATACTTTGTAATTAATACGCATCCCATGTACGTGCACTACTTTTATTGAGGCGAGTAGTTCAATGATACTTATTACTCCAAAGTTCCTAAGTTATTAAAGTCTATGAGTCTACAATCTAAATTTAGATGCAAATGAATAGTAAGTAAAGCTAGAAAGTTCCAAGTTAACATGCACTTTTTTTGCTGTTTCAAGCGTACCGTCGAGTCAGACCAGGGAATTCTTTGAAAGGAAAAGTAACCTTGCAGCTTGATCAACAAGCTCTTGGTCGAGTAGAAAACATGATTGCTTCTGTTGACGACTGTACAGACTCGTATTGACAGGTATTTCCATCGTTATGATAAATAATAAATAGCTTATACTGTATACAGTGCTGATTATTTTATAGTAGTTTTGCATCTTGAGTTTACAATATCATCTAACATGACATTGTGATACAATCAAGCAATACTCCATCACTGGTAATTACCCATATAAAATTTACTCTCTAAATACATGTACATATTGGTTTTAATGGTCTTGCATGATTGCTTTGACCTTATATGCTTCCTTTAAAACCAATATAACATCAAATTTTAGAAAACCTCCTTATAATGTAGTGATCGACTCTCCTGATAGTGAATTGTTTTATCTGGTCCCTTGAAATTAACTATGTAGATGTTCGACTGTATATTTTACAGTTTTCACGAATGTATGGTGTAAAAATGAATTTCGACTTTCTTGTATGAGAGTAGGCATAACTCATGTTCAGGTTCCCTGAAGATAGCTGTAACAGGTGCTTACCAATTCATACACGTTTCGAATCGAAACTAAATTCGAACTTCGCGCGAGAAATCAGCTGCGCCGTGGTTATCGAATTTACCACTAATATTTTGTGTATGACTTTATTTTTTACAATAAAGTGTTTCTGCTGCCAAACAGTTGTAATTTGATTTTGTGGTTTAAATAACCTAAAGTGAGCGCTTTAGAGCTGACAATAATGAGACCTCACATTTTGCTATATAAACGCAGTATTTCATTCAATAAATCATCAATTGGAATACCTAGTTGTTTTACTTGATTCAAACAACGGACTACTACAATTGGCGTCGCGAGCAGGATCGGTTCCTGGCTACTGCGACTTCTTCTACTGTCGCTCTACTGCATCCTACTGCTGCTACTGGTTAATGGTGCGACCCTACTACTGCTGTCGCGTATCTACGAGCCTTCAACAAACTAAAGCTAAACACGCACTCTTACTTTCCGACCAAAACCGCTATCTCTCTTTCTTCATTTTCCTTCAGTACTACGGTACGGCTAGTTGTTAACTTGTTCACTCAGCCACCATCCTGAGTCCCTCTGACCCCGCACACACTTACATTCAAAAACACATAGGTGTAGCGAGGTTTAGGTTCTCTACTCTAGACAGCACTCTTAAGGGCCTTATTAACGAGCTTAACGCTGTAAGGCTATAAGGTTTAGCTGTAAGTCATAGGTTTCCTACTAACCTGAGGTTGCACAGAGCACTTGCTAAGGATCTAAGGGTTAATAAACTTCAGGGACCTAGGGACTTAAGCAACCTAAGGAAATTTAGGGACCAGAAGAAAGAAAACTAAAGTTTACGGAGCAAAGTCGACATGAACTACGCCCCAATCGAGCCTTTGGACGTCAACGACGTGAACGGTGTCGCCGACTGGCACATAAGGTTTGGCGAATATGTCAAGACCAACATGGCTATCGACACAACAAACCAAACAGCCCATTACATTACCTATATTGGCAAGCACGCGTTCGCGCTACTTAAGGACTTGGCGTTTCCGGCGGACGTAACGACTATGGATGTTAAAAGTCTTCAAGCCTTATTGCAGAAGCACATCTCACCAGTAAACTTTCAAGTTGCCGAGCGAGAAAGATTTCACAACCTTACGAGGAGGTCCGACGAGTCAAACAAGGCGTTCATACTTCGCGTTCAACGTCAAGCGGCCAAGTGTGGGTTCACCGACCTGGAGATTCAGATGAGAGATCGACTCGTAGCCAGTATCCGGGATCCGGAGTTAAAGCGAAAACTCTTAAAGGAAACCAAGTTGGATTTTAAGCTAGCGAAAGCTATCTTGGAGGACTGGGACGCAGTCAACCAGGCGATGCCACAAGCCAGCTCGGATGTTTTGGTTGCAAATCGACATCACCACAAACCGCCAAATAGAAACAAGAGTTTCCAGCCACATAAGCCATCATACCAGTTTCCTTCAACATCTAATCAACATGCTTCTAATCGTAGGCAGAAGTCCCAACAACCCCGCATATCAGGCAAATGCAATTCCTGCGGTGGCAATCATTTACGTTCTGATTGTAAATTCAAGAAAGCCGAATGCCATTCATGTCGCAAAATAGGACATATAGCCAAAGTCTGCCGCTCCAAACCGGTCAACTCTACCGTCAAGGCTGTCGCTACTGCCAACCCTCCGTCAGACTCAGAGCTGGATCCACCGGAGATCTTCGCATTCACTCTCGAATCCAATGGGCATCTCTACCATTCAGTTTCCTTCTCCAACGGTCGATCAACTAAATTTATTATCGACACCGGTAGTCCCGTAACGTTCATGCCAACGACTGAGCTGAGGCGTCTCGAGCTACAGGCTCCACTACTACGAACCTCA
The DNA here is from genome assembly GCA_907163375.1 of Prostheceraeus crozeri. Lineage (NCBI taxonomy): Eukaryota > Metazoa > Platyhelminthes > Polycladida > Euryleptidae > Prostheceraeus > Prostheceraeus crozeri. The sequence goes on from CAJQUW010014004.1 coordinate 327,254, forward strand.
ACGTCAATCACCGGGGTTTCTGGTCATCGGCTACCAGTCATGGGAAAGATTACGGCACAGGTCAAGACAAGTAACGGTTCGGTTCAACTGCCGATGCTTATTACACGAGAAGGTCCTAAGGTACTAGGACTTGATGGTCTACGTGCATTGAAAATCCAAGTCGTCCTCAATTCAACCATCAGCCCCATCATTCCGCTTTCCTCAACAATCCGAGATCTCATACAACAGTGCAGTAGCCATACTGGTGGTATGAATATTCAGCCTATAACACTGGAATTCGTCGGCGAGCCAAAGTTTTACCGATCTCGACCATTGTCGTATGGTCTTCGCGGTCCAGTTCAAGATAATTTGAAGCAAATGGTTACTGATGGTATCCTTAAGCCGGTTGAATCATCTGCCTGGGCTACTCCGATTGTGACCCCAATTAAACCAAATGGACAACCCAGAATTTGCGGCGATTATCGCGTGACCGTCAATAAGCAATTACGACAAACTGCAACAACAACACCACCTGTGGATGATATGTTTAAAGGCCTCGCAGGCAAGCTATTTACGAAGATCGATCTCACGCACGCATTTCTCCAGATTCCGCTGGATCAAAAGGCCAAGGAATTGACAACCATTAATACACCATGGGGCCTGTTCCAATACCAGAACTTACCTTTTGGCTTGAATGTTTCTCCAGGCATATTTCAAAGGGTTATGGACATGGTTATCAACGGATTGGAGGGTGTACGAGCTTACCAAGACGATCTTATAGTGTCGGGCAACAACAAAGAAGAACACGATCAACGACTGTACTCGCTACTGCAAGCATTGAAAAGTTTCAATGTTAGAATCAATGCAAGCAAGTCCGAATTCTCAGTCAAGAAGTTAAAATACCTCGGGTATATACTGGACGGCGACGGCATCTCCGCGGATACAAACCGAATCAAATCTCTAAAAGACGCGCCAAGACCTGACACTGCAGCAAAGTTGAGATCCTTCTTGGGCTTCGCCCAGTTTTATTCAAGATTTGTGCCCAACTTCGCCCACATCACACAACCACTGTACCAGATGCTGAACGACTTTCAATGGACAGTCCATTCCAACAAAGCGTACAACCATCTCATGAATCAACTCTTACATGGTCAAGTTTTGCGACCTTTCACGCTGGGACGGTCAACAGAGTTGATGGTGGATGCTTCCGAATACGCCTTGGGAGCTGTATTAAATCAAGAAGGACATCCAGTCATTTGCGTGTCGAGAAAGCTGAACACCGCCGAGCTGAGTTACAGCCAAACGATGAAGGAAGCCTTAGCCATCCACTGGGCAGTTCAAAGGTTACACAAATATCTCTACGGTCAGCGTTTTACGATTGTCACCGACCACCAGGCTCTCAGCTACATTTTTGACAGTCATGCGTCAATAAACAAGGCAACCTCCCGAATGTTGCAGAGATGGGCTTTGGACTTGAGCGGCTACTCGTACAGCATAAGGCATCAACCTGGAACGAAGATACCTAACGCCGATTACCTTTCCAGACACTCTGGTTTTGAAGAACCACCTTCAGAAACCGTTAACTTCGTACAAAGCCTGCCAGTATCAAGAAACAGCTTGATTCAGGAAACTTCTGCATTCTACGGTCCTGTCATCGCTGCACTAAAAGGAGGATGGTCTTTGTCTGCCAAACGACGATTTCCTGTACTTCACGCGAATCGTGAATATTTGCACATTACTGCAGATGGCGTCATCGTTTTTCAAGAAAGGCCTGTCATACCTCCAATTCTACGCCAAAGTTTCCTTGAGCATCTGCATTCGTCTCACTTGGGGAGAGACAAGATGGTTTCCCTATCTCGTCTTGTATGTTGGTGGCCGAAGATAAATACTGATATCCGAATCTTCGTCAAGTACTGTCAACGATGCGCAAGAAAACCAAGGAATCATACCAACAACATACCTTGGCCATTACCGTTCCAACCTATGCAGCGCTTGCATGCCGATTATTGCGGACCATTTTTGGGTACCTATTATGCGCTCATATTGGAGGACGCCTATTCCAAATTCCCCGAGGTTTTCTTAACAACGACAGCAAATGCAGAGTTTACCCGGAAGGCGTTGCAAAGTTTCTTCGCGAGGGAAGGTATCGCTCAGGTACTAGTCACGGACAACGGCACACATTTTGTATCTTCGGACTTGCAAGCCTGGCTCCGCTCCATTGGCTGCCATCCTATTCAAACGGCACCCAGACATCCGCAATCCAACGGCCTCGCTGAGAATTTTGTGCGCACTTTAAAGCAAGCAATCAAGGCGGTTTCACCAACTACATTCAAGAACCTCGTCCAAACAATCGACACCTTCCTCCTGCATTACCGAAATGCGAGACACTCTACCACTGGTAAGCCTCCGGCTCTACTTTTCAAAGGGAGACTTTTAAGAATGAATAGAATGGATACCACTGAAATTCAGTTCTATCGAGGCAATACTTCTCGAGTTTGCGAGGGTATTATTATTAATACCATTGCACTGTATTACTACTTATATTATATACTGTATTACCAGTACACTGTTTACATTGCACTGGCTGATATAATATCAAAATATGTCGCTATAATTGTCAACAACTCAATCGAAAAGTGTACATTTCCTGATGTTTTGAAGTGCGGTATTACTGTTCCCATCCCTAAAGATAAGACAATTGCCGCAAGCTCACTTCGAGGTATCACTATTCTTCCAGTGTTATCCTGTGTGATTGAACAGGAAGTACTCTACAGTATGCGCAAATGCTTCCTGCGCGACTATGGTCCTCTTCAACATGGCTTCCGTGAAGGTTCTTCTACAACCACTGCTATTATCAGCATTCATAATTCCGCAACACGTGTTTTTGACGATCTTCGCACATTGGGAGTAGCTATTGTCAATATCGACATTTCGAAGGCATTCGATTCTGTTTGCCATGAGACTCTGATCGAGAAATTCAGCCACTTAAAGTATCCTCCTAATTTTATCACCTGGCTTCATAGCTTCCTTGTAAGTCGACGCAACATGGTTCGGATCAATGGTGTACTCAGCAAACCTTACGCCGTCACCTCTGGTGTTATCCAAGGCTCTAAGTTGGGTCCCTTCATTTTTAATTCATTCGTGGGAGATCTCGAAACTGCATGTCAGGAAACATCCATGGTAAAGTACGCTGATGACGTCTTTTTGATTATTCCGATTTTGAGAAGTGCATCCCCCTTGGAATTGCTTCATACTGAACTAGCAAACATGAATAATTGGTGCATCTCGAACAAGCTGGCCATTAACAACAGCAAGTCCAAGATTATGTTAAGTCCACGACGTCGTACTGATATTTCTCATCTAATTCTTCCATCTGACTACGAATTAGTCCACAAATTGAGCATTCTTGGTGTGACCTTAGATGAGGATCTGTCTTTTAAAACTCATATGTTAAATTTAAAGAAACGAGCATCTTCCCGGCTTCATGTTTTACGGAGTCTCAAGCCGTTTGTCCACCACACGGAACTGCATCTAATTTATTCCGCTTATATTCGATCTCTTTTCGAATATGCTTCGCCCTCCTTCGTTGGCATTAGTGACCGGCTTGCCGATGTTTTGTCAGCTGTTAATAAAAGGGCGCACAAACTGATCATGTTTGACAATGTTGATGCATCCTGCAATTGCACTGCGGATATAGTTACCGCTCGTCGACAGACTCAGAGCTTGAAACTCTTTCTGGAAATTGCAGACAAACCTGAGCATCTCCTACATGGTTTAATACCTAACCGCATGCCGAGGACTACGAAATTCCACTCCGAGTTGACACGCACTTCTGTGAGATACATGTCTTTCATCCCATACATGATTCGCTTAGCAAATTCTTTGTGAGACTTACTTTTACATTTACTTTTTGTCTTCATCTAAATGCATATCTCGAATATTTGTACTTGTGTAAAACTGTAAATGCTAACTGTCTGTATGATTACCATTCTGTTGTCAATAAACACTACTACTACTACTACTACTAATAAATTAGGAGATCAGATGTTCAATATAATTGATAGTTCAGACGGTTCTGTCCACAGACGTCATAGAGATCAAATCACCATTTCCTCCTCACATCAACATACTTCTTCCGATCTTCCCTCTTTGGAGCCAAGTCATAATTCCCATACACCACAAACACACACAGATGCTGCTATGCGTGATGACCCTCCTGCTGACGAGCCGAATCAAGCCGAACTTCCAATTGATCATCCAACTCCTGCTGCCTCCATGGATCTTTCTGCAACTTCTCCATCCGCTGGTGACTCGACTGCTGCTGAGCCTTCTACTGCGACTCCAACTCCAAGACGAAGCACTCGGATCCGAAGACGTCCTGGCCGATACAAGGACTTCATTTGTGATGGGGAGGAGTTGTAACAGGTGCTTACCAATTCATACACGTTTCGAATCGAAACTAAATTCGAACTTCGCGCGAGAAATCAGCTGCGCCGTGGTTATCGAATTTACCACTAATATTTTGTGTATGACTTTATTTTTTACAATAAAGTGTTTCTGCTGCCAAACAGTTGTAATTTGATTTTGTGGTTTAAATAACCTAAAGTGAGCGCTTTAGAGCTGACAATAATGAGACCTCACATTTTGCTATATAAACGCAGTATTTCATTCAATAAATCATCAATTGGAATACCTAGTTGTTTTACTTGATTCAAACAACGGACTACTACAATAGCTTTGTGAAGAAGACAGAAATTAAGTGGAATTTATTTGTTATAAAACTAATAATATAAGTTTACTTGACATCATTAATGATATAAGTGAAATGCATTGTACAAGTTAAGAGAAGAAGCTATGCGGTAGGTAGTAAAGGATTACACAGTACCAATAGCACTTATAGTAAATGACCTGACAGGAAGAAATAGGATGCGAATTAAAAATCTGATTGCTATGGAATAACAAATCTTCCTGTTAGGTCAATTTACTACAAATGCTATTGGATGTAACCCTTTACTATACGGTCTTGCAAAAGTTCCCGCACAGTTGAAAAATCATATATCATTGCCATGTGTTGTGTGGATATAGATGGCTATGCAAACTTGACCGCAATGTCTATGACGATTGGATTTGCATCGTATTCCAATCATACAATAATGAATACATTCGCATTCATTGTAATCTGAAAACAAATTTAGTAACTAGCTGAGATTTTCTCAAGGTGTGCGGGAACTTTTGCAAGACCGTATACGTAATGGATAGAGGATGGCTATGCGATTCTCTGGGATATAGAGAGGGAAATTATTTGATGAACCCCGAGGACTTTGGCCTGAGGGATTTATCAAATAATTTCACGAGCTATGTCAGAGAATCACATAGCTATCCTCTATCCGTTATAAAGGATTCCAGATTATTAGAACCATATCCGCGATAAAATCCCTCTCTACCAAGATTTTCTCTGGGATCAAATTTTTATCAAATTTAGAAGGGATTTTGAAATGCGACTACAACTATGTAATAATCTGATATACTTTATCTGCCATATCATGATCCGAATAGACATCTATCAAATATACCATGAAATATGTGATAGGTATACCATGGCATTCTTCAAATTCCCGAAGGAGAAATAGCAATCTGCCCGAGCGTAGCGAGGGCAGATTCTATTTCTCCTTCGGGAATTTGAGCAAGAATGCTATGGTATACCTGTTATAGGCCTATATCATGATCCGATATCTGGACTATTTCTACGAGGAAAGTTCTCAGGGAAAGTTCTACGGGAAGGGGTGGTTCTTTGATTATATTTCATGGTATATTTGATAGATGTCTATTCGGATCATGATATATAATCAAAGAACCATCCCTTCCCGTAGAACTTTCCCTGAGAACTTTCCTCGTAGAAATAGTCCAGATATCGGATCATGATATAGGCCTATAACAGGTATACTATAGCATTCTTGCTCAAATTCCCGAAGGAGAAATAGAATCTGCCCTCGCTACGCTCGGGCAGATTGCTATTTCTCCTTCGGGAATTTGAAGAATGCCACGGTATACCTATCACATATTTCATGGTATATTTGATAGATGTCTATTCGGATCATGATATATAATCATAGAACCATCCCGCTAATTGTAAAAATTCTATTAAGTCGTACATACAGTAAATGATAAGTTACAAAGTAACGAACAATTAAACATTTAGACAGAGAAGTCAGAAGAAGTGAAAGGAAATAATGTTCTTCCCTGCATGTACTTCCATCTTCAGTTGCTTCGAAGGTGGAGCAGTGACGTTGAGGTTCACTTCGTTGAAATTGACATTTTGTTCGTTAAAGTTGATGCTTCTCGATACTGAGGAAGTTGCAGTTACATGTACTTCCGTCACAGGGGAGTAGTAAGCAAGTGACAAACACTCGACCGGCGTGCCCCCTCCCCCTCCCCTCCCCCTCCCCTCCCCCCTCTGGAACGACAGAGGTTGTGGTCTGTCGTGGTGTGCCGGCCAGGTCGGTTCACGTTCACAACATGTTCGCTGACACCCCCCCGCCCCCTCCCCCTCCCCCCCCCCTCGAAAACGACAGAGTGTGAGACTCGGATGTGTTGGTCTCGTATGGGTTGACGTGGCCGACCGCCTAGGTTGACGCGGGCGAACGTCTAGGTTGACGTGGGCGACCGTCTAGGTTGGCGTGGTGGAATGGTGAAACGGACTTTAGATTCGTGATCAGCGTAAAATTCCGCATCGGTATGGTGAATTTGAAGTCAATCGGCGAGAAAAAATTTTCAACATTTTTCGAAAAAACGACAGAGTTAGAATTTGGGACGTTTTGGTGTGTGGCGCCCAAACGAACCATCGGATGGGAAAACGGAGGCCAGATTCGGATTCAGCGTGAAATTCTGCATCGGTATGGTGAGTTTCAAGTCAATCGGAGAGAAAAATTTTCGCTGACGTCCCCCCCCTTTGGACAGCTTGCTTCGATTTTGGCTTCCAGTGGACGGATTTTGTCGTGCGATAGCTCGTTTGAAAGCTAAGAGTGAGACAAATTCAGTGAAAGAATCGGCTTGTTCCTATCTGTCTTCGTTCAAAAGTTAGAGCGGTTACAAGATTTTAGGTCGGAGCTCGCTCACCTGAAAAAATCCTAAGTGTCAGAGTGACTTTGTATGGGTAAAATTTTGAAAATTTTCCAAAGTGTGGAATTTCGACCTGGGACCGCCACCAAAACATTTTTCATCAAATTTTGAAATTTCACTGACCGCCCCCCCCTCTGGACAGCTTGCTTCGATTTTGGCTTCCAGTGAACGGATTTTGTCGTGCCATAGCTCGTTTGAAAGCTAAGAGTGAGACAAATTCAGTGAAAGAATCGGCTTGTTCCTATCTGTCTTCGTTTAGATGTGAGACGCCATTTAAGATTTTGGGACATTGGCGAAAAACGACAGAGTTAGAATTTGGGACGTTTTGGGCTGTAGCTTCAAAACGAAGCATCGGATGGGAAAACGGATTTCAGATTTGGAATCAGCGTGAAATTCTTTATCTGTATGGTGAGTTTCATGTCAATCGGAGAGTTTCAAGTCAATCGGCGAGAAAAATTTTCAACATTTTTCGGAAAAACGAGTTAGAATTTTTGCGATGGCTGCCTACTGTGGAGCCAAAACGAAGCATCGGATGGGAAAACGGAGGCCAGATTCGGATTCAGCGTCAAATTCTACATGGAAATGGTGTATTTCCAGCTCAATCGGAGCACTAGAACCGGAGATAGACGGGATTTTTAGTGTTTGGATGATGGGTATTACGTCATCAGCTGATCGCCACACACTATATAAGCTGGGAACCGACGGAGACTTGTCATTTAGAGGAGAACGATTGTCAGAGGTAGGTCGTCTCTCTGAGCTCCGATGATAGCTTCGGACATTCCAAATTCCAAGTTTCTGTAAGAAACCGACTTAGAAAATTTCATTGCTGATATCAGCTAAGCCGCCAGACTTAGAGGTTCGCCAGGAGATGGCCTTCGTCTCCAGGCCATAAAAGACTCCAAAACTTTAAAGGCTCGTAACTTTGCTTCTACAAGTCCGTTTGACTTGATTCAAAAAAGGTTCGGTCGCTATTGACCTGGCCTAAGTGACAGACTACTTATAAAATTTCATAAGTAGTGCTAAAAAGTTGAAAAATTTAAATTCACTAGTTTTGGAGGTTTTCTGGGGTTTTCGACCCTGCTGAATTCAACTAAGGCATTTATAATGTTGTACGAGGCGAGCTTCAGCTCGAGACTTGTTTCCTGATGTAAATAACTCCACCGATTTTCATGTCAAAATCGGGGTCCGAATACCAACACAGTGATATGACGCACGCTCTGTCCGTCGGAGGTTGGATTTGTGGGCCGAGGCCTTGGAGTTGGGATAAGATCCCCTCTGAGTAATGCCTGTAACGGATTCATCAGCTTAACTTGTCTATCCTCAAGTAATGATAGCATTACAGTATGACTTTGAAAACATAATCTTCACATTTACTGACATTTTATTTCTATACGTTGCGCTCTGCTCAGGTTTGATATCAAACTTTCTCATTTTTCTTTGCAGTGAACAATGACCAAAGACGTGAATAAACGCCTGCAATTTTTTAAATGCAGTTGTGGGATGTGTTTAGGGGTGAGAATTTTCACCTTCACCATAAAAAGAATGCTGCGCATAGTGTTGCGGTTAAGGTGTGGTTTTGTGTGTGGTGTAATGTGAGGTGTGATGAAAGGAATGATGCCTTCAGTGAGTTGCACTCGAAGTGTGTATTCAGAAAAATTTCGAAAGTTTTGATGAAGAAGATGATGTGTGGTGAGCAGGGAATGCTGTATGAGGAGGGAATGTGTGCTCGTTTGCCACCAGTAGAGGTGGTAAATGTTGAAAAGCGTGTTGTGAGTGATGTAGATTTGGATGCGAGTACCTCCAAAAAGAGTAGAGTGATGTCGGTGAGTTGGATTTCATCGGATGATGAATGTATGAATGTTGATTCGAGTGTTGCTGCTGCTGAGCGTGAGCTTGAGAAAGCTGTGAGGGCGATTGTGCCAGCACCCGAGGTGTTGGCACAATCAACGCCTAGACCTTCACCGAGGTGCGTTGAGAAAGTTGAGAGGTCGACTGTTCCGTGTGAAGTTGTGCTGTCGAGGGATGATGTGCGTGCTTATACGAATGTGAGGCATGAGTGTACAAAGTTAGAAGGAAGAGTGAGTAGTTTATAGTGTGACATCCGGCGCGACGCTTCGCTTCGCTTTGCTTCGCTTCGCTTGCGCCGGATGTCACACTTTTGCGGGGGTTTTTCAAAATTTTCAAAAAATCAAAATTTCAAAAATTTAGGTAGATTTCAAATTTCACGTGGCCGAAGGGCGAAAATTTAAGTTGTCTCAAAATATCACGTGGTCTAAGAATTTTGAAAATTTAGGCAGACGAAAATTTAAGTTGTCTCAAAATATCACGTAGTCTCAATATACCAGAAGATTGTATTCAAAATATTTATTCAAAATATTCATTTAAAAATGGAAGAAACAAAAGTGGATGAAACAAAAGTGGAAGGAACCTCAAGAATATATCCTTCGTTATCATATGAACGTAGTTCTACTTTAATGGACATTGAAAATATTAACATTGAAAAAATGAATAAAGAAAAACACAAAGATAGAGTTAGGTATATGAAAGATAAGGAATCTCAATTATTATTAAGATTAGAGCATTATAAAAAATTAAGAAAGAGATGGACTAAAGTTAAGAATGTAACACAAGGAATTGGCATATTCTTAACAATAAGTTTAGGTGCTTTGACAATTGTTATATCTTCAGGTGTTTTAGTAATTCCAGTAGTTGCTACAGCTTTAACAGGTACGGGTGTTTTTGCAACTTCACTTGTTACAATGTTAGATAAATCTTTAATAACTAAGAAACGAAAATCATTAAAAACTAAGCATTTACATATTAAAGAAGTCTATGATAAACTACATTACTACTTTCAGAGAGTATGTGATGATAATGTTATTACGTTAGATGAGATTGAAAAATTTGATCAAATAGCTAATGAAGTAAATCAAATATCATTTCAATCACAGACAGAAAAAGTTAATGATAAAAATAAAAAGGATGGTAAAATTTCTAGTGATGGTAAAACTTTTATTGATGATAAAATTTTTAATGAAGAAAATGATAAAATTTTTTTAGAAGAGCTAAAAACTTTATTAGACAAAACTTTATTAAACAAAACTTAATACGAGAAAATTTTAAATGTGAAAACTTTAAACGTGAAAACTTTAAACGAAAAGATGTCAAACAACAAAGCAATAAAAAAATAATTTGTTCAGTAAAATGTTTTTGCTGTATTCCAATGTTACCACAAAATTCAAATATTATATTTTAAAAATGGATAAAATTAGAGCTGATAATTTTAAGAGAATAAAACAATTAGAAGAGTTAATAAAACAAAGAAATATTATGAAAGAAAATCATCTTCAACATAGAATGATAAAAGCTGGTATTCAATCTGATATGTTTGAAAAAATGCAGCAAACCGAGCAAGTAAAAACTGATTTTGAAAAAACTATGAAACCATTTAAAACTCTTGAAAAGGAACTTACAAATAATGATAAACAAATTGATATAACAGATCCAGAGCACAAAACTATATTAGATGACTATGGATTACTAGAATCAAACATTAATAAGAAATTACCAAAATCTATGCAATTTGAACATTCTATTTCATTTATAGATGGAAAAACAATACCTAGATTTTATCTAGGACAAAAAGAAATATTTCCACAACCTTTTCGAGGTTTAATTTTTTCACCAGATAAATCTCCTTTTAATTTAGATAGAAATTTTGTTAATCTTTTAAGAGGAGCAGATTTAAATAATTATGCTGTAGAAGATCTCATAAAATATAAAGCTATGTTAGACAGAGTTGGTGCAGTAAAATCTCTTAGACGTTATAAACAATTAGAAAATTTATTATCAACGGGAGTTAAAGTAGGGAAAGGTTTATCTGAAAAACAGAAAACTGAAACAACTGTATTTTTACTAGATGATCCACAAGAATTACTAAATAGATTAAATATTTTAATATCTGCAATAAAAGAAGGACATAATTCTAGTTTCAATGAAATTCATGCTATATTGAAAAGACTGTTAGAAAAGAAGATTCTAAATGAAAAGGATTATAAAAGTGTAGCTGAAATATGTTGTTTCTAATTTTTATCTATGATTTTTATCTATGATTTTTATCTATGATTTTTATCTATGATTTTTATCTACGATTTTTATCTATAATATTTATTTAATTTTTTTAGTTTAAAAATGTGTTCAGCAGATTTAGACAAAATTAATGATCATTTAGAAAAATTGACAGAGATTTTGGGTTCATCAAAATTTAGTACGACGTTAAAAGTTATAACAACTACTTCATCACACACTTGTAATTTAGAACCCATTCTACATTTAGAACAAAATAAAAATTATCAAATTGCATTGACTAGTTTCTCTACATTTAACACTATTCAAAACGTTATCAAAGATGTGAATGATCAATTTAGATATTCTACTGATAAAGGCAAAACTTGGAAAATATTAACTTTTCTTCCTGGTTCTTACGAAGTTGAAACAATATCAAATGAAATTAAGAGACATTTAGGTATACCATTCAAAGATAAGAAACAATTACATTTTGCAGTTGAACCGGCAGTTAATAAATTTTCTCTTACTTTAGACGAAAATCATCAAGTTGATTTTAATCATGATAGATCATTGGTTGTACACACATCAACATTAATTTTTAAAAAAATAATACATCATTAAAACACATACTTTCCCTTCGAGCGTGTACAATCTTTACTTTACGTGAGAGTTATTAATAATGATTCTTTTGTTTTTATTAATTTTCTTCATCAATGTAAAAAATTATAGCTGTATAGTATATTATTCTAAAAAACAGAATCCGTATCTTAAATTATTTTATAGTTATTTTGAAATACAGTTGCTAATATCTATATATGAATCTAACATAAATATGGAGAGCTATGAATATTGTCTTCAAATAATTAAGCTTTTTCTTTTTTACATAATTCACGTAAATCTCTCCACAAATCTCACTGAATCTATATTTTTTTTATTTTTTCCTTTTAAATTTTGAAGCCTTCCTAATCATTACATTTCAATATTTCTATTACCAACCATTTTCGAAAGTCTTATCCATAAACTACACTACACACAATTCATTATTTTAGAACACACCTATATCGCCAAATATCTTTATTTCTTTTTTAACTAACAACACACATATGGTTCGTTTTTTACACACACACATGACCCTAATAATTTTTTATCCACCTAATTTTTGATAATATTTTCGAATATTGTTTGGTGAAAATCAATTCCTATCTAAATTCCAATCTAATCTCTCTCGGACTTAAAAAATAATTTACTTTAGTCTTGGTAAAATAAGTTATTTTGGTTTACTTTTTTAAATTAATTTTTTGTAATCAAAAATCTTATTTTATTTTTTTCAATAAGTTTAGTTTTTTTTATCTTTTATTTCATAAGGGTATTCAAATCAAAATTATATATATATACATTATTATTATTTTCCCAATGATTTTTGTGTAATCTAGAATATTCAAATAATTTTATCTGTTTTAGTTATCATCTAAAATATAACTATATAATCATAATATTATCTCAATTTTTTTTTCTCCATAATTAACATATTTTTTCCACAACGTATATTTTCTATACTACTCACTATCGCTGAGTTTCTCGTGAAGATTTTTCTATTGTATTTCTTTTTTCACAAACAACAATATTATTAACTTGGTAAATGTTTCTTATCTCTCTATTCCTTTGATTTCTTTCCTTATATTAATATCACATTGGATACACATTTAATTCCTATGTACTGTGAAACTCCTCTCTTCTTTAATTTCTATATTATAAACAATCCCTTCATACAACAAATAATATTCTATATTATATTTTTTTTATTTCTTGTATATATATATCATATAATACATTTTTAATGACATTTTTTTTTCTAATAATAATCCAACTAAACATATACTATTAACTCTGTTAAACTCCCACACCCCTGGCCACACAACCTACCACAACACCCCCCCCCCCCCACCCAACCCCCACTCCCCTCACCTTCACTACAACCACCCACTCACATACGGCACATTACCCCATGAGCCACCCCCACCACCCAATAAAAAACCCCAAGAAACCCTCACTCGGGACTTCAGTCGTAACCCCACGCACTACGTCACAGACGCACCAATATTTTTCAGCTTCTGCATAATCATCTTCAGATAATTGTGATTGTTTTAATGTTGATTTAAATTTATTTATTGGAGGAAGTTGTTCTTCTTCCATAATTTTATTCACAGAATTAAAATCAGTCTTCGACTGTGAACCGCAGGCTATATATATCACTCATACGGAAATATTCCTTTTAAAGGTTTTAAATTATATTTATTTAATATTTTACATTGTTCAGATTTCAAAGTTTTTCCCATAACATCTAATGAATAAGGAGTAAAAAATCTAAATGCATCTAAAATTCTAATACAACCTAATTGCATTGAAAAATATTCTTCTTCTGTTTTACATAGTACATTTATTTGTTGTTGTTGTAATTTTTCAGATGAAAATAAATCTTTCATTACTAGATGGAAATCATATTTAGAACCATTATAGAAATATAGAGGAACAAAGTTATATTTAAATTTATTAGCATTAAGATTACAAGAATTATGTGCTGCACCTCTATATAATCCATTTAGATGATCATGATCTTTTACTTTATCAGATATCTACCTCTGCCATTTTTATAATTTTTTGTAAATTCTTTTCCACAGTAATAACAATTTGTTTCATTAACAAAATTTAATTTTTTCTTTTTCTGTTAATGGCATCATTGGTAATATTTGTTTCAAGCAATTGTGAAAAATAAGTCTTGTAATTCTTCTACTTTCTTTGTAAACATTTCTGAGCTATCTTCACCATAGTATTGATAATATTCTGATTTAAATAATTCAGGATAATTTGAATGAATGTACATTCCCCAACATAATGGTTTTTTGTTCAAATAAAAATTTTTCTTTACTTTGTTCAGATGCACTTTTTTCATATTAAAACCGAAGGTTCTAGGCTTGGCCCGTACATTTTCAGAATTATCAATTTTCAGAATCGGGTGAAGCCCTGGAACTTTCCGTTCGATTTTGTGTCATATTAACATTATATGCTTCAAAATCACAATAAATAGTAAAGGGTACTTTATTTTTAAAATACCATTTATTATATTCTAAATAATCATCTTTTAGGAAAAGTATTTTGAACTGCTTCGTTTTGTTGACAATTCTCCAAATGTCTATTCATTTCTTCTAAAGTTCTAAAACTTGTCATACATTGAAGACAAGGAAAATTTGTATTATCTGAAGTTTTTTGTAAATATAGAAACATCTTTACACAATATAAAATGACCCTGATAATATAATATATTCGCTTGTGCTGGTTGTTTTGACTGTTCTAGTTTTTCAAATTTATCTTGATATATTTCATGTGTTTCATTAATTTCTTTTGTAATATTAAATGTATTTTGATGATAATTTTGATTTAATATTTGTAGCTGATAAATATATTCTTTATCATATTGTTCTTTATATTGTTGTAGACATTTTTTTAAAGATTCATTTATTTTTTGATTGGTTTCATTTTCTTCATTATTTAATCGGACAACTCCTCTGGCTTTAGCCGATTCTTTATTATTGTCTTCATATAATTTTTGAATCGTTTCTATCTTATTTTGATATTTATGGCCATATTCTTGTACTAATATTTTTGTTTGTTGTTGATAATCTGTTTTACATTTTTGTAAAATTTCATTTAAATTTTGTAATTTTTGTTGATATTCTAAAGATAAAGATGAATATTTGTAATTATAATCATCAGTACGTCCTTTATAATTATTATGATTAATCATTATTGGTGATAGTGTTTTAACAAGTTCAAATTTTTCAGTACATATTATATTTCCTTGGTAAAAAATATTATGATGCATGTAATTTCCTCTATCATTATATACTATTTCTGATTGACATAAATTTTTATTATTCAAATATAAATTTTTTTGAATCTGAGTAAAGTGGAGTAATTTTACCAATAGAAACATAATTCACATTTAATTCAAAAACATTTACTTCTATTAAATTTTTATTCTTTTTATGAAACTTTTTTAACCTATTATAATCATATGGAAAATTCATCTAAGCCATCAGAAAGATCAAATTCATTTATGTATTCATTTATGTATAATGACTTAGTCTTTCTTTATGATATTCTGCAGGATGTAAATGTGCTATAATACTCCACAGAAAACAATAATCATCTTCATTTTTTATGTTGATTATTTGTGGTGAACTGAAAGGTAAAGGAACATAACTACCACCAGTATTATTTTTATATTTATCAATTACTATTTTCTTAGATAGTATTTTAACAAATCTCCAACCAGATTCACGTAACTGGGCTTCAATTATACAATTTTCTAATTTAAGTATCATCGATTCAAATATGGGTTGTATATCATTTACATTATGAATTTCTTGTGAATTTGTAAAATGTCCTTGTATTATTTCTTCAGGAATTCCATCAGGTCCATTTTTTGTATAAAGTACTTCTACATTCATATAACATTTGAAAGATTTCTTAAATATATTATAAAAGTTGGTTAGAATATCAGAAAAAGTTTTATAGGTTTCATTATATTCAACGGGCGAAGCCCTGAAGACATCGGTCCGCGAAAGATGTATTAAATAAATATTTTTATATTTGCTTAAGGCTTCATCGTTTCGTTCAGCTTCATCAAATTCATCAGTATCGCTAAATAAATATCTTCCATCTGGTACGGGCGAAGCCCTAGAAGACCTTCGGTTTGTATGGTCTCATCTTCACTATTAAAAACTTTTTTATATTCCGAATGTGAATAATCATCAAACATTTTTTTAACTTTTATATCAGTAGGCAATGTTTCTAGATAGTTTTTATAAACTATTTAATTTTAATATATTTCCTTTCATCACTCGTTCTACATTTTGTAAATGCAATTTACTATTTAAATGAGATTGATAACTTCTTTTTGTTTGCAACTTTTTTTTACATAAGACACAATAAAACTTGGTATTTTCCATTTTTTTTATTTTTTTAAATGAAAAAATTTGTGTTTTAATTTTAGATATAAACATTCTAATATCAAGGTCTTGAGAGTTATTATATATTATTATATATTTCACGTTCCTAAGTTATTAATTTTCTTTATCACATTAAGTTTATCATATTAAGTTTTATCATATTAAGTTTCATCATATAATGTTTTATCAAAAGATAATTTAAATTTATTTTC
>CAJQUW010014005.1:0-50753 GCA_907163375.1 Prostheceraeus crozeri
GGATATGCCCTATACATGTAATATCTATGTGCGTTATATTCATTGATATATTCATGTGTCGGTAATAAGGCCCATTCTCCTAACTCTTCCATTCGAGTATAGATACATTGATCTACAATGTTGCATATTTGGTGCGCCGTCAGTCCGTTCGAAGGCAACATCTGACGCATTGACAAGGAAGCGTTTTGGGAAATTTTTTGGAACGCCCCTTGCATACAGTCCTGACCTGTTCACCTTCTGATTTTCACATTTTTGGTCCCCTGAAAGAAGTTTCTCAAGGGACAACGATTCCGATCAACGAAGAAGTGATGACAGCTGTTAGAAATTGGTTCAAAGACAGCCGAAATCCTTCTTTGCCGACGGAATTCAACGCCTACCCAAGCAATGGGACAAGTGCCGGGAAGTCAACGGAGTCTTTTTTTTATTGTTGCTTATGTTTTTATGTTAATAATAAACAGTTGTTACTAATTGATTTTGATTTTACCTTTTATGCTTACTATTATACAAATAAAGTATATCGAACGGGTTTAAATTGAACACGTCTCATATATTGATAATATGCAGCTGGATATGGCCCTATGCATGTATAGTCAGGTGCGTTTATATTCAATGAGATATTCCTATGCGTTGGGTAATATGCCAATTTTCTTCCATTCGAGTATATATACATTGAATCTACATTGTTTTGCTGCATATTTGGTACGCCGCAGTCATGACTTGCGCCTCTAGCGACATATAGGCCTTTCGAGAACCCATCTGGCCGGTCGATCGTCCCTTCTTCGCTGGCCATGTACAGAAGCAGCGAAGCGGGGGCAAGGAAGTCAGTGATTGTACCATCTCCCCATATGTACACCGGAAGGGAGCATTACACTCCGATAGAAAAAAACACTGACAACTAGCTAACCGATGAATGAGGGAGGATGTGGCCAATCCACAATTCAAAAATCCATGTATCCACCTACAATAGCAAGATAATCCCTCCAAATTGTGAAAACACCTGCACTTTCCATCTCATGCTTGACAAAAAATATATGAACGGGAATTCATGTTCGGAACCCCTTTACAGTCCCCCACCACCAGAGACCCTAACCGATTGAGCTCCAACTTTGCAAACACACTCATTAGATGTAGAGTGATAAAGTATGACTGACTCAGGTTCCATCTCTGTCTCATAAAATACTTGTGACTGATTATAAAGGCCTATTTTAGGGAATTTCATGTTCGGACCCCTTTACAGGCCCCCACAACCAGAGACCCTAACCGATTGAGCTCCCAACTTTGCAAACACACTCATTAGATGTAGAGTGATAAAGTATGACTGACTCAGGTTCCATCTCTGTCTCATAAAATAACTTGTGACTGATTATAATTGGCCTATTTTAGGGGAATTCATGTTCGGACGCCCTTTACAGTCCCCGCCACAACCAGAGACCCTAACCGAGTTGAGCTCCAACTTTGCAAACACACTCATTAGATGTAGAGTGATAAAGTATGACTGACTCAGGTTCCATCTCTGTTCTCATAAAATAACTTGTGACTGATTATAAAGGCCTATTTTAGGGGGAATTCATGTTCGGGACGCCTTTACAGTCCCCCACAACCAGAGACCCTAACCGATTGAGCTCCAACTTTGCAAACACACTCATTAGATGTAGAGTGATAAAGTAGGATAAAGCAAGAGCGAAGGTTATGTGCATAGAGGTCATGGAGGCATGGCCATATTAATCTAGTTTCTTCATCTTTTATTCCTCTCTTACAATATGTTACAAAACACGGATTAATTTTACTACGGTGACAATCAGATAAACTTTTCCGCATTTCCCAGTTTTTGTGATAAAAAGTGAGTGGAATAAACTGTTCTCCCACTTTTTTGGTTAATTTGGAATTGTTTATCACATTATAATTAATATTTTCAATATTTCATTAGGAAACTCTCATGCAAGAAATGTCTCGAACAAAATTCCAAAAGCTGCCAATGGCAATTTAGTGATATCGATGTTGATAGAAGAAAGGTTTTCCTTGTCGCATATTATTCTGCCTTTCATTCTGAGAATTTGCAATGTCTTAATCTCTCGATTTATGCAATAGTTTTGTGCCAGTTTATCGTGTTTGTCATGTGACCATGTCTGTGTCCATGTCTCAATTACATGTGCAAGCTTTTTCACTTTGATTACGTGGAAGACATCTGTTATGACTTGTAATGGCCTGTCTGTAATTGGGGCGAGACTAATCTCACTAGGTATACCGTAAATTCAATAAGTCATCCGCACACATTACACCCGACGTTGTTTTAGAACGTCTCATGGCAGGAGTTTTAGAAGTGAGCCCTTTTTTCTGTGATGTACAGGGATTTTCAGAGCTATTAGCAATGACGACAGATGCCTTGTGGGATGTTCTATGCAAAAGAACGACATGGAAGTTACAATGATTGAGAAATTATACCACGTGTTCCGAATATTTAAATATTGCGCTGTTATTTCTTATGGAGGTTACAAGTGGCTGTTATAGTTTGTTGGAATTAAACAAAAAGGAGCCAACGCCGGTTTGAGACTGCTTTTTTCAAGGTACAACTAAGTGACCATGGAATTGCGAATTTTTCACCATTGTGTTCCTGATTAGAAGCTACAAAAGGATAGCCAAGGTTTTGTTGATGATTATTTCTTGCTCCCATACGTTGGTGCCAATGTTGAGTCAATGTTGATGAAGTTGATGTATATGAAGTTGTGTGATATGTTTGATTCTGGTTTGACCAACTTGAATGAGTCAAGTGTTACTATAAACGTAACATTAGATATTGCATATTTGGAGTTATATTTCAACAACTGCCTGTGATGGCAATGCTTTAAATCGTGGCAAGGCATTGATAACAAGGATGTCACTCTACATGTCGTGCTTTCCCTACCATTGCCAACGTCAGATTTTAGTCAAGTGAATACACAATATCTAAAGCGACAAGTGTCGATGTTGACCTCCTCTTGTGTTTTAATAATTTTGTAATCACAAGTAACCTGTTTGACCGGTGCCAGATTTTTTATTGGCCGAACTCGACTATGCCTGTTCTCCATGCAGTTTGTGTGTTGTTGGTGCTAGAGTGATGTTTTTCACATCATTTTGGGTTACGGCAATTGCCGCCATGGAGCACAGACATCAGATAACATTATTAGGACCAATTAGGACTATATTATTTGTTTATTAAAATTATTATAACAATTATTATCCGTAATAATGTAATCCGATGTCAATGCATGTGAGTATACACTCCACGGTTATTGCCATGTGGCATTTGCAGGATGTTCTCTCTTCTGAATTCACTTGCCTATAGAGCAATGACGCAGTTAGTGAAAGGTCTTCATCAAACAAAAGCAAGTTTGAGAATTATTTGCGAACAAATGATACTGACAAATGTGCATCCATAGACATCAATAACATCAACACTAGGTGCCTTAGTGCTTGCTGTTCGATGTCTCTGTGTGCATCATTCTTTATCCTTTTAGAATGCATGATGGTTGGTAGGTTGGCGATGGCTTTATCCATAGACATCGAACAACAACAACTGTCCGTGGCTTTAGCTATATGGATTCATATAATTCTCCCCAATTTTGTGCTATTCGCAGCACATGACATCAAACCAAATATCACTTTCTATTGTGGCGGTATAATCGATAATCATCATCAATCAACATGATCGCGCTACGTTCACATTATATTGGGTATGTCGTGGGATGTTTAATAAAACGTTCTTAATGTAATTTTGTGCTTTAATTTTTCTCGATTGCTCACAAAAAGCTTCTCATATGCCGTTTTAATTAAATACATTTTTCGCAAGCGCCGATCGATCAGCCACAGAAGTTAGCCGTTTATCTTCCACTGAGAAGTGGATAGTCGCCCTAAAACCACTTGAATTTCAGTTAAAATCTGCCAGACTTAGTGCTCATTTACCGCCACAGCTAGTGTGACTGATT
Source organism: Prostheceraeus crozeri (assembly GCA_907163375.1). NCBI lineage: Eukaryota > Metazoa > Platyhelminthes > Polycladida > Euryleptidae > Prostheceraeus > Prostheceraeus crozeri. The sequence continues at coordinate 3,963 of CAJQUW010014005.1, forward strand.
CAGTTTCCCTCTTGTCGTTTTGGATGAACTGTGACTGATTATAATTCAAAATCTGTGATAAAATCCTCACATTCGCGCTTAGAATCACTCTGGCATTCAAACTGAGCATGCTAGCGTCATGAAACTTCACTGGCAAATGTCAAATGTTATCAGCAACGCTCCATCCTACTTTTGACTTGAACTAAAGCATATAAGAAATTCTGTGACTGATTATAATTTTTTTTCAGTTTGACTGATTATACATTTTCCAGATTATCATATTATTACTATGACTTATCAGTCAATTGTGTCGTGCCTGCCTATATGTGTGGCATCTACAGAGAAGAAAAATTCAGAAAACTTTAATTTTATTCTAATGTTTTGAGAATAATCAAAGAGTATATATTATGCTTATAGAGATTGAAATTTCAAAAGGAGCAAGATATTCATGATCAAAGAAAGTCAGTTTCTGGTATTTCTATCTTAGCTTTGACTGAAACCACAGCTTGAATTCGCATGTACATGCTTTCATACAAACACCTAATTTCTCCGCTATTGTTGTTTAGCCGGCTTCCCAAAGCGTCATCATCAAGGGTTAAATTACATTGTTTCACATATATATCTTTCCAAATCATCGCAGCTCAGATAAACTAAGATAAGGGAACTCCCGAGAATCGACACTTCCGTTGAATCGCACAATTTGACGCACTCCACCAGAATGGACTGCTCTAAACCGCAATGGACCGAGGCAGTTTAGTGATTTTATGAGGCATCGAAGGCGGCTTGAATCTTTCACCAGGATCCCTCCGAACATAGTCCCTTTTTCATTGATGCAGTTGCAATCATCATTCATTAGTACAAATGATTTAATTTCGTTCCCTTTTCTTTCTACACCAATCAAGACATTTTTTATTTGTCTGCATGTAAAATGTGACTTTCGGGTGGCCATTCTTCAAAAGTCTGTGTTGTCGAAGGGAACGTTTCACGGTTCTCAAAGAAACAATTTACGTCAGATTTATGGAAATCCGTAGTTCGTTTGGAGTAATGTTTTGGATGCTTTCTTGACTACAGGGAGCCTAATTTTCCGTCTTTTTACGGATTTCCGTCTTTTTTTCATGATTTTGAAAATTTTCGAGATTGGTACAAATATGCAAAAAAATATAAGGGGTGGGGGGGGGTGAGGTAGGAGGTGCGTCGCCCAATCTCAAAGCTATTCAGAAAGCTATTCTCAAAGCTATTCTGTCCCCTGTCACTTGATTGGTAGTATTTTTGTAATGCCAATTAACCGCAAAATCTAAAATTGTCGCGCTTCGCGCGACTTCCTTTTAATTGCAGGTTTTTTTTAAAATGCAGTGTCACATTTTCAGTTCAATTTCAGTTTCTTCTGTGACTACGTTAATGAGGGTAGGCTCTAATCGTTTTGTTGGATTTGTTATCAATCATTATCACATCCCAAATGGTCCTCCAAAACAACTGATTCTAAGGAATCTTCATGAAATGTGCAATATATCAAATAACCTTCTCGTCATTGATATGACTGTGATATTTAGGCCTACTCGTATCAAAGAATTGAAGTTCTCAAAGACAATTTGACTATGATTTATTTGTTAACGTTTTTGTTCAGTTAATGTGCTTTTCTTTGAATATTCAAGCCATGTTATTTGAGTGATGAAAATTGAGTTGTAAATGAAAATATGTTGTTAGACTTAGAATCATGTAAATGCATATCAGATGAGTCACTAAAATAATTCGTGTTTTCATTCTATCTAAAGATCTACAATACGAAATGATGATTCGATTTTTAAAATTTTCATTCATGCTATTATATCTATTCACATCATTGGTATTTAATGAAATGAAACAATGCCACTTAACTCAGATTGCAGCCAGGCGACAAAGACAGTATTAAACTTCAAATGGTGAAAACTGTTTATTTTGGTGACTCATTATTTACCAATGCTCATTAAAGATTTAACGATATAACGACTTTTTTCCAAGCATGCATGTAGCTTCTCAAGATTGGATATTGACCAATATGAATAAAGCGTAGAAATTGCTTCTGACTTCTCTAGCACAGCCAAAATTCGCGCGATCATAGAAAAATCATAATAGGAAAACACTGTCATCTGATTAATGGCAACAGCAACTACTTGACCAATGCAGATCATTTTTCTTCACCAACAGCTGGCATGCATGTAGCATTGAAGGTACTTGTTTATGCTACGACGGCGATGAGGCCAAATAGTGATCTTTATTTATGCGGCTTGCTGCAAGTGAAGTATCGGTATTCGCTTCGAAATTGTATCTGATCAAGAGAAAGAAGCATTTACATAGACCCTAAGAATTGTAGTAAAGGACGTTAGACTCGTTTTTAATCATACCATTCATTATATTTATATCTGTGTGCTATTGGTACATGACTAGAACACAGTTTAAACAGCCGAAGCATGTAACATAGGCCTGTTCCTATTCGAAGGACGGGCATTTCAGTTTGTTTTGCACAACTTTCAAATATTGTATAAACGATCAAATGGATTAGGACCACTGTTCTACTCGCTGGCTTTCTTCTTATGAATGCGCATGTCACGTTCTGGAGCTCTTGGATTCTTACACTGTTTTCTTTTATACCTACCTGGGAGAAGATGTTGGTATTCATCGCCATTTTATCATTGATATATTTCGAAGAATGAATGTTTCAGAAGACGCCGAAAACTTTTTGATGAACTTGCTAACTGAACTGCGTCAAAAGAGGTTCACAAAGGCTGGTCAGAAAAGGCTGCAACGCATAAACGATTGCCTGTTTGTTGAAAGAAGGAGGCTCATTGTGATACTGAAACTCTATAGAAGCGTTCTATCACTTTTACGAAAGTATACTCTTCTTTTTCAAAAACCAGAACCAATGGTTCACCTTGTTTATGAAGAGTTAGAAACTATTTTCCGTGAGTTCTTGAGTTTCTTCATCAAAGCTGAAGATATTGCGCACAAATCTGGCAAAGCACTTTATGAGCTTAACCTTGATGACAAATCGATTTACCTGCCAGTCCAAAACATCTTTTTTGGTGATGCTAGAGAAGGGATTATGTCCTCCCATCATTTGAAGAAGCAATTATTTTCTGCTTATTTGGTCACTGCCACATATCTCCGAGATAAGATGCCATACAAGAACAAGTTATTGCGGCATTTGTCAGCATTGTCACCAGATATGAGATTTCATTCCGTCGGGCAGAGCTACTTGATGCACCTGGCATTCGATCACTCCAGCATATTAAATGACGATGAAAAATGTAATATCGAGAAGGAAATCAGAAATTACTCTGTAGATCCAGCTCCAGAACATCTTCCAGTTACAAGAATCGATACTTACTGGTACAGACTTAGCGAAACATATCCAACTCTTAGCAAACTGGCTTTGGTCTACCTAACAATCATAAGCGCTCCAGAGGTAGAGAGATCCTTTAGCAGGATGACATCAAGTTTCAATGAGAAGACATCACAGATGAAGATCGAAACATTGGATGCAATCCAATCTATTAAGCAGTATCTCCTGATACACAATCAAAATGCTGTTGAGAAATTCGTGCGAAATGATGCTCTTCGTGATCCTGTTCCGAAGGAATTAGCAAAAAAGATGCTAGGTGCGTACATGAAAGGCAAGAGAACCTTGAGACACAAACAAAGGAAAACTGCGTTCTTGAGTACATTGGCAATAACACCTAGAAAATCCATCGCCAGAAGTATGTTTAGAAGAATTGCTATTGAAGCTGCTGAAAAAGCCAGAAGGAAGCATAGAAAGCAAGCTTTGATTTCGCTAGCAGGAGGAAGAAACAAGAAACGTTTGTGAAAGGAACCAATTTTGAAGATGCCAGTTAAAGAAGCTGGACAGGATGAGATGAAGAAGAGGCGAGTTGAAGAAGATGAGGATCAGAGGAGGAAGAGGCGAGTTGAAGAAGCTGGACAGGATCAGAAGAAGAGGCGAGTTGAAGAAGCTGGAAAGGATGAGAGGAAGAAGATGCCAATTGAATAAGCCGAGAATCAGAGGAAGAAGAGGCGAGTTGAAGAAGATGAGGATCAGAGGGGGAAGAGGCGAGTTGAAGAAGCTGAGGATCAGAGGAGGAAGAGGCGAGTTGAAGAAGCTGGAAGAGGCGATTTGAAGGCGCTGAAAAGGATCAGAGAAAGATTGATGAGAAGCAGACATCTCTGAAGCAAACATCTTTAAGAAGTTTCTATAAATGAGGTTTAGATGACGTAGCTTCTTCTTGTGTTTTTTGCTTTGTTTTAAGTTTTTACAATCATCTTCCACCATAGTTTAGTTTTGTTTTTTTGCATTCAAAAGAAAAATTGACTGCTTCCACCAAAAAAATCCAATTATGATTTCTGATGCAGTACTTTGTTAGTAATTCGCATAAGTAATTTGCAATACATAAAGCCAAGCCATTCTATTGCTCAGCATTTATTTTGCCTTTGACAACTCCTCATAAACTCTTTTGTTCATCATCATCATCAGTGCGATTGAGGTTGTTTTTAATGAAAATTCATGTTTTACAGAAAATTTGTTATTTTTATTTCGGATTGAGCATGTACATTTTCTTCGCAGAAATTTGGAGTAATGATGTTGGTCTCGTGCGTTTTTCCTGTATGATATTGTTCTAAGTTGAAATTAAATGTAGCTATATATCTGTATACAGCTAGAATTTTCCCAAACCAAAATTTCGTGTTCCTGTATGTCTCTAGAACCCGTGTTAAGCTTTAAATCAGTATAAGAATAACAATGTCTGTGATTATGTACATGTTCAGAGTTCTCGTAAAATGTCTATTTCTCGTAAAAATGCAAAATGGCATTTATGTTAATCAAAAAATTTCCGTCTTTTTTTTGGTCTCCTGTTAGGCTCTCTGTTGACTAACGAGCCAAATCAGAACCGAGAGTCAAGTGAATTTTGGCAGAACTGAGAGCATCTGATGAAGTCATTGAGGACGTCAGACACATCAGTTTATCCGCCGAAGGCTTCGGCCCAATTTGTGTTCTGCATTCAATAACTGCATTACCAGTAGAGTAATCTTTCAGCATTTGCATTCACTTCGGTGAGGCCATTTTATGAGAGGGAGATTTTTTCGAAAGTCAGTTGATTTCATTTCTTTTTTATGTATTTCACACCAAGGTTTTCCATTGATAGAGACGCACCACTTATCTGCATGCTAAATCTTTACACTGAACATTTATTTGGCACATAAATAACGTGAAGGGTTGAAACGTTGTGCATTTGTGAAATATCAGCATCCGTGGAAATTTCTTCGAAATATTTTCTTTTTCACAGCTTGGCCTGCATGTCAATCAATAACTGAGATACGTAGAGGTGCATTTAGATCACTGTGAGGAAATTTGTGTGCTGCTTGGAAAATTTCCACTCGGCAATTAGAAACGCTAGCTCACACCAAAGCAACAATGCACCTACAATGCATTACCTAGGGGTATAAGATTCGAAATTAAGTCTACACAATCTTCATATTACGATACGGACTTCGCGAAATTTACCCCGGGTATTTCGATTACACGGGGTAAATTTCGCGAACTTCAAACATGTCAAAAAAAATCAGCTAATCCCAATCTGAATTTTTTTCTTCAACTTCCTTTTTCATATATTATTTCATATATTTTTCATATGCTATATACTATGTAATCTTTCATCTTTTGAGTCATTGGTACAAATAACATTAATTTTCATCATTGAGCCTGCCCTTGGGATTCCCATATATTTGCTTTACAAGCTATTTATGTTAGCCTGGGATTCCCTGGCAGTTTATGAAGTACTTGTTGGCCGTAATCGTATTGGTAATAAAGATAAGACAAAACGATGTCATTAGTTGCGAGGCCTTTCGCCGATTCTTTTCGGGCAACACTTCGGAACGCGTACAATAAAAGAAAAATCAAGTCATTATATACAGTTAAAATGAAAGAAAGGACGGAGTTGAAGTCACTGCCACGGAAGAGCGAGCGTTAATACAGTTTGCTTCTGGACACATAAAACCGGCCGCAATGATGCTATCATTGTCGCTTCGAGAAATGGTAGCAACATTGGGTGGCGAGCGCGAACCAGCTGCTTGAAGTAGGAGATCTTCTCGTTGGCGCGATCGAACGATGTACACGTCATCGTGTGACGCGTGACCGCGCTTGTCGGTGCTGCTGAAGATCGCACTTGTCCTTCATCAGCCATTGTGGAAGGTGTTCATCAGCTCGCTTGGCCAACCACCTCTCCGTGCGTCCGACGTAACTGTCACCACAGTTACATGTGAATTGGTAAACGATGTCGGAGGCGATCTTCAGCAGCACCGACAAGCGCGGTCACGCGTCACACGATGACGTGTACATCGTTCGATCGCGCCAACGAGAAGATCTCCTACTTCAAGCAGCTGGTTCGCGCTCGCCACCCAATGTTGCTACCATTTCTCGAAGCGACAATGATAGCATCATTGCGGCCGGTTTTATGTGTCCAGAAGCAAACTGTATTAACGCTCGCTCTTCCGTGGCAGTGACTTCAACTCCGTCCTTTCTTTCATTTTAACTGTATATAATGACTTGATTTTTCTTTTATTGTACGCGTTCCGAAGTGTTGCCAGAAAAGAATCGGCGAAAGGCCTCGCAACTAATGACATCGTTTTGTCTTATCTTTATTACCAGTTTATGAAGTGCATGATATTTTTTGTAACGCAGAAATCCCAGAGTTAAACCTGGGCACCATACTAAATAGTTTGGTCGGTACAAAGCTAGCCTTTAATTATTCAACATGACTCGTACATACGTCAAACGCAAGAGGAAATGGGGGACACCTCCCAAGGGATACCGGTATTTTCCCGTTATCCGATATAATAGCCGGCCCAAGTTCGTGTGAGTCCATGTCATAAGGAAGGTGGAATGTACCCAACTACAAAGATATCCAAGCGTTCTTTGAAATCGCCAGGTGTAAAAGACATTCAAAGTAAAGAATGAGCGTAATTTTTGAACATTTTGTAATTTTTTGTGCGTCACCTTATACCTACAATTCCGATTTTAGGTCGAACAAGACCATGTGTTTTATTATTAGCCATGTTTATGCACTTATAGATAGTTTTTTTGACATCGTTCAAAACATGGTTTACAAACATGAAGTTCGCGAAATTTACCTCATTTTCAGGGTGGAAGTTCGCGAATAGTTATTCAAATTTGCATGGAAAGTATTCAATGTAAGTACAATACAAAATAGCAGTCTCTAGCGATCATATTCACAAACTTATGGCTAAAATTGCAGCCAAAACGGAGCAAGTGTATTGCTACCAGATCAAAGTTTTTGAAAAACTCGCGAAATTTATTCCGCCTGACTATATTTCCTCAACTATTTTGAAAATTGACGAATGCAAAGGATGGTTCTATAAGTCATGAACGAAACAGTTTGAACATCGTAGTTAAGCAATGTATGTATCGGGTGATATTAAACGTGTTGCATCACTTTCTCAACTTCCTTTATATAGGCTAATTCCATTACTCTAATAGTTAAAGGCAATGAATTGCATTTTTTGATTTATATCATGGCTCTCTTCGTAAAATTCTGTGAAGTTTTAACGTCAGTATGTTCGGAATTGCAGCTACTACTGGCCTACAAGCAGAGTGGCATGGGTTAGTACTTGTCCTTTGTAAAAACACTTCCAGGAGGATATGTGGGGGGGGGGGAAACCTGCATTCTTATTTTTCCTAAATCATGTTTCCATGGCTCCCCGTTGGCATAACGCAAGGTCGGCAACCTCTGGCTCTGGGACAACATATAGCGGCCTCGAGGCCAGCGTCTCTTAATCTCCTTCATGTCGTTAAACAATGTGAATGCATTTGGATACCAATGATGAAACTGGATAAGCTATTTACGCAACTAGTAGTCCGGCAGCCAGAACGAGTTTCTGCAGGGAACGAGACCGCAAGTGAGACTTTCACAGAATGATGTGCACCCTATGCCCACTACGAATCTGCACGTCTGCCGAGTTCTAGTGAGTTCCTCTTCTTGTCAGACAAGATCAAAGAAAAACACATGTTAATCCAATGGCACGCAGATTGCAGTTTTTGGCTAAAATGAAATTTTGTATGTTTTCTCTGATTAAACAAAAAGTATTGAGCCCAGAGTCATAACTTTTGTCATGGAATGTCTTCAGGTCATTTCCCATGATGTGCATGTGCTTTTGTCATGCATCTAATCGGCAATGTATGTGAGAATTTGGTTGAATGTGGATAAAGTTGCTCAAAATGTTTGCGTTTGCCGACATTAATAGGCTCGCCAAATCTAAATGAGTTTAGCTATATAGACAGGGGTGCATGAAAATGAAAGGAAATGACCTGAAGACATTCCATGCCAAAAATTATGACTCTGGGCTTAGTACTTTTCGTATAATCAGAGAAAACATACAAAATTTCGTTTTTGCCAAAAACTGCAATCTGCGTCCCATTGGATTTGTATGTGTTTTTCTTTGATCCTGTCTGGCAAGAAGAGGAACTCACTAGAACTCGGCAGACGTGCCGATTCGTAGTAGGCTTAGAGTGTACATCATTCTGTGAAAGTCTCACTTTCGGCCACATTCCCTGCAGAAACTCGTTCTGGCTGCCGAACTATAGTGCATGATTGCTTCATTATTGCATTTCACGAGTTAGACATCCTAAATGCCCGAAACCGTAGAGTGAAGCATGGACTCCTAGATATATGACACCTGGACTGAAAGCTGAAATTCATTTATACGCAAGACGGCTGATTTGACTCTGATGGAAGATGGAGAAAAGTATTAGTTATCAAATGAAAGTGAGATGATTTGTGAAGAGGAAGTGGGAGCTTCTGGAAATCAGAAGAACGTGGAATCGCAACCAACTGATCATCGCTGACTGAACATAGAGCATTGACAATATTAAATGGAACAATACCGTTTGACAGTATGATTTACACGAGTACAATGTACGTAAAATTATGGTCAGTGGAGACAGTATCAGCAGCGGCAGCTTGAGTCTATCAGTCTGTAATGTGAGAGGTCCGATCCCGTCTTGATTTAGGCCCATTTAGGTGTGAAAAAGTTCGAAATATCGATTCAAACTAATAGTTCTACAAATGTCAATGAGGAATTAATGAGTAGAGAATTAGAAAATTCTGCGATTCCTACTGTCTCCAAAATCTCAGTCTGGTTTTTTTGGTGTAACACTGACCCAATTGATGAAATCTGTCACGGCCAGAAGCGACTAAAGCGTTCTATTGATTTTATTGAAGTGTAAATGAGCAAAATTTTAGAAGATTATAGTCTTGCATCTTTCGAGGACGTAGAAATGATACTTGCCTCAGAACGTTACAATATGTCCAGATTTTTGACAAAGCTTGGTTAATACAAATTTTGCTGAGATAATTTTCCAAGGATAATATCAAGTTTGATAATATCGGAGGCGTTTCATTCTATTTTCAGTGAGGCTGGTTTGGGCCACTACAGGTGATAGAAAAGGAGTCATCATGAATAATAGTAGTATTGCTGTGCATGAGTTCATGACGAGATTTTAATTCATACTACCACTCGACGTCCATTAGTGAATAAAATCAAGTTCGATCATTCAAAATGACTTGACTTTTTCGGTTATCGTCGATCATCAATCTTCCGATATTGCTCCTGATTCAACTATATTTTCATTTGAAGATGTTTAGAGCACTTGATCGCAAGGGCCAAATGTTGTTCTATTCACTCAGAGGGATTTTATTCGGTCACACATATGAGGTTGCAAATTAGGCTGCTCGAGCAATAGTGAAATGAATCTTGCTTTAATCCGATGTGTGTATCGTTTTAACGTTTTTCATCGAACAGCATTAACTTAATAAGAAAGTAAACTGTGAAGATTGTTTTCTTCATGTATGTGTATCTCATGAAACTGCATTAATCAAATAAAAATTTGCGACATACTGTGAAATAAACGTGAAGACCTTGACTGCAAACTGCAAAACTTTATACCGTCATACCTGGGACATCATAGTTGTAATGAGCAAACAAATCAACAGGAATTTTTAAGTACTTTACTTGGTTGTTGTCCGAGATGTTGATCTTTCGATCGGAAAGATATTTTTGAGCCAGTGCTTCTGCGAATTGGAGTCGACAGTGTAAAGACCACATCGAGTGCTTCATCACTGTAATCCGTAATGATAGCTATGAGACTAAAAATTCCTTCTCCAGTGCCAAACTGCGACTCAACACAACACAAATCCAAGGAAGGAATTATCATAAAGCTTGCAGAAGCTGTGTTTTTCACTGTGCATACAATTGAACGGATAAAGCGACATTTTCATGACCACCAGAAGGTGGTATAGAATAACAACAGCATAGCAACTTGAAGCAATGTCTCAAAAAAATTATAGTCTAAAATCTATTCATGGTATCAGTTTTTCAATGTCCTTCATTAGCGAGTAAAACGATGATCAGTTGATTGCAATCCCATATTCGTCTGATTTCCAGAAACTCCTACTTTTTCTTAAATCATCTCGCTTTCACTCGATAACTAATATTCCACACCTAAATGGGGATAAATCAAGACGGAATCGGACCTCTCACATTACAGACTGATAGACTCAAGCTGCCGCTGCTGATACTGTCTCCACTGACCATAATTTTACGTACATTGTACTCGTGTAAATCATACTGTCAAACGGTATTGTTCCATTTAATATTGTCAATGCTCTATGTTCAGTCAGCGATGATCAGTTGGTTGCAATTCCACGTTCTTCTGATTTCCAGAAGCTCCCACTTCCTCTTCATAAATCATCTCACTTTCATTTGATAACTAATACTTTTCTCCATCTTCCATCAGAGTCAAATCAGCCGTCTTGCGTATAAATGAATCAATTTCAGCTTTCAGTCCAGGTGTTATATATCTAGGAGTCCATGATATAATACATACCAGGGATATCTATGATATAAGATATCTAAGGGACGCTCAACTCCTATGCCATGTACTGGACTGGAGGCCAGTGACTTTGGTAGACTTGATTAATGACGGTGGTGGGTATCTGAATAAAACCATGGAACAAGTTGTAAACAGTTCACTTCATTATTGTAAAATACATCAGAATCCTGCTGAATTGATTCAGTAGTTTATTCATCAAGCAACGGAGGGAAAACCACGATTGACCGGTGTAGTCGCCTTTATTCCAGCGACAAGTTTCGACCGGTGCTTTGGTCCTGTTCACGCAAACTGGCACATCAAATGCCGCCTTGATAACAATTCACAGTACATAAATGAGAGGTAAAACGTGACCTTCAGTTCACATGCACTAGACATTAAAATGTCTTCCTAAAATTAAGGAGATCTAGATAATATATTAACGTACAGGAGTGGAAACTCATTTTTGACTTTACCACATAGGGCTGACAAAGCATAACTGTGTGAAATGACTCAGAATGTCCTAATGAAGCTTTTATCACCCAATAGCTGTTCAAACCCTACTCGTAATGTTATACCTTGTTCTAATTAGCACAAGTACAATTATTTTAGCTAATTACTCTAGATAATGAACAAAAATACCCGTTTGATCCATTAATACATACATGTTGTGGACACTGATCAAAATTATATCTACGTCTTAGACGTTAATTTTGACAATTTTCTTGAGGAGTTTTGAGAGATGGTGTCACTGTTGACGAGTTTTTTCAGATTCTTCGCGAAGCAGTTGAATAGGCTAATTATAATGGCATTCAATAAAATGTGGCCCGAAGAGCAATTTTTATTGAAAGTGACTTTCAGGCCAAGTAAAGAGGGAAGTTTTTTCAAGACGTTGGCTAGGAATACTGCTCTTGCATTCTGCAAGCACATCAATTCTCTTCTCTTATCTTCTGAATCGAATTGTCTATAAAGTAAGAAGGAGATCAATGACACAGTGTAACAAAAGTCGGATGGTGCCGAAAATCCTCCACGATTCACATCATTGAAAATCAACTTTTTGTCGTCAATAAACTCAAGTTCATTTTCGTCGTTCTCGATTAAAGTTGTTTTGCAATTGGCGCATTTGTTGCGAGTTGAGATACTGCGACCAATATATCCGGCCACATAGTACACCGTTGCCCTCTCAACCTCATCAAGGTTATCAATATCCTCAAATGAAGCGTCATCAAGATGAAGGTCAATGAACGATGACGACGATACAGATTCTTCATCTGAAGGAAGATCCGTTTCAATATTATTCAGGGTAGAAATATCAATGCGCGATTTAATCAAATTCAATGTTCGTAGTTTCTTCTCTGCTTCGAAGAGCTGTTTGCAATTTTAGCAAATTAGCAATTTTCAAAGGCTTTGTCTCTTCTGGTTTTCCTTCAAATGTAACACCGGCAAATGATCTATTTGAGTACTCGACTGTCTGTGCAGTGTAAATTTTGTCGATCATCATTATCACATTACGTTCAACAGTCTCTAAGCTTCTGATTCTTTCAGATAGGTAGGCTTTATCAAGAACATTCGATTTTACATTCAGACCAGATGATAATTGCCGCAGTCGGCGGTCAGTAGGTAAAACAAAGAGGTTCCCCAATAATTTATACAAAGCCGGTGAAGTCATGTGCCATCAGAAAGAGTTAATAATTGTATCACATGTGTACCTTCTGGCGTTTTTATGACAAGAAAGTAACTGAATTTGCTCAGATACAAAATTCATGAAGTCAGTATGATAATCTCTTTCGATCAAATGATTTAAGGCATCAACTACTTGATCAACAAGAACGTCAATAACAGTCTGGTCGTTTTCCTTGGTGCACCATGATTTAACCAAAGAAAGAATGTTGCAAATATCCGTTTGAGATGTAACAAATCCTTCGTGTGTAAGCAGATGATTTATCTTGCGTACAGGTACTTCTTTTCCATTGAAATGGAGGTCAACTGATAAATCCTCATTCAAAGTCACACTGGCAATAATGCAAGAAACTTTTTCATCCGTGTAGATGTAAATAATTTGTGAATTTTTACGTATTTTGTGAAAACCACTTGGCACAACAAATTCACCAGTGTCTATGTCATTCAGATCACTTACTTGATCTCTCTCCATCATGTCAACTTCCATTTGTTGCAAATGATTCGCTTCTTTAATTCTCCGACCCATGGATGTTGACGATTGCGATCTTTCAGCAGGCTGCTTTCTGGTGAAATAGGTTGGCCAGGAAAGATAGATGGTACTGCTGAGTCTTTCAAAATTTTCCGCACAAGGCCTGACGATGTAATTCGACGTTTTTTTCGAGTAGAGTTTGAGTCACTGGAAACTGGCTTATAATCCGATGCTTGGAAATGGAGGCTGCAAACACGTGAATTCTTCGTAATGGTAAAATCCGATCGATGAATCGCTCGAAGCCAGGCCGAAGTACGCTCCCGATCAGATGGAAACATGTGAAAAGATATTCCTGAAGAGGCACTATTATCATACCCTGATTTACAATGTGGTACACTGCACTTGTTGACCATTGTCAGGTTTCGAACTGGTTGATGAAGTCGTAACAACTAAAATAATGTCACATTCACAGGACGACGAGTGAGCGAAAGCAACATTCACGCTACAGAAGCAGTAAACGAATGGCGAACTGGTGAGACAGTCTGCAAGTCAACGCTGTTTGACACTCATGCATGATGACTCAGTGCAGTACGGTCGGAGTCGACAGGATTGTTTTCCCTGAAGCTAATCAATAAGCATGAACACGCTTACTCGCTAGTCGCTATTGTCATACAACAGCGCGTTAATCGTCCTGTGTGAGACTTCAGGTCACAGTAGTCCTTTGTGCTGATCTGAAGTCATTTTCCATGCATGAAACAACTTCTTACACTGTCAGCCCTATGTGGTAAATCCTGCAGGATAAACAGCCGAAGTTTCCACTCCTGTTCGTATCTAGATCTCCTTGCCTAAAATGTAAGCAAATAGTGACTTCTACTGACTAAAATAGTAGTAATATGAAAGAATGTCAAAAAATGATACAGAAGCAAAATCACTTAGAGACTAATCGTGTCCATGTCCTATTATTTTAGTCAGTAGAAGTCACTATTTGCTTCTTACATTTTAGGAAGACATTTTAATGTCTAGTGGACGTGAACTGAAGGTCACGTTTTACCTCTCATTTATGTACTGTGAATTGTTATCAAGGCGGCATTTGATGTGCCAGTTTGCGTGAACAGACCGAAGCACCGGTCGAAACTTGTCGCTGGAATAAAGGCGACTACACCGGTCAATCGTGGTTTTCCCTCCGTTGCTTGAAGAAAATGAAAGGAACCGCGCACTGCATCTTCAGAGTAGTTTATTTAGTATGATCTTCGCATTTTATGAATCACTGACATCATAATCACATTATATTTGTTCGTCGGAGTCTTGATTATAATTTGAAGGTCTGAAAGGTGAAGCTCTATAATCACGAGATGTCTAATAAGAGATCAATATTTTTTGACATCGGAAACCACTTACTACGAAGAGGCACACTTGAAAGGACAACACTGGTTGCACTAACCCGCCAAAATCTTGTTAAAGGATCTTCCGAAGGAATGGATATTCAAGCGATTCTTGCTAAACTTTTAGGATTTTCATTTGTCAAACCAATCAAATTATTACCAATTTTTGACGTTTCAATTTGTTTTTTCTTCGCTTCTGATTGCATCATCGGTAGATTTTCTTCAGATTTTAATCATGTCTTTTACTTGTATAACAATGGAATGGACATGGACATGGACATATTGCTGGAGAAAAAAATTGGACGTATTGATGCAATGATTGTAGTAGCAAGTAAAATCATCATTGATCAGTTATAATCTAGGCCATGACTGCTTTTATCAAAGAAAATAGATTATCAAAAATTTTCCAGAAAGAGTCCACAATTCTCCAAAAAAACCTTGCCGAATCGATTTTCGCAAGTAAATATTTTCTAATAAGTCTGCTGATTGCACAAAAAATAAACATGTATAAAATGTACAGAATCCATACCAATAGCCATTAATGCTCGTGCGGTAGGCGAACCATTTCAATTACTAGAAGTTGACATTGCAGCTGTTATTGACAGTTGCCTATTTTTGTGGGAGTTTTGTAATTCTTTAGTCTCTTCCTGACTGGGTCCAGAATCGTTTTTCAACAGATTCCCTGTATGAATGCGCGTATTAAAGTACTGGATAATTGTTTACAACTTGTTTCGCGGTTTTATCCGGATGTGCACAAACTACCGTCATCAAGTCAGGCAATAGTTACAAGTGTAGATTTATACAAGTGCATAGTTGATTATACACATAGTTAATATACGAGGGTCATCCTAAAAGTTCTCTGTTTTGTTGTTTAATTCATAAAAAACATCAGATATTACAACGTATTGATTCTGGTATGTCAGGCTGTGCATATTGATTGAAATTGGAACTGTCAGTTGTTGTGACTCGCGATCATTGCTTAGAAATTTAGTGGTTCGCAAGAACATCGTTCATTGTCTGACCGGACTGTCATTTGATCATTGAAATGAATAGAGAAGAGGTGCGAGAAAGCTTTCGTAAAACTGACATTTGTCAGTTAATCAAATTTCATGTTCTTTTGAATAAGTCGCCAGTAGAAACGCATGGTATCCTACAAGAAGGTTTGCAAGAAAATTGTCCTTCGTATGAGACTGTGAAGAAGTGGCACAAGAGTTTCTGTGGTGGAACTGTGGACGTTCAAGATGGAGTCAGATCTGGTCGTCCGAGTACCTCTTGTGACGATGTTCATGTTGACCATGTGAGCTCACTACTCGAAGAAGACAACCGTTTGACATGTGAGGAGTTAGCGAACCAGGTGGGCATCAGTTCTTCTTCCATCTACCTCATCCTTACTGAGAAATTGAAGAAACGGAAAGTGGCTGCCAAGTGGATTCTCCATCTGCTCAACGATCATCAATTGAGTGAACGTGTGCGGATTTGCTCTGCTCATCTCCGACGTTTTCGACGGAAAGGGAACAGCTTCTTGCATCGTATCATTGCTGGTGATGAAACATGGCCAGAAGTTTTGAGCCTGAGCTCAAGCGCCAGTCAGCTCAATGGACTGGCCATGACGACCAACGTCCAACAAAGGCAATCAGAAGTCCGTCCCGCATCAAGTCAATGCACATTCTTTTTTTCGACGTTCATGGGCTCCTTATTGACCATGCTGCACCAACTGGAACAGCTGTGAACGGAGAATATTAGAAATACTTTATCCGCAATCATCTTCGACCGGCCATCCGCAGAAAAAAAGACCAGGTTTACTGGTAGAAGGTCCGATAATCCTCCATGACAATGCACCATCTCACACGAGAAGAGACGTGGTGCAACTTCTCAATGATAAGTAGCCTACGACTGGGAGATCCTTCAGCATCCACCATACTCGCCAGATTTATCACCGTGTGACTTTTACTTCTTCCCGTTGGTGAAGAACGAACTTCGTGGTCGTCGATTTTCCACCGTGGAAGAAGTCAATCATGAGTTTCACCGTGAATGTGTTGCCCGGGCATCTGGTGGTTACAGTGATGGTATTGACGGGCTGGTGAAACGCTGGAAGAAGTGTATGGACCTGGAAGGACATTATACTGAGCAATGATACCCATGAGTGTCAAATAAAAGTAATTTTGGATTACAGATGCGCATTTTTATTTTTTCATAATGCAATACAGAGAACTTTTAGGATGACCCTCGTATACAAGTGCATTTAGTGGATTCTATCAACTAATCTGATCAGCCATTCTCAAGTTATATTCATACTTATGAATTATATTATGATATATATATAATATATATTAGATACAGGGGTTCCACTCCTGCGCGATTTTAGGCTGGCTGCGCGATTGCGCGATTTTGGTGAAATTTTCCGAAAATCTGCGCGATTTCATACAAAGTGACGGAGCTTTAGTGTATTTTTCTACAAAACAGCGTCATTAGACTAATTAATGCCATTTAGACACTTGAGAGAGTTTCATACAAGAAAATTGCGTTAGTAGACAAATTCTAAGGATACCATTTCCATTTTTTGTTTTAATGATGCTTGAAATGTAAGTGCATGCGGTTGTGATTTCATGTGTATGCCTTCAAATAAAGGTATTTCACAACTCTGGTGTTCAAAGACAAGTCGTTTTTACAGAGCCAAATCAGGCTATTAAATGTAATCATCAAATCAAAGTCTAGAAGCGAATTAAATGTAAGGAATTCTTGAAAGCTTGGTTAACATTTGGTATACGTTAACATAGTAAACCGAAGAAGGATATATATATATATATATATATATATATAATATATATATATATATATATATATATATATATATATATATATATATATATATATATATATAGTGATGATTGTGCTGCCACGAGCATGTGCATGAAACTCAGAGTTCCAACACAAGTTGTTTTTCCTTTATAAATTTGGATTAAATATATGTATAGCATGCAACCAATCGATTCTTATTTTTGTTTCAGCAGAATAGTGGATCTATCCTTACATGTCTGAAAACGAAAGAACTGTTAATGAAAGATGTACGACTTTCCAGACAACGTGGCTAACTGAAAATGATGGGCAAGGCAACACGATCAGTGCGTGGTGCCGCGAATCGAAAACTCAAACCGCACCTAAATGTTTACCCTGTAATAAAGAAGTGAATGTTTCTCTAAGAGGAATCGCCGCTCTGAAATCCCATGCCCAATGCGCAACTCATATCAAAAACTTTGCTTCATGGAAGCAACGTTCATCTATTGTCTCATTTTTCAAAACAAATGATAAGGCTACTATTTCCAGTACCAGTAAACCAAATACATGTGTGCAAGACGATGTGATGGAGGCGGAGCTACGTTGGGTTGCTAATCAGTTGCTAATGGACAACGGTTTTCATCAAAATGAAAACATTGGAAATCTCTTTGAAGCAATGTTCAAGAAGTCTAATACCGCAAAGAATTTCACATGTGGAGAGACTAAATCATCTTATTTGGCCGTTGACGCTTTGGCGAAAGAGTTTGAAAGTATTCTTTTCCAAGAGATGAAAACCAAACACTTCGCCTTACTTTTGGATGAAAAGTCGAAAGGCGATCGATCGTTTGCAGCGTTCTTGGTGCGATTCTTACATGAGTCTGAACACAGGGCCGTAACTGCATGTTTTTCAGTTGATGAACTACAATCCCAAACGGCCGATGCGTACGTCAACTTGGTAACAGAAAAATTAAATGTCAATGACATTCCGTTGAAGAATTTAGTCTGCGTTATGTCTGACAGTTGCGCAACAATGAGAGGAGACAAAGGAGGTTTCATTGTGAAACTGCGCAAAGTCAACGGCTTGAATCACATTCAAGATTTAGGAGGTTGTTCCCTTCATCATGTCCATAACACCGTGAAAGCTGGTGTGATAGAATTCGGAGAAGAAATTGAATCCTTCGCGAAAGACGTGTTTCAAGTATTTCCGGTTCAACAAAAGACATAAGCAATTCGTACAACTTCAGCAGTCCATTGGAGTCAAAGAGGATAGATTTCTGAAACCTGTGGAAACGAGATGGCTGATTATGTACGACGTGGTCTATCGATTGATTGAACAATGGGATGCTTTGCAAGAATATTTTCGACGAACGTGCATGGATGATGACATTGATTGTAAAAATCAATTTCATCGTATCAAACGGCTCTTGCTAGACACAACGCTCATTCGTCTCTACTTCCTTCAAGGAGTACTACAAGAGTTCAAGGAGTTTCAGCTGCTGTTTCAATCAAATGACTGTCAGGTACATTTATTGTACGAAAAGATGGAAGAGCTCATCACAAGTGTCATGGTACGATTTCTTTCTCCACCATGCATGGAAGGGAAGAAGATATCAGAAGTTGAGTACGAAAAGGAGGCAAATCATTTAGATCAGGATGCAATTATAATCGGGACTGTGTGCAAAAATCTTATGACAAACCTGAAGACAAGTGAGAAAAACGCCTTTTTTGTGATGTGAAAAACTTTTACATGCAAATCATCAAATCCATGCTGAAGTACTTCCCTATTGGAAGTAAAAGCGAAGCACCTTTGATCAGAGGACTATCCTTTCTGCAACCTGGAAGTCGAAATGATCCGATGTATGAGAAGCGCGTTCTCAATGTGGCAAAGAGACTCCCGACAGTCATCAGTATCGATGATCACGCGTGCTTGTGTACTGAAGTTCGTCGGTTAATGATCGACCCAGAGATTCAGTCACGTATAGACAGCTCTGAAAGTTTGACTGGTTTTTGGTTGCAACTGAAGGAAGACAAGAAATATTGTTTGTTGAACAAAGTTGCCTGTGTTGGTCTTTGTATGCCCCATGGCAATGCAGACAGTGAGAGAATACTAAAGCTGTTGGCTAATAACCTCACACCAGAGAGATCGTGCTTGAAAGAGTTGACTCTACACTCCATCATTGTAACGAAGTCCACGATGAACGCTTTCAAGTGGAGGGCGGATAACATGCCAGTGACTTCCACTTTGATTGAAAGAGGACGCAACGCAAGACCATCTTACCAAATGAGGCTGAAGCTGGAAAGGGAACAACGCGACCTCGAAGAAAGGCGAAGGGCGGAAATTGTCGTTACCAAAGAAGCCAAAAGACATTTAGTAGAAATGAAGCGTTCCCGTGAAGAATTGGAACGAAAGAAAAATACGTTAGAGAAAAAGAAAGAGGATGCGCGCAAAGCCATTACAACAGCACAGGAAATGTTGAAAACAGCTGGGAAAGATCTGGCAATGATTGAAAAAGAAGAGAAGCGGTTGAACAAAAGTGACCAGGAAAAGTTGGTATCGAAAGCTGTCAAACGGGCGTTTGCGACATCAGTGGCCAACCTTCACATCCCCAAAATTGCTAAAAAGTCTTGAGTGATTCTTAGTATACTTGTTTTCTTCTTGATAACATCTTTATCATTCCCAAAGCTTTTTACGAAGTGTTGTGCAAATCAGTTCACACAGTTTTATAGTGTAATTAGGCATACATAAGTGTAAGATAAATTTGCAGAAATTACGGCTTACACAACAAATATTGTATACACGCCGCTTTATCAAATGAGTATTTATATCTGACCACATCATCACTTTTATGAACATAGCGATCGAAATGATACATCCATTCATTGAATACGATTTGAACGAATCAGTTTTTCATTGTCGTCTAGGATTTATTTATGACAATGAAACATTCGAATCGTGACTGTTTTATGTTTCTACATGTAAATATTGAATCTGAATATCCATCTTCATTTCAAAGGAGAAAACGATAGCTTTGGTTGATAATGTTGTTATCATTCTTTTACAAGTACTTCTACATGTGCTTTCTTTTTACATGCATATTTTGCACAATCATCTAAGTTTTTTTTTGTTGTTATTTGGAAAACATTTTTTAGATTTTGTTCAGCTTGTAATTGGTATATGTTTTTCATAACGTTTTTGTTATTATTTCTAAAACAATTGTTTTTAGAATAATATTTTTATACAAATAACAAACATCATAATTGATAAGTCTTTTTTTAATTTGGTTCATGTACTCGTATCATCTACAATCTTGAATAATTATCATAAATGCACAATAAGTTCATGTCTAAACAAAGCTTCAATTTGGATATGTATACAATCTGTACACACTCAAGATTTTTGATCTTACATTGTGTTAATTTGATAGTTAAAGAACTATTTTGTAACTTCTTTCAACACTTACTCGTACACTGTAAATGTGACTTCGTGGATCATATTTTTCAAATATCGTTGAATTTTGAAAGATTTTACGTTATAAGTAGTATTGTTACATCTAACGGGGATGCTGCGCGATTCGTCGGGCCCTGCGCGATTTTGGCGCGGCGCCCGAGTGGGACGCCTGATTAAATATTATGTATTCATATTGCTTCAAGCAGCTGATGATACCCACGAGTAGTGCAAATTTCTAATGCAGAGGACGGCACAGGAAACGTATCCTAGATTCGGCCTGCTCAGAATTGTCAGAAACGTCACTGTCAAGTACTTTGATAAGCATTTGACTGCATACACAGGTAATTGATCTGATACCAAGCATCCGTGATAGACTAATATAAATAATAAAATCCAAAAATTAAAGCCACTTTACTGTACAATTAGAGGACTTGATTTTTTATGATTTTTTGGAATCCAATTTGTAAAAGTTCACCGAAAAATCATCCGAGTTCTCGACATTTTTGAAAACGAACAATTGACAACTTAGTCATCGTTTATTGGTGTGTATTTGCACTTATCATGTCAAAAATTGGAGGTTTAAACCAAAACTCTACGTCAGGAAATGAAAATATTGAGAGAGTAGATGGAATCTTTATTTTGCACTTTGGGTTTTTGATTCTTAATAAAATAAATTTGAATGAGTGCAAACTCCTTTCATACAATCATTGTCTGAGATCTGCGTTAGGTAGCGATGGAAGTCATGCTGGAATCGAATCGCTTCTTCACTGGCAAGTCCGCTATTCTCTTCAGTAAATTGAGTATGATTTAGCTAAATGAAAATTCAGATTATGACTATATCTGCTTGCAAGTTGTGAGCTTAGAGTTATGAAACCGCGTTACTCAGTGAGGTAAATTCGAGGTGGATCCATAAAAAAAAATGTAAAAATCTACTTTCCGCTCCTGGGATCTCGGTTAACACGTGGTGATATGTGTTGTTCGATGGCATTATTTAATTTATATACCTGATAAGAAATCAGCAATTTCATGATTGACGCTTCAATCATCACAAATTATCAGATCTCTTAATTCTAATGAATGCTGTATTATCTAATATCTCAGTAGAAGACAGGACGGAATCTTTGGCATGTAACTAATAAAGTTCTACACAGTTCAATTCGCTTCATTGATTGGCTATGAAAAAGTAATTTAGACGTTCTCATAACAAAGTTGTGAATTCCTTTGACTGATAACATTGTATAATGCTAGTTTACCTGGCATTCGGATAGAAGGGAACAACCCCACACACACATCGTCGGCAGTCGGCATACACCTCGCGCACAGACGAAACAACTGCCAAAGTCCTTAATTGCCCACAGGTCATAAATCAGAACGATCACTTAACAGACAGACTTTCACAGAACACCCATAAAACGAAATTAGTAATGTTTTGCAATACAGAAAGCTTAAATTGTCTTGAAAACTGAGTTTAGGTGGGAGATTTTTTTCAGCGTCATTGAGTACCATGCACATACATGTAGATCATGCATGCATTCGCGCTTTCTATGTTATGCATGGATATCGCTCCATTGTCTATGAATCATCACCACAGAATCACATCATGCATCCATTCGAGCTTTCTATGTTATGCATGGATGTCGCTACATTGTCTATGAATCATCACCACAGAATCAGATCATGCATGCATTCGTGCTTTCTATGTTATGCATGGATATCGCTCCATTGTCTATGAATCATCACCACAGAATCAGATCATGCATGCATTCGTGCTTTCTATGTTGTGCATGGATATCGATCTATTGTCTATGAATCATCATCTGACATGTACAAATGCTTTCCCTCTTCTAAAACTGCTTCTGAATAATCTGTCTTTTTGTTCCAGGTGTCGGAATATCGAAGCTCACGTCATTGCAACAAGAATATTCGATATTTGCAGCTGAGATTTCACAAGAGAACTTTATCACACAGGATTGAAAGACTTCAACGCCAGAATGCAGATCTACGTCATAATAACCGCTAACAAGATCATCACAATCATTACATTGGATGTGGAGCCGTTTGATACTGTGAAAGATGTGAAACGGAAAATTCATGATAAAAATGGAATACATCCTGAACAACAGATGCTCATGTTCGCTGGCAAGGAACTTGAAGATACAAAAACAGTGTTTGACTATGATATTCAGAAAGAATGTAGTCTCAATCTTTTCTATAGCATGGGAGATTCTATGAAGTCGGTTGTGAAGACAAATTCTAGAGTGACCGATATCTTTGTACATCCATTCGACATGATTAAAGTGGTGAAAATGAAACTTAACAAGAAACTGCGGATCTCTTCAAGAGAACGTCTTATGTTTGCTGGTAAAGAACTTGAAGATGATCTAACACTGTCAGATTACAATATTCAGAGGGAAGATTCTCCAGAACTTGCCCTTTGTTCGGGATCTGAAATGCCAATTGTCGTAAGGACAGAATCAGGAAAGTGTCTCAACCTGATTGTAAAACCAACTGACACCGTGCGGGAGTTGAAGAGGAAAGTAAAACGTGAAGGCATCACTCAAGATGGACAGCAGTTACTGATGTTTGCAGATATTGAACTTGCAAATGAACGAACACTTTCTTCCTACAACATCCTGAGTGACTCTGACCTTCATCTTACCCCACGTCCAAGAGGTAGAATGAAGATAATCGTGCAAGGAATTTATGTTGAAACTTACACGTTGTATTTGAAGTCATCTGATAAGACTGAATATTTGAAATC
This sequence comes from Prostheceraeus crozeri, assembly GCA_907163375.1. Classification (NCBI taxonomy): domain Eukaryota; kingdom Metazoa; phylum Platyhelminthes; order Polycladida; family Euryleptidae; genus Prostheceraeus; species Prostheceraeus crozeri. The sequence goes on from CAJQUW010014005.1 coordinate 27,366, forward strand.
AGTAATTGAAGACGTTGAAGATCTGAGTTCCAGTGAGCAAGTACTCAGATGCCATGATAAAGAACTTGAAGATGGACGAAGATTGTCAGACTATGATGTCAGGAAGGAAAACAAACTCAATCTTGTTCTTCAATGTCCAGGTGGAATAAAAATCTATATTAGAATCCCAGACAAGACCATCACATTAAATGTGAAGCCGTTTGAGAGGATTGAGGATATGAAATTGAAGATTCAAGATAAGGAATGCATACCTCCAGATCAGCAAAGACTTTTCTTCGTTGGGAAACGACTTGAAGATGGTCGAACACTGTTGGACTATAGAATTCGAGCGGAATCTATAGTTCATTTTATCCTTCGATTGAAGGGTGGAGGTGGTGTAGTTTTGCATGTTAAAACACCAACTGGCAGGACCATACAGTTGTGGTTATCTTCTTCTGATGATACGATTGAGAATGTAAAATCAAAGATTCAAGATGGGGAAGGTATACCTCCAGATGTACAGCAGCTCACATTCGCTGGCAGACAGCTTCGAAATGGTCGAACACTGTCGGATTATAATATAAATAATAGAGATACACTTCATCTTTCCGTTCGATCCAGTGGAATGAAGATCTTTGTCAAAGCACAGACGAGGAAGATCATCCTTTTAAAGGTAGAGCCGTTTGACAGGATTGAGGATGTGAAATTGAAGATTCAGAATAGGGAAGGCATCCCTCCAGATGTACAACGACTCTTCTTTGCTGGAAGGATGCTTGAAGATAGAAACAATCTGTCAGGCTACAACATTCAGAAGGACTCAACACTTCGACTTGTAATAGGTTTTAGAATCACAGTCTCATTGTCCACTGGTAGGACAGTAACCCTTCTGGTGGAATCAACGGACAAAGTTGAGAACGTGAAATCAATGATTGAATGCAGAATGAACATATGTCCTCACAATCAACGTCTTCTATTCGGAAGAAGAAAACTTGAAGATGGACGAACACTGTCCGACTACGACATTCAAGAAGGATCTACTCCTCATCTTGTAGAATGCTTCAGAATCACCATTTTAATGCTCACTGGTAGGACCGTAGGCCTTATCGTAGCGGAATCTGACACAGTCGAGAACGTGAAATCAATGATTGAAGACGAAGTAGGTATTAATCCTAACCAACAGCGGCTGATATTCGCAGGAAGAAAACTTGAAGATGGACGAACACTATCAGAATACAGCATTCATGAGAGATCTACTGTTCATCTCGTCATCTGTCTAGAAAATGGAATACAAATATTCGTGAAAACACGCCTTGGCAAGATCATCACATTAGAAGTGGAGCCTTCAGAGACGATTGAGAGTGTGAAAGAAAAGATTCAAGACAAAGAAGACATTCCTCCTGGTGAGCAGCATTTAAGATTTGTTCAGAGATTACTTGACAACAGACGGAATTTGTCAGACTATGAAATTCAGCATGAATCAGTACTTCATCTTGTCATCAAGCCGACAGATGGATTGCAAATCTTTGTCCAGACCATCTTTGGCAAGACCATTCTCCTGGAGATGGAGCCATCTGATCGCATCAGGAGAGTGAAGAGGAAGATTGAGGAAATAGAAAACATCCCATCAGATGAACAGTGGTTGGTCTTCAAGGAGAGATTGCTTGCAAGTGACCGAAGACTATCAGATTATAACATTGAAGGGGGAGAGACGATCCATGTGGTTCGTATTAGAGTTGAAGAGGGAAATGTGAACAGAGGTGAGAAACTGATCTTATATTTAGTATCTCTATTGTTCCCTATCTAATTTTTTGTCTTAATAGGGATAGTTATTTTTCAGCTTTTCCGTTTTTTAGAGAAAATTGGTTGAGTCTCGCAGTTACTTCAAAAACGCAATAAGAAATAAGGGTTGAGGGTAAAGGGGGTATGGGTGTGTTTCAATTTCTCATTGAAAATGCCTTTTGGTGTATATTTGCTATACATGCAGTTTTTCACAGTCCTCAAATGGAAGGCGCACAGACCTTTTCACGGATCTGAAACGACTCGACCGCGGATCTTACGCACCTGTCCCACGGTGGTCAGGAAGGTCGCGAAAGTTCGAAAAAATGGGGGATGATTTGTTTTGAAAAATTGGTCTTATTAGAGCAAGAGAAGTTATTTAAAAAAAATTAGAAAATCTTTCATCGAGCCAATATCGAGAAAAGCGAATTTATTGATTTCTGAAAATCGATGATTATTGGAAATCAATAATTTGTGATTTTAGCGCACTTGCTGAAAACTTGACTGAAGACTTTCATTACCGGGACCTGTTTAGATTGCACTTAATATTATGATAATACTCGTTCATGGAACAAAGAATAATGGAAATTAGTGGCGTTGCGAACTAAAATAACAATGTCAATGCAAAGTCATTAAAATGTACATTGTTAAAGTCAATAAACTGATGTTTTCATATTAAAGGAACAAAGTGACATATTATTATGAATTATCCTAACTTTTATTTCACGCAAAATAAAACATATTTAAGATCACGGCACAATAATTAGGAGTGAAACTGACTGAAGCTGACTAACAAAAAACATGATTTACTCCCTAAGGGCTCGATGGATTTCTATAGCTCAGCGTCTGAAGTAACAAACATGTAGATGAGTAACATATGTGACATCAACCTAGTCTGACCAATTTTTATTTGCAGCAACTTCCACTGATTTCTGCCAATATATAGAAAAATATTGATCGATCAAATCGATTGTTATCGATTTTCTACTAAAGGGCTCGATAAAAGTCTCAAAAGTTGTGACTTAATTTAGCAGAAGAATACACAGCTTTATATTTGTTGTCCAACGTTCACCCCCAATTTCAGCAAGTGCGCTAAAATCACAAATTATTGATTTCCAATAATCATCGATTTTCAAAAATCAATAAATTCGCTTTTCTCGATATGGGCTCGATGAAAGATTTTCTAACTTTTTTTAAAACAAATCATCCCTCATTTTTTCGAACTTTCGCGACCTTCCTGACCACCGTGGTCCGCTAATACTGCAATTTTACACTATTAAAGAAAAATTTAAGTTTGATTGTTGCAACTTGTTGGTAGCTCAAATAAGCAAACCGACCCCATTTTCGGAAACGTCATATCTTTAGCTTCAAATAGTGTATAATAAGCATGTATTTGATAAGTTTAAAAATTTGATGCCGAGGCTGACCTGTCTGTGGAATTTCCCTTGTATTTGCTTTATCTTTCCAGTACCACTCTTTTTTTATTTTGAAACAAAAATGATATTCTGGACTAATACTGCATGTTCATGTACAGTATGTGTAAGGAATGTATCGGCGACACGTGTTATTCGTCATAATAAATCTTGCTATTTAAAACCGGCTGCTTTGGTTCCTGCAATGACCTGCCTCTGCCAAGCAGCTGCTCGAGATCGTGGTGCACTTACATAAGTTTGCTAAAAAAGTGATAACACTGTCGGCTACAAGATGGTCTTGGGAGTTTTGGAAGGAAGATCTATCTTTCATCCTGAAGAATGAACCGCACATTTCAGCATCCGATGAATGCACTATTGAGCGTGGTACGTCCTCAGCAGGGTAGGAACCGACCGCCGGGCCTGCCCAGGTCTCAAATTTTGAAGACTCACCGGCCGGCTGGCTGACTTCTCATTACGCCGGCCGGCCGGTTAATTTAGTTAGACCCATGTCGACCGTTGACGACATTCAATCGAGAATCAATTGCTTCGTCAATCATTACAACAATAAGAGCATGTAAATGTGACATCATTTGAGACTATCCACACGTATGTTTTGTAACACAAATATTGCGAACTGTTCTTTAAACAGTTCAAAATGATTACCGGCAACTACTATTTGTAGTTCAAACTCTACTTTATCTATGATGTTGTTTCCAGAATCCTGTATTCTAGCCTGTATGAATTTTACAAGGATTGTGCATTGCTCAGCCTATCTATTGTAAAATTATTCCAGATCTTGGATAGTTTCACTACTTGGGATAGTTAACATAACACGTGGAACTAATAGTGGACTTCAATGCAACCTGACGGCCTACTACCCGAACATTTGACATCGGATCGTGGATAATTGTTTGATAAATTTTGATTGACGTTGCACACGGACACTAACAGAAATGAGAAATTGATGACAAGGTTGGCGAGCTCATTGTTCCAAACTCTTAGAAGTCAGCTTGCGGTCATCAATTCAAGCTTAAAAGATCTGAATTGAAACTGGAGAGGAGCGAGTTCTCAATTGACGTCGGCAATCACTGGAATTCCTTCATCAGTGAAGTAAACATCGCTTCAGTGAATCTTTTTGAATCAAGTTTGCACGTCGCATCATGAGCATTAAGGAGATTTGACTGTGCAGTACCTGAAATGAACAGAATTGTTCAAATAGAGACACATTGTGCTTAAACGAAAGACCAATGACAACTCGCTTCACTGCCTTCCACCCATTCCGAAAATGGTACAAGCTGAAGTGGTAGAAACTGCAGATGAAGATTCATTCACGGCCCCCACCGTTTACAAAGAAGACAAAGCAAGTAGACAGCTTTTTAGAAAATTTGTTATTTGCAATGTGGCCTAATTCATACTTTATTTTGACATGTAAGGAAAACTGACAAATTAATTACGAAATATTTGTACACAAAATAGAGTTGATGCATTTTCATAAGTCTATTTCTTTTATCATTATTTACCAATGGGGCCGCATCTCAGGCAACGAGACCGATGCAACCGGACCAGCCGCAGATACAGGAGAGAGAACCGAATTGTACACAGCAAAAGGAAGAACAGTAGAACAAAAAGTCACAATATGGGGTTTCAGGAGGAGTCTGCTTCAGGCCGTGGAGTCCACAACTGTGCAAATTTGATGCCAAAGCGTTCCATTGCATCAGTGTTCTAGGGATGAAGCTTTTGGAGTGGTGGTCAGTTTGGGGGATATATGTGTTGAGCTGGGTGGAAGTTGTCCGTTACTCCGCGACCTCCAGAGGGACATTGACCAGTGGTAGCGGAGCAGTTCCCGTCGCTGTTCGGAACAGGAGAATTGGAGAAGCTTGTGTTAAGGAGCTCGAGGTCAGTTCGGGATCTCCTGAGCACACCGGAGAGACATCTGTGCTTGAATTCTGCCCTTGTATGCAAGGAGTACCGCAGAGTTTAGGGAAAAGACCTAAAAAAAGAAAAGTAAAGTCTTAAAAAGAAATAATGCAAAGATGATAAGCATGCACGTTCACTTGTAATTTTAATAGAGCTGTAATTTGATGGATTTGACATTTGAAATAGCAATATTGAAACCTATAAAAAGCATCTATAGACAAAACAAATAGATAGTAATATATAGTAATAAAAATTAAATACACGTAGCATATACGAGTATAAACGATGAAAATCGTGTTGTAAAAAGTATGCTAAGGTTGTTTCCTTGTGAGAGCACTTTGTTATTGTTTTCTACTGTTATTTCTATGACAAATGTCTCTACGATAGAGGATCGCGTGCAAAGACAATCCAAGTGACATTTTTCAAAGTTGAGCTTTATTTAGTTGTTCACTGACATTCAGTTGCATTTTATGAAGCTAGCATTATTGTTGATGACGTTGTTATCCGGGATAGTCAGCCCAATATGGACTCCACGTGGAATGATTCCAATTGACGACAGCAGGCATCATGTGCCATGTGAAAAATGCATGAAACCTCGCGGAAATTGAGTCCACTTGATAATGTTTGTTTTCCAACTCATGACATCGAAATTACCGCGGGAGCGATACCTGAATGCTCTTCGACTACAAAACATCGTCAGACTCACAGCCTATTGAACAAATTTTACCCGATTTTACTAAGCAGTGACTTCCGTCATTTTCTGTTGTATTGTCTGCGGAAAGCAAGTTCTGTTAAACAGGAGCTAATTAGCCCATGTATCGGGAAACTGGACAGAAAAACTAGCATTTTCAGGAAGAGGACGAGAATTTCCAAGAAACGCATTCTGGCGTTTGAGAAACTAAATGTCTCCAGTAAAGTTCAGAAAGTGGGTGGAAATCGCTAACCCAAATGTAGCCGGAGACAGTTGAGGCACGGTTAAGAATGTTCACTATTGTCCCGTATGGTCTGTGGCACGTAAAATTTGTTTATTTCTCTATTTTAGAAAAGGACATCGACCATTCACATAAGCATGATATAACTAGTACGTATAGTTCACTAACTGGTATCTCTCTCTTATCATATTGTGCATGCACTCAGTTTGTTGAAGACCATTTATTATGTAAACAAGGAAAATTCATAAACGATGGAAGTCACACACTTGATTGCTAATACTATTCGATATTGCGAAGCATGAGAGTGTTTATATCTACTTGGGAGTAAAATTCACTAATTTTGTAATGCTGTAATAAAATTAGGTTTTGTTCCAAATGCTTGCTATCTTGCTACGAAGCCACATGCTTGCAGTGCTGTAGTAATCATTACTTTTGTTTTTGGTGTATACTAAGCCCTAGATAAGTATAGTGAAATGGGAACCAGCTTAGATAAGGCTTAGATGATTGTTATTAGATAATTCTAGAATCCTATAGGCATTTTTGTCACCAGGGCTGTAAATCTAGCGATTTTATTGGGTTGCGCGATATAGAGTTGTAATTATGTGGTAGCAAAAGGTAGCTAAATGTGACCAAACATCCCTAAATCTCAACTAAAATAATCACTATCAATTTTATTCCATCTAATCGACATTTCTGATTGTATCATAAGATTGGATGACATTAAAACGTTTCCGGATTCTGTTGCTAATTGCGATCCCTGTTCCTGAGGCCGACAAGATCGACGCTGTGTTTCCATCTCTGGTACCGGAGCTGTTTGTCAAAGGAATTGATCAGAACTGAGCAATCATAACTGAAAATGTTTGTAATTGATGTGATAAGTAACCAAAGTGAAATAAATTCATGAAGGTTGCGAAATTCTCATTGGCATGGAGAAGGAAGATGTTCTCAGATTTGACACTTCCTTGGCAGCAACCGTAGACGTTGCATTTCCTCCTACAAGCTGTACTAACAAGCTTAGACTGTTTTGCTTGATTTCTTCAAGTTTGAGGACATCCTTCTGTTAAATTGTCCTTCAGATTTGATTTGATCACTCACTGATTCTTCTTTTCCTGTAGAATTCTTTGTCCATTTCAGAAAGATCAAATTATTCTGCAAGGATTTTCTTGTCGGGTCACAGGGAGAGTTATAATCTTGTCGCAAGGTTGCAGCGGAGCCTTGAGGACTTTGGATTCTCCTGTTGGATGAACAGAGGATGTGCTAATTCGGCGATATTGCGAGCCATTGAGGAGTGTGACATCTTTATCGCATGTTTTACTCCACAGTATTCGCATTGTATGTCCTGCGATCGTGAAGTAAGGAGTTTTGTGCTCACTACCTAATCCATTGCTTCTATTGTTTGTTTTGTTGTTGAATTGCAGCCATAGAGTAAGGTGAGTAAGAAAATGTCAGCATGCAGTGATGATTTTTATACCAAAAGATTCAGTTTTTGCGGATGTTATGCTCCTGCGGTCTAAGAAATATTTGATCAATTATTAAGATGCTAAATTTTCGCAAATTATTCCTGTGCTTATATACTATTGATGTGGAGCCTCTATATAAGTAGCATGAAACTCGTTAGATATCAAAAGGAATGAACATTCACTGACTGGCATCTTAATTAAGCTGATTATCAAGGACATATCATAAACCGCATTATAATGCAAGTCTTCATGGAGAAGTTGACATCTTATTGTGCTTCTTGGTTGAAATTACAAGTTTTTAATTCAATTTTCATCGGCATGATTTTCTGATTCACTTAATTTATGTTTCATCTCTTGTATCTGAATAGTGATGTGGACCCATATACATCTTTGAAAGTTAAATTAAGTCATTGTCTTTGATTATGATATTTTGCTGTTTCAGTGTGCAGGTCTCCAAATTGTGATGTGATCACGCATGAGAAAATACTCTTATTAAATAAGACTGAGCTGCAAAGTGATAGTAGCCCATCGAATTGCTAGCTCAACGAGCCTTGCCTCTCTAAGGCTGTAATGACACGGAGGATTTGTGAAATACCATCATTCCTTGTGCATTGCAATCATGATCACTCAATTCCGTTGTTATTTCTGCGAAACTGTAAAACTTTGCTTATCTCACATTTGGTAGCAATAACACCTGTATCTCCCTTGAGTTCATTTAGTAAACTGCATTTTCAAGGAATTCACAGCAATCCGCAAGCGATGCATGACGTTTTTTTCTATTTCTGCAAGGTGTTAAAAATTTCGTCTTGCCCACTTGGTAAGTTCTTACATGTGCCATCGTTTTGAATCAGGCATGCAGGTTGCTTCAACCAGAGAAATAGGCACCGGCGGAGCATGCAATAAGCGAGGATTACATGATCAATTGACAGAATGCGAAGGTGCTGACGAAGCACAAGAAGTGGCTATTTGCTGAAGCTTGCTATATGCAAAAGATAGGAATGACATCGATGAATAAGAGTAATTTGTTTTTACCATCGATATATAAAGCGGTGCTTTAGTGGTTCATTTTAATGTAAACTGTCAATCAATTCGGTTCAATAGTTAAAAATAACGCAAACCGAATGTATGGCCAAGATTTACCAACTAAACAAAGGCGAGCACATATTTAATTGAGTTTACCTTTACGTATCAAGGATGGCGTCCTTGTGCCCCCTCCTCCAATCAACCGTGAGACACATCGTCACGTCCATAGGTCTCCTCTCAAATCTTTCCTTTACACGTAGTTGAAATATGGTCAAAGTGCACCATCCTCTCCCCCTATCTAGAATAGATATGCTAATTACAAATTCATTGTGAACGCAGCCTGTTTAAATCTCATGAATTGTTCTTCAATTCCATTAAGTCACTATAACTTCTCTTGCAGATAAATTTCGCTGACTGCAAGTGGAAACCGATCATCCCTGTGATTTTGCGGCCTTTGGAAAGATGGCCTCCAGAATGTGGTCGAGGAATTGGGATGTCGCTGATTGTGGCCAATCTACCTTACATCAATTTGTACAGTTTTCATGATTCTGATGACGATATTTCATTTACTGCAGAAACTGTACGAGAATTGAGGAATCAAATTCAGAACTTGATCACTTTGAAATGTGGAGAATCTACAGACGATTCCTGAACGTGATGTGGAGAAATGATGCATTGGAAGACGATTTGTTTCGTTATCTCTCTAGTGATTGAAGCTGAGGACTGAAGTATTTCAGTTATTCAGTTGTCATGCGTTTTATTGTAGATATTCACTTGATATTCTTTCACACCAGCTTCATCTTTGTGAAATAGTTGAGAACTTCATTCTTGTTTAGTTGCATCAACGATGGATTGTTGCCCAGATTGGTCTCAGATAAGTCTGTGAAAAATGTGTCCGTATTCTGGCCACACTCCTTCCCCGGATGGGTTTTCACGGTCATGGAATTCATGGTTATCGGCCATGGTTGGTGACTTACAGACCTACTCACTTCATGGCATGGATTGAATGACCTTCCTGTAGATTGGTCGCTTTTGAGTCACGGAGACCTGGGTTCAATTCTACTTATCCAGCTGTGGGAATCGTTGTCACTGACCTTCGCTATCGAGTGATTAACGCTACGACCTAGAGCGCCTCAAAAGTAGACGAACGACGAACGAAGATCGATGATCAGAGAGAACTTTGAGGTTGAAGTTCCTTCCGTTGTACAATATGTCAGATGTACTGCAGCAGTCAGCAAAAATGAAACAACTTTATCAATGATCTGAGGCTGTGCATTCTATGTAGATCTTTTTATTAAAGTATTCCACTTTTTCGTATTGCTAATACAATCTTGCGAAAAATGTACATTGTTTTTCATCTGTCACCAATTATAGGTCTATGTACACAATACTGATCAGCTAAAATAACCGTAGTATATGAAACCAGATTTTCTAAATTGCAGTTTCTCGGCTGCTAATATATATGAAAAGACTGTGATTAGCCTGTGGAAAGAGGATTTCATATTGTTGTCTCTTCCTTATTAATAGCGTCATCACTGTTCATGTCATTGAATCATCACGTCTCTAATGATAGTATAAATTAAGGCCAAATAAATGCATTTACTTGATGCTGAAACTTCTGTTTATAGAAATCCCTTGTGGATAGGCTTTGTATTTCTCAAGTATTAGTCAGAACTGCGTACCACTGTGCCAGTCACATCTGTTCAACGTGTAGAGTGTCCAGAAGAACTTGGAACTTAGTGTAAAAACGTTTAGACCCAGTCACTAGAGATTCATTCATGCAAATTAAATGGAGAGAAAACGCAATTGAATGACATGATAAATTTGCAAAGAAATGCAAAACCATTTCAAACACAGAAATAGATTCATCTGCACGCGCTTCGGTTTCCTAGAAAGGAAGAATTGTATGTAGCCTTAATATCGAAATGGCACATCACAGAATTAGCTCCTTCTCGAATGGATAATTCATGTATCGCTTGCTATTGGAAATGGCAAACAATAAGCTGTCAGCAGAGGACACTAGAGCCAGTGAGAGATGCGTGCGTACTGTGATATCACTTCGCACACGCCAAAGCACACATCGATGTCTTGGCTAACATTCGATTCAATGTATGCACCATACAGTGAGCAATGCCGAGGAGAGGATCATCAAGTGAACTAATTTTCGTACGCCTGCCACTTTCTTTAATAATGATCGGAAGGGCCAACATTATGGAGAAAACTTGTACGCAATGATCTGAATTCTTCGAATCTGATGGAATTGTGGCAATCGAAGCACTTTGCTGGAACTCACATTAATCCGCAAGCGACGCACGACTTATTTCCTGTCTCTGTAAGGTATTAGGAATTCCTTTTTGCCCACTTATTAGGTTCGTCGATGTGCCGTCGATTTCGTATTAATCACACTTCTAGCAAACCGAAGCAGATAAACAAAATATTTAATTCTGTGATTACAAAGCATGCCAACACATAAGAATCGGATAAGTTTGAAATATAATAAATATGCTCGAACTGGAAATCGTAGCAAAAAATAGGAATGAGAAAGAAATATAGAAATTGCATAAAATTATATTCATATAATATACGTAGGCCTATAAGATAATTATCATAGTCATTATTAGCGGTTTGGTTTATTCACGGCAACTCAAATATTAGTTACCGGTACTTTACGTAAATTTGATCCAAAAACTCCACCGGAATCTGAATTTGTGATACTTACAATACACGACGCATATTCTAGACTCGTAGATCCATGTATTTAATTATGTTGCATTGCATTTGTATTAATTTGTTGTATTATTTGATTACCGTAATATGGGGTGACTTGGGACAGTGGGGTGACTTGGGACAAAACTAAATAAGTCACTTCAAACTGATTTTTTGAAGACATTCTTCCGCTTACAATAATTTACGAAAATGCATCAGAAAGCTTGCTGTATTCCTTGCCACAAAATAATAGTTTAGAAACTTTTGCTTAATTTCATACTTCTAAAAATCGCAGTTTCATAACATGCAAAAAAATCTCTGTTGAAAAGATTTTTTAACTTTTGTCTGGATCTATAGTAAGTTAGCAAAGTCATCTCTAATTCTTCATAGAATTGTGCTAGTATAAGCATGATAGTCTTGGAACTCATTTTTCATGGCTCTATGAAAGCTTTTTCCCTCTCAAAACTTCATTTTACTGCGATGCTCCGATCCTGAGTGTCCCAAGTCACCCCAAACCGTTCAACTATTTATAAAACTTCGTAACCTTTGTCAGGAATTGTGTGTCACATCGACTCAAAACTGATAAAAGGAATTCTTCTATAGCTGAATTATTCTTGACAAAGTGATTCAAATGACTATTTCAAATTACATTAATAGGAATAACAGGCCTACTGTACTAAACGGACGTGGAACAAAATGCATGAATTTCCCAGGATTCGAACCTTGCACGTTGTGATTATAGCCAGCCTTCATCCACTATGCTAGCTTCTCTTAATGACGACTCAAATAAAGTACATGTAACTGAGAGAAGTACATGAAACTCTAAGTTATTGAATTTGATGGCCGAGGCTCAGCTAATTTGCAGATAGGCGGGGTTCGGAACGAACCGGAATATATCCACTAAACAAAAAGTCCTCGACATTGTGCTACCACCCGAAGCGAATGATGAATTCAGCAGCATTGATCTGTCAGACAGTCTTGCGATGTTGAATTTCTTCAAGACATACGATACCGCGGTGGAAAACAATCGTCAGGTGCAGAAGAGATCCAAGTTGCAAGTTAAGTCGGAGGAGTGTCACAGCGAATTTTTCAGACAGTGAAGAAAGCTCAGGCGAAGATGTCGACACTAGTGACGCTGAGGTTGATGATCCAGAAAGACTAGTTAACACTTATCGGAACCTGATGAAACCGTGCGACGAAACGAGTAAACTTCCAACAATAAAAATTTCACATGAATTGAAAGACATCAATAAAAAGGCATGTGGCTTCTGGTTGCGTTACAGACGGCATCGGGGAACAAAAAGAAGTTCATCGGAAAGGTCGTCGGTCAGAATGACATTTTTGTGAACCTACGCATATGTCAGCACATATACTTTGAGTGGCCAAGCAGGCCTGATGAATCGGATGTGCTGTGCTCAGAAATTCTACAGAGCTTGTGCGAGCCACGTACCACACGCCGGGGATTGTTTGAATGTAGTGAATTTAATAGGTGTACAACCGTTGGGAACAGCTAGGCTTGACTGACTAGATAGCATAGTGACATTTTTTATCATGCCGTACTACAACATTGTTTTTTGCATGCACGCGTTTTTTAATTCCATTTCATAGAACATTTACAATAGATTTTATTGTTCCATATTGACCCTTCATGGGTTGATTTGGGTCGACCACTGAAATTGTTTTGTCTTGACTTTAAATAATTTGGGGTTCATTTCAAGAGTTTTAAGATATTAAGCGAAGGTATCTGCACACGTGGGAAGCGAATGCCACTCAGTTTTCAAGGTGTCCCAAGTCACCCCACCACGGGGTGACTTGGGACAGCACATGTTTTCGAAAATGCATGTACAAGAACATGACGATGGAATCCGCTACACCCACAAATTTATTTCTCTTAGCCATTCGCATAAATGTGGCTATTCAGGAGTTTTAAAAATTCAATCGTTTTCTCGAAATTTCAAAAAAAGTGTTAAAATTGTCCCAAGTCACCCCATTTTACGGTATGTAATAAATAGGAATATGAGTTAAAACTGTATGTATGTACAAACAATAACAACAAAACGTTTCAGCTACTTGTCATATTTTTCAGACACGGCTTAAAATTTTGATTGAAAAAAAGTTGCGATTCCTCTACGATGAATTACGATGAAAAATTGAAACTGGGGACTCGTCGAGTGATGACATGAACGGAAATCCACTGAGATAGACGGCCTATTTTACAGATGAGTTCACAGTCTTGCTTGTTTGCTTGTATCGCACATCGAATAACCAAGATTCAGAAGGAATTATACCGTTCCGTAGACTTCCGGTTGTTGCTCTGAAATGCAGCAGTTTGTAGGCGTTTACGGCAGCAGTATAAAAAATGAAAGTCAATTGAAATGGTCATCTTTGACATTTTTGGAACTTTGTAGACGCACTTGGTCCAAATTCTCAGCGCCTGACTTGGTTGAGCTGTATGCCTGTACCGGTATCATGTCAGACAGTCCATCATGTGACTCTCCTTGCAAATGCTCGGCAGGAAGAAGTAGTTTGGACTTTCTCATTTGTCCTTATAGGAGAAATGCGTCATGTTGCAACTGTAAAAATAAATGGAAGGACGTCTTTCTCTACCACGAGCAACTTTCGCAACGAGTGGAGTTCCTCTACAATTTTGTCTGAGGGTTCCTAAAATTCTACCATTCAGCTAATGGGATAGATGTGAGCCAGTGATCTATTACCACACCTCGACCTGTTCCATGCCACGAATTGGCCATCTTGAAAAGCAGTGAGTCTGCAAATGACGAAAAGTTCTCTCGTTCATGGGAAGACAGTGTCTTCTCTCCCACGTAAACAACACATCTCGATGCATAGCTATGAATAGCGTCACATATCCGAGACAATGTTATGCCAAACTTACCGGGTTTGGTTGATATAAGTAATAATCATTATAATAATAATAATTAGGGCGCTTAGTACTATGGTGTGAATGGGAGGCGATTTGTACCAAGCGCCCTCCAATGGGAGTCGCTGTTGTACGCAGCGCGCTCCCATCTTCATTTGATATCTATGATGAATTGAAACTCCAAATTTCTTGTACATGTAGGATTAGTTGTCTTTTATCAATAACTACAATATGGTTTGATTATCTGTGCTATGGTCTTATATCGACATGATAGAAGAAAAAATGTTATTATAAAATTATAGGGCGCTCTGTACACTTTCAATAAAATATAAAAAAGCTAACTCTAGAAAAGTTTCTCGCTTATCCCTATTAACTATTCGCATTAAACCAAACTTATTTTTGCAAAATTTATCGCATTGGAAACTTTCCGCATGCTATCAGCAATGATTTTGGTGAATGGTGCCATCATACAAAAATAGTGATGACTTGACATGATGACAGTGATTTCATTAAGGTGCAGCAGTGCATACTGACAAGCGTGACATCTAGTAGCAACTAATTGAAGCCAATAAGGATGCACTAAACCGATGCTATTAAAGGCACGTTCCTAGAATTCGTAGGCTCATTTCGCGATGCCAGATGACCAGTTCAACAAGTGGGACGAATTCGCGTCTCAAATTGACGTGTTGGATGATGCAATTTTTTGATTCTTCTGATACGAATGCTTGGTTTAATTGTGTATTAGAAGTTTGTCATCTACACATGTGACATGTCTTTTCTTTGATAATCTCATCGTTTGAGTCATGAGGAGCATATAAAGTGTAAGATGAATTATGCACATTGCATCGATCATTTTAGAAATACTGCATAGAAAGAAAGCATCTTTGCTTAGTTCAAGATCATCGACATAACAAGTAAACTTAATATCTCATCACGTGATGCATTATTGTTGATAGATTAATCAAGAGTAGATGCATTATTGGATTTGACTAAACAAAATCAAACTTTGATGCAATTGCGAAAAACACGGTCTATGGCAAACATTGATATTTTTCTTTCAAAAGGCTTGCAGCTGAGGTTATAGGCCCAGTTAATTTTTTCTTCAACACTTGTCACAAAATAGGATTTGAGTTAGCCCTATGTGATACAAGAATCTATTTAAGAATTATAGAACATCATAAGATATGATATTTTAGATATTGTAGCTGTTTTGATCATTTTAACAAAGGTGCTTGGTAGCCTACCCCTACTGTACCAAGCGCCCTTATTGAAAACGGAAAATTTAAATATATTCGAATTTTATTGTATGCGTTTTAGTGCTATCACATAGCCGTTCATTACTAAATAAATGAGTATGTAATGAGACCAAAAAATATTTTCGATAAGAGCGCTTGGCACACTTACTGTACCAAGCGCCCTAATTGGAAATTCAAAACTTTTGTTTCATGCGCTTTGGTTCCGGTACATAGCTGTTTGCCAATTTATCAATGAATTTGTAATAAGATTTAAAAAAATTACCAAGCGCCCTGTTGTCTTGAATTTTGTACAGAGAGCCCTGATTATTGTTATAATGTACGAAGCGCCCGAATTTCTGATAATCGCGTGTACCAAGCGTCCCAATCATTATAATAATAATAAGATATAAGGCGTGCGAGTGGCACAGTGGTTCAAGTGTCTGCCTGTGCTCTGGATGGCCCAGGTTCGACTCCTTGCGCAGTCAACCTTATTAATAACATTTCTGACCGGGTGTTTGGCAAATAATCCAGCTACTTGGAGGTCATCAAACAGTAACATTTCCTAGGTATTCGGAAGGGTTTTCAATCCTGTATTCAAATTATTTTTGTTGCAGTCTGCTCATTTGCTTTGCACTTGCTTCTTGTGACTATTAATTTTTTGTTTTTGTTTCTTTACCCAATAATTTTCATTTGTGCTGCTTATTTCGTTATTTTTTCTTTTGTTATAATTTCAATATTCCATTACAGTCGAACTTCACTAATCATAATAAAATCTTTCAGAATTTATTACCCATCCCTTTCCTTTTTTTCTGTATTTTATTTGTTAGCACGATCTACACATTGATAATTACTTGTTTAGCTCATTTTCTATATTAATTTAGGTAATAACGTGAATAATTATCTCCTTTCCCATCCCCAGTCAAATAGGTGATTGATAGCATCTTTCGTCGTGTACAGATTACGCTTGTCATAATTGTTTATGAATTAAGGCTAGTTATGATGGGACACAGACCGGTCCTCTTGAGAGGTAGATTAAATGTCATGAATGGTTAGTCACCAATTGGTCCATTTATAACAAGTCTATTTCCTTATTTCATTTTCTTCATGGAGTAGTTCCAGGTGAGACGTTGTAGATCGATTCTAGCAAGTTCAGTACCCATACTGTAGTTTCACATGTATTTTCTTTTATTCAAAGTTCATTACAAATTTATTCATTACAGTTATATTTTGTACAGTAGGCTTAATCTTAGTTTATTATATGTAGTTAACTGAGATTCCTAGATGATGATGATTTTCATTTAAATATGATGTTAAGTATGTCTAGGGTTGATACGGTGGACTCGATCTCCGCCTCTTGACCTATGCTAGGTAGAATTTATTCCAATAGTCATTTTTTATGGTTTCTCTGTTTCATAACTTTTCTAACATATAATTTCTTATGTAAATGATTGTAATTTTGATCTTACCTTAAAGTCCAACCTCCAAGGGTATGGCTTAGATTGAGGCTCTGGCGATGACTTATGGATAAATTATGTCGTACAAAGTTTATTGTCTTTATGCGATGGAGTGGATAGCGCCCTTTTCTTCACAGGCGATTGTCTCCAAGTGTGGATCTAGCAAACGCCTTTGGTGTAGATCACTTAATTGCGATATCACTCTTAAAAGCAATACAGGGTATTCATAATAACCTGCCAAATTTTGTGACAGTTTTTAAAATCGAAGTAATATACCGCTTAAGCTCAGTAGTTAATGATAAAACAACACATTCTATAGCAAAATATATATTTACATATGCTCAAAATAACAACCGTCAGCATTTACACATTTCTGAAAGCGTTCACTAACTGAATTGCAAACTTTTCTTGCTAGTGCATTTGGTATGCTACTTGCTTCCTCAATTGTGTTATCTCGCAAAACAGTTATTGTGGACAGTCTAGTGCCATAAACCTTTTCTCTAAGGTAACCTGAGAAGAAGAAATCCATCGCGGTTACGGCGGGAGATCGAGGTGGCCAATCAATTGACCAGGACGATCAAACCCCTTTTCTCTAAGGTAACCTGAGAAGAAGAAATCCATCGCGGTTACAGCGGGAGATCGAGGTGGCCAATCAATTGACCAGGACGATCAAACCCCTTTTCTCTAAGGTAACCTGAGAAGAAGAAATCCACCGCGGTTAAGGCGGGAGATCGAGGTGGCCAATCAATTGACCAGGACGATCAAACCATCTCTTTGGATAGCAGTTGTCCAGAAGGCTCATGACATCCCGCACCATCTTGCTGCCAAAAGCCGGTGTTAAGATTCGCGGCAACAATGGTTGAACATCTTGTCCGGTGACAGTCCCGTTCAGGGAAAAATAAAGGGCCAATAACACCGTTCGAACAGATTCCTGCCCACACCATGACTCCTTGAGCTTTCGTTTCATGTTCATACATGTGATGCTGATTTTCCATGTGTCGATAGTGGCAATTGTGTCTGTTGATCTTACCATTTGCTCCTTCTGTCCAAATTATGGAATCCAGAAAGTTGGGATCATCACGACACTGGCTATTGAAAAGTTTGCAAAGCTGTAGTCTTCGATCCATATCATCTTTCATTAATTCAGCGCTCATTCTACGAAGTGACTTGCTTGGACTTGCAGTACTTCCAGTTGCAAGGAGATCTTGCTTGGTTCTCCTTTGTCGACACTGACACAGATCTTCCCGCACCTGCATGTCCAACGGATTCGGTAGCTTCGAATTTCGCGCTGATGGATTTTGTGCGAGGATGATTGGGCCTTGTTGCAAAGATTCACTGAAGTCTCATTGAGTTTTACTGATGTTACCACTTGCTGCATAGTAAAGCTGAACAACAATGATGCGCTCATTTATGCTCAAGTGATGATCTCTTCGCGATCAGTCAGATATTTCTGATGTGACAACAGTGAACCACAAATGATATTAGCATGAATTGTAAGTGTTGATCACAAGTCATCAAATAATCGATCGCTCATGGAAAACAATGATTTGTCATTTGTCATTACATCTCTCACCAGCTGACGGTTCTATTTCATATCATCAATCACTGCATTCAGTAAAACAAATAACAGCGTCATAAGTTGGAAATTCCTCTTACACCGATATTAAGCAGGTAAATATGAAACACCCTGTAGTACGGGCATGAAGTTCATTTTTAATAAAAGAGGAAGCTTCAATTTCAAAACCAAAAATCTCATCTATCTCATTACGTGTAAGACTTGTAACTTACAGTTTGTCGGACAAACAACCCAAGCGCTTCACTGTAGATTAAATGGGCACCGAAATAGTATCTTACATCAGAATAGGAATACATTCCTTACGAAACATTTTCGCGGAGATGATCACAGTATTCATGACATCTCAATTCAAATAATCGATGCTGTTGACAGCGTTAGTGATTAAAGTAAAATAGTAGATGAGTTGAATAAGAAAGAGGACTTCTTTATTAGAACTTTTTAACACGCTCTCACCTTTAGGCCTTAATACCAAATTGCAGGGAGGTTTTTGCGTTTCTAAAGGCAATGTGAACAGACTGCTATTTTAATAGTCCCATACCGAGACGTAAACGAAGTCACGGCAGCAGGAAGCGTAAGTCCAAAACGCTTCATCAAGATGACAGCGTATTTCTCACTGAAGACTTAAGAAGTTAATTCATTAAGAAGCAGTTTCATTCATTTTACAAGAAATTAAAAACAATTGAAATTTCGTTTTTAAGGGAATTGCACAACGAAATTAGCACTGAAACAAGTGATTTTTCCTATATTTTAACAGCGTATATACAAAATTCTGCAATGACCTTAAATGCTAAACAAGGTGATGCTGAAAGAGTTTACATAAACTTCAAATTCACAAATAAAGTTATGGATGAAGTCAATTTACATAATATTTTCCATGACACGTAAAATTTGTCGTCTTCTTCCCAAAGAAGTAGCTTCATTTTATCCGCCGAAGATATATTTCTCTTTCAACAATCCTTTGTCGCTTGAATTTTGCAATTACAGTAAATTTCTTAAAGATTTAAAATTCTCAGATATTGAGACAATTTTATCTACAGAATGTAAATTCGCAGATCACACTGACTTCATTTATCAGCATTATGAACACGCAATGACGGGCAGTACAGATTTTGCAAGCAACCCAAATTTGAGAATTTTATTTTCTTAAGGAACTAAGCATCGAGGTATCCAACCCCATGAAAATGCATGACATGTATAAAGAAATAGATAACTCTCTTGACCGTCATGTCAATAGAGTCAGTCGTAGGTACAAAGTTCAATTGTCAGATTTTCAAAAATGGAGGTCTAAAGTTATGACAGTCGTAGAGGATCGTTTGAGATTCATGAAGATCACTTATGATAATAGTAGAAATAATGAATGAGAAAAGATTCCCTGAACGTTTAACAAAAGAAGAGGAATCTTACCTTCAATATTTGCACACTAATTTTATTGTGACTTCTGTAGATAAATCAGTCAGTAATTGCGCATTTATATGTAAAAAGTTTTATTTCAAGACATTGCTCAAGGATTTGAGGTACGACCTGAGTTCCTTGTCGTCAATGGGTAACCTCGCGTGTACACCTATAGAAAGTAATGCTGCGTGTATTATCAAGAACCATAGTGATATTTTACGAGATGAATTCGCCATATAGTTTGGAACGATAAGAACTTAACACTCCCTAACTATTTTGGATACTTAATTACATAAAGTCCCATACAAATTTAGTATCATAGCAGGAGCAAAACATTGTTCTACAAAGCAGTTATCCATCCTGGTTAATAAAGGACTCTCTGTTATCAGAGATCATTTTAAAAGGTATTGCAGTGTAGTTTATAACAATAGCGGCATAAACTGTTTTTGGAGTGTCTTGTTGACATCAGAATTTCTTAATAAAATCCAAAGTCTGGATGTTAAAGGCGTACAAGTGTTTGATTTCTCTACGCTTTAACCTGGATCAGCGTGAAGAACATATTTTTAAATTATTTGACTTGATTTTTGATAATCATAACAGAAAATATTTATGCGTTGGATATGATAAAAGTTTCATGTCACGATCCATATATAACGGCTATACAACCTTTACGAAGGACAAATTCAAATCCGCAATTAAGTTTATTTCAGAAAATGTTTTTGCAATGTTTGGAGGTCAAGTTTTCCAACAGACTCGAGGCATTCCTATGGGAAGGAATTTCAGTCCTCTCTTAGCTGATCTGTTTTTACTACACTGCGAATTTGTTTATATGCAAAATTTACTGAAAATAAGAAACTGAGACTGGCTAAACTGTTATCTAATGCCTCTAGATGCATCGACGACATTTGTATGATTAATTGTAAACATTTTAACCAGATTATAAAGCATATTTACCCTGGTAGCATGGAAGCGAGCAGAAGCGGTATTTATAACAAAGAGGTTGAATACTTTGATGTTAAATTGAGCATAACTAATGATGGTTTGCGAACTTCTGTGTATCATAAAGTAGACGATTTTAACTTTATAATTTCAATGAAACTTAATTCAGTCTGCCTCACGGCCTAATCGGTATAGAGAAAACACACGGAGTGTCGGAACGTTTCGAGTATTCTTCTTCAGCCCAGAATGAATCAAAATCAGCTCAAGCAAGTTAATGTACATGGGTCGTTATCACAAACATATTATGTCCGCTGTTAAGAAAATAACAAGTGCACGTGTGCGCCGGCGGAATGTCTCATCCTTGTAGCTGGCGTGAGTGGCAGGAGAGTATCAAGTGTCAAGAAATTGTAAAGTTCTCTTCCCCTCACAGCCATTTATTAGGTTGCGGTGTCCATTGACGTGAAGCGCTTTCGCTGCTAAGCGTGTTCACTCGTTGTGCGTCGATACGGGAGGTTCATTTCAAGATAAGTAGTTTCCAAATAATTGAAAATAAAGAAGTCACTCCCTTCTATTTACGACTTTTTATTCCAATAAGTTAAAAATAAGCACCCGACGCGTTTCGTCCGAAGACAGTCTCAAGGGTGGCGTACAAATGTGGAAGAATCCTTAAATACTGATTAGGCATAGTTGTGGTATTCGCAACAGAGATTCCAAAAGTGCTTTGAGCGAACATCATCTAAAATTTCATGCTGGTAGAGAGATGGAAATAACTGACTTTAGTTGTGAGATCCTTATTCAACAATTTAATTCGATTACAACTAGAATGGCTGAAGCACGCTTCATAGCGATGAAAATGCCAAAAGACTGTTAAGTCGTACAAGACTGTCCAATGTACACTGGTTGGTAAGTTGGAACAGTGCATGTAATCTTGTAAACAGCGTGCTTGGTGAAACGTTGATTTTTGAAATCTGTTGTAGCACAGGCTGCACATATTGTTGGGCATTTCTGCTGTTCCCTTGCGGGTTGTAGATGAATTTGAAAATCAAAACGGCAGTTGCCTCCATGTGGCCACGCTTGTTCTCTTGGCATGTACAACAAGTGGACAATTTCTAGACGCTAAAAGAGATAAATACAACTCTGTACGTAGGTTCGATATCACGACAGTCACATGCTTGATCACGTCATGCATTTAGCGCTTTAAGCTTGGATGACACATAGAAATGGACGGTCTTAGACACTACTAACAAATAGATGACAGTAAAGTTAATGCGTTAATAAAATAGATAAAGAGAATAAATCAAAAGAATTAAAATAATTAAAAATAAAAGTCAACAAAGAAGTCGACACACTTTCACATATAGCAAGGTTCAAAGCGTTTCTTGCTTGCTTAAGCACCCGAAAACCATTGTTACGCTCACTGAACACATTCACCTTCTCTGGGCACTCACATAAATGTCTTGTGATGGCTGACTGGGGTGGATTCCTTGACTTTGGCCTTACGTTTGACGAAACGAGCCATTTCGGTAGGTGCTCCTTCTCACGCGTGAGCAGACATCGCTCACTCTTGCCCACGTACCTCGCTCCGCAAGGACATTCGAATTCATAAACAACCATGGGTTTATGGGCTTGAGGAACTATGTCTTTCACTGCATCAGGGCATAAGGATCTTGTTCGAAACACGGGAATCGCCTTCAACTGGTAATGAGAATATCTTACATGGAACTGAATATCTTTCCGGATATTGTTGGCGATGACTTCACTCTGATGACCATAGTAGCGTATGTTGAAGTAGAATTTCTTCTTCTCAACGGTCACGAACTTTTGATAAGTCCGCCTTGATTGTCTATCGATAAACCACTGTGGATATCCATTGCTTTTCAACACATGCGTTAGATGTTGGATTTCCTTGTCGAGATGCTGAGGTGAGCATAGTGCTCTTGCTCGGTAAAAAAGCGATGACACCAGATTTGATTTGTATCTTCGAGGTGAGAATGATGAAAAGTTATTGTATAGAGACGTACAAGTGTCTTTGCGATAGATTGAAGTGGATACAACACCTTCTTCAACGTGGACTTTAACATCAAGGAAGTGATCGGCAGATTCACGAGTGAATGTCAACGATGCTGAGCATTGAATTGTCGAAACAATTCGTCACATGAGTCTTTATCAGTAACTATGAAGGTATCATCCACGTACCGACGATAATACTTCAAGCCATTCAATTCTGATAACATTTAGATAGTGATCTGATAATTAGATAGATGATTTAGATAGATTCTGATAACATATAGATCTTCATGCAGTCGATCGAGAAGAAAACGTTATCAGAATTGAATGGCTTGAAGTATTATCGTCGGTACGTGGATGATACCTTCATAGTTGCTGATAAAGACTCATGTGACGAATTGTTTCGACAATTCAATGCTCAGCATCCATCGTTGACATTCACTCGTGAATCTGCCGATCACTTCCTTGATGTTAAAGTCCACGTTGAAGAAGGTGTTGTATCCACTTCAATCTATCGCAAAGACACTTGTACGTCTCTATACAATAACTTTTCATCATTCTCACCTCGAAGATACAAATCAAATCTGGTGTCATCGCTTTTTTACCGAGCAAGAGCACTATGCTCACCTCAGCATCTCGACAAGGAAATCCAACATCTAACGCATGTGTTGAAAAGCAATGGATATCCACAGTGGTTTATCG
>CAJQUW010014006.1:0-60957 GCA_907163375.1 Prostheceraeus crozeri
ATGTTTGTTTTATAATCTGTAACGAGCGCTACGTATTTATGATGATAATAAAATCTAACTTCTTTCTTCGAATTTACAGGATTTGTAGGATGGCGATAATCTTTTAAAACTGGTACATGCTCTATCTTGTAAGCATTCAACATATTTTTTTTATTTTTATTAACAAAAAATTTATAAGAAAAAATTATTCGGTCACTCCGTTCGGTCACTCCTCGAAAATATTTTCTATAACTCTTTCATGAATTTTTTTATCAATATTAATTGTGATAAATCCATAATCTTTTGACCAAGCATTATTACACGATTGTTTAAATTCATCTTTATTTCTTACGCATAAATCTCTTAACAAATCACTTAAGTTTCTTGCATTTATTTCAAATAGTATAAATATATTTGCATTCTTTCTAATAACACTTCCGTCTAATGAATACATACTTTGTGTTAAATAAAATACACTACAGTTATTATGTCTACCTCTTGTGAAATAATTTCTCTGAACTGACTGATTTCTATCATTAACACAATCATCAAAAATTACACAATGTTTCATTGTTTTATCTAGTTTACTTGGATCTTGCATATTACCACTATCATATATTAATTGTATCTTTATATGCTTATTTTTATTGGTTTCAACTAACTGATTATTTTTTGTTGCTTCTTCACACCACGAACTTATTTCTTCTTCATCTTCAGATTTTTCATATTCTTTGAATAATGAAGCAATTGCTGTTTTTTTAAGATTATTTTCAAATCCATATTTTTAAAAATTGATAGACGGGTTGTTCTGCCGTTGTTGTATAAATTATAAGATTGTTATAATCCAAAAAATTTGGAGTCGTTAAAATTTTAAACAATAGATACGTTTTTCCACAACCTGATCTTCCACAAATAACTGACAAAACTTTATTAGATAAATTTGGATGATGATTAAATTTAAGTTTTTTTTATTAAATGGAGGTAGTTCACTCATTTTTTAATAAAAAAATTTTATTTTTATTTTTTTATTTTTTGTTTCTAAAGAAGAAGAAGAAAATTAAACTTCTCTAGCTTCGCGTAGGAGTTTATACCTCTCGAACGGGAGTTTATACATCTCGAACGGGAGTTTATACCTCTCGAACGGGAGTTTATACCTCCCGAACGGGAGTTTATACCTCCCGAACCAAAAGATCTATCATAATCTCTTCACCTCCAAAATTTATTTCTTGTCCTTTTTCATCAGTGATTCTAATGTTAATGTTGTTAATAGTTTTTCTTGTAATAGGAAAATATATTAATGTTTGTGGAATTACATTTAATCTATAACCAATGGGTACAGTAAAAGCTGGAAAACTGAATATTAAATTTGATAATTTACCATTTATATATCCTCCTTCAATAATGTCACAATGCACAACAATTGAATTTATTTCAGTTATTTTTGGAATCTTCTCACCTAAATGATAACCTTGACTATAGGTTTGTTTATTAAATCCTAATATCTTTGACAATGATCTATCATGATTAAAATCAACTTGATGATTTTCGTCTAAAGTAAGAGAAAATTTATTAACTGCCGGTTCAACTGCAAAATGTAATTGTTTCTTATCTTTAAATGATATACCTAAATGTCTCTTAATTTCATTTGATATTGATTCAACTTCGTAAGAACCAGGAAGAAAAGTTAATATTTTCCACGTTTTGCCTTTATCAGTAGAATATCTAAATTGATCATTCACATCTTTGATAACGTTTTGAATAGTGTTAAATGTAGAGAAACTAGTCAATGCAATTTGATAATTTTTATTTTGTTCCAAATGTAGAATGGGTTCTAAATTACAAGTGTGTGAAGAAGTAGTTGTTATAATTTTTAACGTCGTACTAAATTTTGATGAACCCAAAATCTCTGTCAAATTTTCTAAATGATTATTAATTTTGTCTAAATCTGCTGATGATAATTCTCTCGAAGACATTTTTAAACTAAAAAAATTAAACAGATATTTTTTATAAAAATTAGAAACAACATATTTCAGCTACGGGCGAAGCCCTTAAAGACATCAGAGATGTCCGGTTATACTTTTATAATCCTCTTCATTTAGAATCTTCTTTTCTAACAGTCTTTTCAATATAGCATGAATTTCATTGAAACTAGAATTATGTCCTTCTTTATTGCAGATATTAAAATATTTAATCTATTTAGTAATTCTTGTGGATCATCTGGTAAAAATACAGTTGTTTCAGTTTTCTGTTTTTCAGATAAACCTTTTCCTACTTTAACTCCCGTTGATAATAAATTTTCTAATTGTTTATAACGTCTAAGAGATTTTACTGCACCAACTCTGTCTAACATAGCTTTATATTTTATGAGATCTTCTACAGCATAATTATTTAAATCTGCTCCTCTTAAAAGATTAACAAAATTTCTATCTAAATTAAAAGGAGATTTATCTGGTGAAAAAATTATACCTCGAAAAGGTTGTGGAAATATTTCTTTTTGTCCGAGATAAAATTTAGGTATTGTTTTTCCATCTATAAATGAAATAGAATGTTCAAATTGCATAGATTTTGGTAATTTCTTATTAATGTTTGATTCTAGTAATCCATAGTCATCTAATATAGTTTTGTGCTCTGGATCTGTTATATCAATTTGTTTATCATTATTTGTACTTTCTTTTTCAAGAGTTTTAAATGGTTCCATAGTTTTTTCAAAATCAGTTTTTACTTGCTCGGTTTGCTGCATTTTTTCAAACATATCAGATTGAATACCAGCTTTTATCATTCTATGTTGAAGATGATTTTCTTTCATAATATTTCTTTGTTTTATTAACTCTTCTAATTGTTTTATTCTTTTAAAATTATCAGCTCTAACTTTATCCATTTTTAAAATATAATATTTGAATTTTGTGGTAACATTGGAATACAGCAAAAACATTTTACTGAACAAATTATTTTTTTATTGCTTTGTTGTTTGACATCTTTTCGCTTTAAGTTTTGTTTAATAAAGTTTTGCTTAAATTTTCGCTTAAAGTTTTTAGCTCTTCTAAAAAAATTTTGTCATTTTCTTCATTAGAAATTTTGCCATCCTGTTTATTCTTATCATCAACTTTCTCGGACTTTAAATGAAATGGCGTTTTATTAGCTTTATTAGCTATTTGATCAAATTTTTCAATCTCATCTAACGTAATAACATTATCATCACATACTCTTTGAAAGTAGTAATGCAATTTGTCATAAACTTCTTTAATATGTAAATGCTTAGTTTTTAATGATTTTCGTTTCTTAGTTATTAAAGATTTATCTAACATTGTAACAAGTGAAGTTGCAAAAACGCCCGTACCTGTTAAAGCTGTAGCAACTACTGGAATTACTAAAACACCAGAAGATATAACAATTGTTAAAGCACCTAAACTTATTGTTAAGAATATGCCAATTCCTTGTGTTACATTCTTAACTTTAGTCCATCTCTTTCTTAATTTTTTATAATGCTCTAATCTTAATAATAATTGAGATTCCTTATCTTTCATATAGCGTACTCTATCTTTGTGTTTTTCAATGTTCATTTTTTCAATGTTAATCTTTTCAATGTCCATTAAAGTAGAACTACGTTCATATGATAACGAAGGATATATTCTTGCGGTTTCTTCCATTTTTGTTTCTTCCATTTTTTAAAGAAATATTTTGAATAAATATTTTGAAAACAATCTTCTGAAATGCTATTTAAATCGAAATACGTAGTTGTTTGTTTGTCGTATATTTCTAAGAACTCAGTCATGTTATTAACCTGAGATAATATATCACCTATATTACTCAGTATAACTGTCGGATTTTCATCATTCATTTTAAATGAAATAAATTCCAATAACTGTAATAATGTCTACTTCTTGTACAGGAAAATGAAAACAACGGCAGTGTATTTTGCATCAAATATAATAATACAACAATTAATCTTATCACACAATTGTACAATGTCAGTCTACTATCAGTAGACTGGAGAACAAAAGGAAATTTAATTACATTTCAAAATAATCCAAAATGCAATACTACTAAGTTCCATGAATCATTCTTAAATACCAAACATTATGTTACATACTGAAATATAGATCTATACAATGTCAGTCTACTACCATGAGACTGGAGAACAAAAGGAAATTTAATTACATTTCAAAATAATCCAAAATGCAATACTACTAAGTTCCATGAATCATTCTTAAATATCAAAGATTATGTTACATACTGAAATATAGATCTATACAATAGCAGTCTCATGGTAGTAGACTGGAGAACAAAAGGAAATTTAATTACATTTCAAAATAATCCAAAATGTGTTACTACTTATAAATAAGTCTTCATAAATATGTATACATCAAATATGCATGTACATTGCACATATCTTAAAAAGTGAAACAACACAGTTAATGTTCATTCATCTTGGGAACCAAACCTCATTTCTTCTATAGTTGTCGGTTGATTCAATTTTTCTATATAAATTTTGTTTTCTTTAAAATGTTTTCTAACAAAACTAATGGGCATTGATGAATTTAAAAATAATACGTGTGGTAGAATTAGATCTGATAAGTTCATCAAGAAATAACAATAACTTACGTTATAGGAAATTCTAAATAGTTCCAAGTTTGCCACAAATCTGTTTTTTTTATTGTCACTCAATTCCAGAATTCTTTTAAATCCATAACCTTGATAAGCAGCACTTCTCAGCAACGACCCATGGTGCACTTTATCACTTGCAATCAGTTTTGAAATCATAGTAGCACTATCTTCGATGGTAATGAAATGTTCTTTTGTAACATTGAACTGAGGAATTGTAGTAGTGTTAAGATACTGTTCTATTTTTACTGTAATATCCTCCACTTGTTTTTGAGAGTCCAATTTGTTCTTCTTTCTCGATTGAATTTCTAACTTCCACTCTTCAAAGTATTTATTCGCAGTTTCCTTGTGCTCTTCTTTAATTAAGTTTAGTAAAATCGGCATGTAAAACGAAAAAGCTTCTGCGGCAGTACGTTTTGGCATTTTGCAATAAGGAAAGAAAACAGTCACTAGTTATGATTAATGGAATTGTAAATGAAGTCGTACTTCCTACATGCTGCAATTATATGCCACGTCTTTACAAATGAATAAGTGGGTGTAGCAGCTGTTTGTTCTTTCATACATTGTTTCCTTTCAAATGTTTGAGTTGGAGGTCACAGCTCTTTACACTGAAATGCCTTTTATTCATAAATGCGAGAAGCAGATGTTCTCTACAATTGAGTGAACATCTGAGTGCAAAGCAGTAACAATAACAGGCATTGTGAGAGATTGTGTTACATTCTTAAAGAAATATTATTAGTCACATGATATATTTTAAAAACCTGAAAGATGGATAAAATTCATGAATTTGAAATTCTCAACTTTTATGATTTTTGGTGTCCTTGAACGGTCATGATTTAAGCAATGAAAATTGTAATTCTCAAATTTTGAGATTCTTAACTTTTATGATTTTTTCGGTGTCTTTGAACGGTCATGATTTAAGCGAGAAAATTGTAATTCTCAAATTTGAGATTACGTGATATTTCGGGACCGGCTAAATTTTTGAAATTTTGTTTTTTTGAAAATTTGTCACTACCTAAATTTTCCCCCCTTGGGCCTTCGGCCACGTGAAATTTGAAGTCTACCTAAATTTTTGAAATTTTGATTTTTTGAAAAAACCCCGCAAAAGTGTGACATCCGGCGCAAGCGAAGCGAAGCAAAGCGAAGCGAAGCGAAGCAAAGCGAAGCGAAGCGTCGCGCCGGATGTCACACTATATACTACTTAGGACACTGTATGACACAGATAAATCATACGCGTTTACTGAATCATCATTATGCAATCAATAGAAGATCTGTATGTATTGTCTACATAGAAACTTGAATCATTATTCATACTGTTTACTGTGATACATGTATTGTACGCGAGATCAAAAACGCCAGACTTCAAATTGTAGTAGGAAAGAGAGGAATGGATGGCGTAAACCACAAATTTAGTAGACACCCAGTAACACCTCTGTCAATGCAATGCATCAAGTCAACAGTGAATCCACCTAAATTATCAAATAGTGATAAGTTGCTGAATGCACTGTAGCCTTTAATCCCCCATTGAGCTATATTTGTTCTTGAGGCTTCATAAGCATGACTCAAAAATTCCTCATTTGATCTTAAAAGAGGCAAAACATCTTTAAATTTGTAAATGCTAGTCATTCCGTTTCCTTTTGGAACCCTTTCAATATTTAGTTTACACCATGAACATCCAAAATTACCGTTAAATTGTTTAATTTTTTGCAAACCGCAACATGCAACTATGAATCTGCTACACAATTGATAGGTATTATTCGGTATATGTCTTGGCCTACTTCAATTCCTGATGAAATCAGTCTATTGAATTTATCAATTAGTGGCTTGAAATATTTGTCAAAAGATGGTTTTTGGTCTCCATAGTATATCCCTAAAAGAATGATGTTATGAAATTTCAAACGTGTATCTCCTCAAAGTCTCTATACAAATTTCTAAAATACTTCTTAAAGAAATATTTCGTCCTCATAACATTGTTAGGTCGAGGCAAAACAAAATTCATAAATTTCAGAAGAATTTCAATTCCCGTATAACTCAAATTCACTACTAAGATGAATGACAATAAAGCTGTCATAAATTGATGGACAGTAATACAACTGGATTCATATAGAGGTTCGGAATCTGAAAACTCAGATTTGATATTGTCCGAACAGTCGAATCGACTGGCTTGACCAGGTTCATCTTCATCATTATTAATATCATCCTGAAAATGTTCGAAGGTGACATCAAAATCATCGAGATCAAACTGATGTTCTTCATTGGTTTCGTGTGCACTCTCTACACCATCAGGCGATGTACCCGATGTACTTTCATTCACTGCGGGGGAGTCGGTGACATCTTTTTTCAATCTCCACAAAGTGGTCTTAGGAATTTTGTTTGCTTTACCTCCTGTTCCTGATCTAATCCAATCGAGATAATCTTTCCTCCTAGGCATTTTGAAGTACTACACGTATTATAAACTATTTCTGAGATTAATTGATTAATTTTATTATTTTTGAATATTTCATATAATTATAATGAACTATTCCTGTAACTATCACTTAAGACTAACTTGATGAATATATTTGTATATTTGTTTTCGTGAGAGTTAATACTTCTGGATAATTTTCGTGTAAAACGTTTCGGATAATAAATGTAGATTGTCAATAAAGATTATGGAATAAAAATCTTATGCTTCACGTAAGATAACGTTCAGATAATGAAAGAGATTACTTGAAAATCGTTCACTAAAACACCAACATTTGATTTTATAATTAAAGTGTAGCTGAAATTACACTAACAAATTATTCCGTAATTAAACATACATGTAGGTTAAACAGAAAGGAACCAAAATTGGATAAACTCATCAGGCTCAGTATTGAAGTAAATTGTTTTTACTTACCGGAGTTGTGACTCGTATGGAACTTTCCTGAATAATGACGATATCGCACTCGCGTTTCCTCAATGTATATGGCGCGAGCGAGTGTATCCCGTGTCCAGCGATGTACTTTCTTTGTAACACTTGTGTGGGACACATGTTGAATCATCGTTTCCGTTTTCATTTCACCAATGTTAAGCGTGTATTGATGGCGGTTCCTACTGATGCAATATTTTTGGAAGTTCACCGTTACGCAAGTGACTTCATCTCGATTGATGCACTCAGTTACCTTCTCTCCAAAACTTTGTTCTATCGCCCTTACACCAGTGCACAACATATTTTGTATCAGTAAATGCTTCTCGTGATAAGCGACCTGTTTAATGTTTGACAGCATCTTATAGTTATGCAACTTAAATCATATTCCATGAAGGAGCGGTGCGTTTGAAATGCTCCTGAAACAGTTAGTTATAGGCGCAAATTGCTCATCATATTACAGGAGAATGCTCTTGAAAATAGTTATACGCGCAAAACATTGCTCTTGAAACAGTTATACGCGCAAAATGCTCATCATATTACAGGAGAATGCTCTTGAAAATAGTTATACGCGCAAAACATTGCTCTTGAAACAGTTATACGCGCAAAATGCTCATCATATTACAGGAGAATGCTCTTGAAAATAGTTATACGCGCAAAACATTGCTCTTGAAACAGTTATACGCGCAAAATTACAGGTGAATGCTCTTGAAAATAGTTATACGCGCAATTTACAAGAGTAATTGCTCATGATATTATTGGAGATTTAGAAAAATGCGCGTCTAATTCCTTTATAGGCGCAATTGCTCGTGAAATTATATCAGATTTAATAAAATGCTCGTGTAATTCCAGGTATAGGAGCAAATTCTCTTGAAATTTCACGAGATATTTTCATGAGGGTTCGCATTGCGTTCTAACTGATATGTGAATCTGATTGATATCTGAATATTTCGTGTTATTCCATGAGACATTGCAGAGACATCGAGTGTTAATTTTTCGAGGGTTAATTTGTTTAACAAAAATTTACAATAATTACGATCCTTAACAATAGTGAACTATATTAATCGTTCCCTCAGATGCATAGTTCAGGCACGCCTCATTTTAAAGTTAAAGTTTCGCATGAAACAAATTGAGACCAATTGAAACTTATAAAACAAACGTTTCAATAAGTCTCAATTCGTCTCATTACGTGTCAGACAAACTAGAGTAACGAGCTTAATTTAATGTGAATCTTATCATAATATGTGGTCTTCTGATTATGAAAAACCTCACATTAAATATCAACAAGGTGTTGGATGATGGTGAATGAAATGAAACTTATCGAGACGTGCGGGAACGAAAAAGAGACGAATAATCATTATACCTCGATACATCAGTTAAAAGATCAATAACTAATAAATGATCATTCAATATGGTTTAATTTTACTTAGATTATACTATACCTTTCTTAAAACTCTCAACCCGACATTTTGTGTCTGGGGAACATAATGAGACGTATTGAGACTTATTTGAAACATAACGGAAACGTTTCAATGTTGTAGGGGCTGGTAGCTAGAGGACTTTCTTTCTCAGTCTTGTGATCTACATCGCTGCTGGTTTGTGATCGATCAACATTGCTCCGAAAGCTCCCGTACCTCCGGTGCGGAGGAATTTGATATCCAATTCAGCAGGGTGTAGCATAAGGTTGATAGATTCCAATATTGCCCTTCGAAAAGATTCTCCACGAGTCCCATGACCTCCAAATACCACTCTGCTGATTCCTTCCGAGTATGCAGTTATTTGAACAGTCGTAGCTACCATTTGTGCGAGTAGTCTCACTGCTGACGCAGCTCGATCATTCTTGTCATAGAATTCTATTGTTCGTTTTTGATCAACTATTTTTCCTAAAGGGAATGTGGTCAGATCCAATGGGAATTCTCCATATTCTGACTTGTCCTTTCTCATAACATCGCCCATTGTAGTGTCGACATTACCAGCGATTCCCTTTTCCGCTGCTTCCATTAGCTCATCATAGTTCTGGATTCCAGCGATGACGCTTCCAAGACCAAGTAGAGTTTTGCCTCCAACCATTGAAATGCTTACTGGTTTGCTAGTTCCATCACCATATAAGATGCGGATACCAAGTGCAGAACCTATAGTAACGAGGATAAATGGAAATAGCGGATCGGTTCCATTATTTACTGTCAATCTCTTAATCACCGCCTCTCTATGATTCATTAACTCCTCTGAAAATTTCATTTCCAATTTTTTGATATGAATTTCAGGAAAGAAGCATTCGTCAAGGTCGGTAACAGATTTAATGAATAAATGTACTCCATTGAAAATTGTCAAGGCTTCCGGGATGAACTGAACGGCGAGACCAAGAATTTCGGTTATCTTCTCTCGATATTTATCACAGCCGGCACCTGTTACGTGAATAGCACCTTCCTCTGGCAATCTGGCATTGACTTTGAGGTAGTGGAGGCAATCGAGAAAATCATCATTAGAATATAGAACACAATGGAAAGCATAATGCGTTTGAGTGTCTTCTTTTACATCTTTAGGCAAGTACATAGCTTTGGTGAGGGAACAACCTCGATCAATCCCAGCAAAGGTAACGGCTTTTCCATCGATCGAGCTTCTTCTGATATGGAAGACTGTGTCTGAAATAGGTGATGCCATAGTGTTGATGACATATAATAGAACCAATTTTAGACTATCGCACAACTGAGTATAGAAAGCGTTTCAATAATGTCAGCAGATATCGACATGTACCTGAAAAGCAGCATTTGATCACCACTCGATGTGACGAAATGCCAATCAGCAATTGAACACATCATGCTGATTACACATTTGTGATAAATTGTTCGCTAGACAATGACTGCTTCACCATTTTCGAGTGAGTGAGGTCAAAGATATGTTTAGATGCATACAGATTATAGCAAGTAGCAACTCATCGTGTGACCATTCTTTCTTCGACGAAGTAAAGCGAAAACGTGAAGCAGGCTTACTTCATCGCACTGCTCCGTTGAAAAGGCAGCAAACAGTGCCGCTGTGAACGCTTAGGAATAGACGAGAGATAACCTGAAGGGATCATCATTTCAATGCTTTCTGCGCTTTCGGTCGATCAGAAAGCATAATTTTAACAGAAAATATTCATGCATGAGACATAGTGGTCAAATTATGACGTCGATCTAACTTTCACGAAAGACAAACTCATTATCTGTAAGACTGTAATTAAATTTATTTTAGAAAATGTTTAAATACGCTTGAGCATCCTAGTTTTCCTACAGACATTGAAGTGGAATTCCTATGGAACTGCAGCGTCTTAGCTGATCTGATTATAATGCACTATGGATGGATCAGGACAAAATCTCACTCGAGCAAACTCTCTCACGATAGAAATCCCTATAACTCGATATCTTAATGAAATATTCCAGATGTCAATTAGCTTAAAGCAAGATTCAATTCTTGTTCAATCTAGATTGCTTTTGCATCTAGCTTCAAAAGCTATGCGAGAATCTCGATAGAAGGTTAGCACGATATGTATGAATCCACTCACCTTTATTGCACCTTTAAAGCATGTTTTATCCACAATATGGTACTTTATTTTCCGAAGTAAAACTTTATATTTGGCAAAAATTGTTTTTAATGAACATAGAAATCATAGGAAGTTATCACCATAGAGATTGATCTCGTATAGCAGAGGAACCTCTATAAAAGGAGTCAAGTGTCTATAACATTAAAAATCAGCAATACACAGGCCACTCACTACAAGCCATTCGTTTCTTGGCTACTTTGTTGTTGATTGCCATTGTATATCGAAACATGGTTGGCCGAAATATGGAAAGACATTCCCCTCATGTCACTATTATGGGCTTTCAATACTTTGTGTATCGATTGCCCATCGATAGCCACATTCGCAGAGAAAATGTGAGTTTCATTAAGCCGCTTATAGGCGCGAACACCTTTAACTGAACGATGCCTAGTTTTTTCCATTATTACCTGTTCATCAATACCTGCCTGAAATAGTCGAGTTGCGCAGGTGGCCTTCAGGGAATGGTTTGTCTTTCTTCCTGCAATACCTGCACTTGAACAAATAGATTTCATGATCGATTTTAGTTTGTTGGCACCGATGACTGCCGCTGCAGAATACCATGGTCCATTGTTGGATACCTTCGTCAACGCCTTCAAATAGAAGTCTGGAAATGCGTTTGGTGGCCTCATTCTCAGACAGCAATCTCACGTGACATCGCTCTGGTTTCTCAATATTCTCATGATGCTCTAGTATCTTTGGTTTGATTGTTCGGTGTAAAAGGCCACCTGACTAGGTTTTGGTAGTCTTCCTTATAAACAACTTTTCGGAGTTCACCAGGTTTACTAATGAATTCGAATTGCGTGATTTGAAGTGCTCGGTGTTCATCCCCGCCACGAATCGCAAAATGCAATCCGTTTAAAAAAAACAGAGTGTTCAGTAATTGTGTTGGATTTTCAGAGCCCAGTTGGGAGGAATTCCAAAGCAACTCTTCTTCATCACGACTTAAAGCTTCAGCGCTTTTTGTGTGAATGCCAATTCCACCCTGAGAAGAAATCTTCATATTGTCATTTAGAGCTTCCATTACGTTTTTGAAGCATTCTTTGCGAAAAAAATTGATCGACCTTTTTGAATCCATTTGATTGATCTTATGCTGAAGCCCAGACACGATCGACACCAGAGAATTCTCTGGATAACGCAAACCATTTTTCTTGCGAATTTCATAAATGAATTTGGGTATCCAATAGTTCAACTCACTATCTGTCCACAAAATCAACTCCTTGTCAAGGGCCTCCTCAAAGACCTCACCCGGTTGTACGGTTCGATGAGCTTGCCATTCTTTCAAGGCATTATGGGCCCAAGTATCCCTCGATATTGTGTTTTTGGGAACAACAGAATGATTTAGCTCTTGAATAGTTGCATCAGATATAGGGGCGACAAATCTTTGGGAGGAAGTTGGAGTAATTGAAGGATCAGGCATGGTTTGACGGCTACTCCCTGTAGACGAATAATTAGCGTTTGAAGATGTTTGTTCAATATCGAGAAAGTCATCAAGATCCACATCGTCATTGTTAAGAAAGCCCATAATTGATTCCTGGGCATATGCATCAATTTGTGATGTGCTTCCATATATACCATTTGGAAAGCAAGTTAAATTGCCAAGAAAAGCAGGGGCCTCTTCCATGATTACTAAATCGCTTTTTGCTGGTAAGTAGAAGTAAGTGTCCGAATTTGAAGTGATGAAATGCTTGGATCTGCGACCATGAAATTTGAATCGCAGATACATAGATTTGGATCGTTCATCCATTCGCGCTCTGTGCAATTTAATAGATTGGCATGAGTATTTATGTCCATTTCCGATAAGTAACAGCTATATCTAGGATAACTGAGCTATATTTTCCTCACCGATGCATTATTTTCCATGGGAAAATATAGCACTGCTTTCAAATGGCAAACATGCTTTAAATCAGATAGAGTACTTTATTCTCATACTTTAAGAAAATAAAGCACTCAGACCTTCGGTCTTCGTGCTTTATCTTCTTAAAGTATTCGAAATAAGTACTCTATCTAATACATATTGCATGCTCTTCTGTTGCCCATAGAGACTATTATAGATGACTCATTACTCATCTATTTCATTCAGGCTGTTTTGATATCTTTGTTGAATAAATGGGGAAATACAGTATGACATCACGAAAGCTATTCAAATTATTTTTCTCAAGAATCGGGTAATCAAATTCTCCTAAACTTGTGTTTGATCTCTAGCTGGATATTTACACTAATAGAATTCTTTCCACTTGAGATAAAGAAGTGAAAGATCGCGTCAGCATCAGTCGACCATAGATCAATCGATTATCCCCATTCATCATAGATGAAATATTTCCTCAATTATATTGGGAATAAAGACGAAATTACGCAATTAACCCACATTTCGTGTTATGTATCTAGACCGTCCCTTGTCAAGCACAAGTGCCAGTCACGTTAGGCATTTATAAACAATCTTATTTCAACGCTAAGTATGTGGCATTAGCTTTTATCTGATCCTCCTGCATGAATGTCATTCGCAAAACCGAAATGCGGCGCCAACATTCAGTGTTTAATCCTTGCAGGTATAAGGATTTGATAATACACAAAACTACTTTTTGGACAAGTTGCAGCATTTTAAAAACATTGTTACAATGAATTATCATGCTTGAAAATATTATACGAAACTCACAATTTAGCACACCTATTTGTAAAATCAGGCCAACATGCGTGCATTTACGAAAAGCACTGGTTTCTCTGCTGCTCTTGACGTGTTCATGTTTTCTTCTAAAAAGGAATTCTTGAGCCCTCAACGTCAGAGATGGATTCAAATTTAGGATATTCTCGATTAAAATTGGTTAAACTTACTTACTTTTCTTCATTATCAAAACGACATCAACACATCTCCAATGCATGATGGCAGGCAAGGAAACTGCAATCCACTTTAAACCTGTTTCACTCCAACTCTTGAAAGAAAGACGTTTACTATTGGAGGGAGTCCTTGCTTACACCATCGACCTTTCGGAATAATTCTTTGGTAATTCTTTGGTAATTCTTGGAATAAAATCTTTGGTATAAAATCTATATAATTTTGTGAAGATATCTTAACTATTTAGACTTTCTAGACATTTGGAGTGATTTTAGAGTACATACACGCCTACAGTTTCACGCAATGTATAATTATTCCAGTCCTGAGGCTGCTCGCTTGGCAAATGATTAACGTAGAGGCTAAAGAAATATCTGTTTCTGCAAGCCTAAATGCAGCAGTGTCTTTGTAAAAGTATGTAAATTCGCATTTTATTAAATGACATTTTATTTTTTGATCACAGATTATTCCGAATGGTCAGTGCTGTAAGCAAGGACTCCCATAACACTCACAATATAGAAAATATCTTCCTTTCATTAGTTGAAACGACACCGGCTCTCGGGCCGATGTACCGAAATGTGCGAACTTTGATCAAAAATTTATATTTTACTTTATAGTTTCTTTTTTATTTTACTTTGTAAATTGGAAAGAGAAATATTTTATGTATGCAGTACAATCAATCCGGCTTGGAGAACATTGTTCAATTCTATCATCAATTCAATTCAAATTTTTATATCATGAAAATGAAACCTATTGAAAATCATGACTATGTAAAAATAGCCAGTGCTTTGTTTCGAAATAAGCGCTGATTATTATGTTTCACGCGATCTCGGAAGCATTATCCATCCTAGCATTCTAGTGACCAGCGATCCACCCAAAAGATCACACAGAGACTGCTTAAAGCCGCAAAATGTCAAGATGTCACACTTTCTTACATAGTAATTTTCAGATGACAGTATAACATTGCTTTGAATTTCCTGATGTGTTCAGTCATTTTAGAAAAAGAACAAAAACTCTTCCATTGCTATATATAATTTTTAAATAATCAATTAAAATGCCGACGTTTCGTCCGCCACTCACTTAGTATTTTATACTCATTGCAATTTTTGTTGCATATCTGCATGATTATTTTCTTATAGAACTATCATGAAAACGTGCGGGTTAGGTATGATATCAGTCACTTCCATGTGTCATTAAAGAAAAGGAGATCGATGTTGATCTGCTTCAAATCCTGCAGCAATATTAGAATTTTCCAAATATCCTACTCTATCAAATGTTCATTGAACTCTAAAAATATGGGCATCTATTATTAAAATAGAGACCCTACTTTCAAGAGTTTGAAGTCCAATTTTAGTACCACAAGACAATCTAAGATGGAAATGAATTGTATTTCGCCTATACTTTAATAAGTGCTTCAGGGTATATTTTTGAAATTTTCGGTGCGCCGGCGCGAGCATCTGAAACCGCTAGTGTTAGTCAAAACAATAAAAGCAAAATCAAATAAAAAATTGATCTTATCCATGAAACCGATCTTATCATCCATGAATTCCGGTAGAAGTCCGTACACACTAATACACATAGTAGTTATATTAAATGACATTTTATGCAGCAGAAATTCCGAAGAAATGTTTCTGACTTACTCTGGCAGCATCACACTGTCCATTTGGTTCATAAATAGAACACAGAACGAAACATATGAAGAAAAGCACCTTCATAGTATTGCTATGTAATGCGATAAGAATTCGTTTTGCTTTTTGTATATATATATATATATATATATATATATATATATATATATATATATATATTTGTGATGCACTACATGTTTCAGCATGTGCACATGCCATCTTCAGGTGAACAAAAGACTGTTTGACATTTAATCACTTAAATACAAAATCGAGACATATCGGATGATGATCACTTTTCATACAATTCAACATTTATGGCGTCACGTTGTCTGGTCTCTTGCGTCAAGTCAAACAATAAAAGCAGTGAAATACAATAAAACAATAAAACTATTTACAGCTATTTACAGATTCAGGCATAGAGATATGGAGCTTCCCCGTTCATTCATCAGGTGGTCAATATTTGATTTCTTCAACAGGATAGATTCTAGAATTCTTGGATAGTACGTGCTAGAGACAATTTTGAAATTTTCTTTCTGAGGAGGATGAATGTGCATACTGATTTCAGTGGGCGTTGGATAGCCCTTCAGATGCTCATTCATTCTCGTCACCAGATGCCGAACTGAACTACCGATGTAGCACTTGTCACAGTGCTCACACATGTATTTGTAGACAATGTTAGATTTGAGTTCGGACGGCACTTTGTCTTTATTCGAGAAGAACATGCTAGTTTTCATAGTTTTGAAAACAGGACGAATTTTGACATTCGGAGGAATAATTTTGTTGATCTCTTTGATATGATTCAATAAATTGTTCTCACCTTCAGCAATGAAAGGGAAGCTCCAATTGAGTATGCGACACTCTAATGGATCTGAATTTTGAGTGAGAGTCCGGTTCTCATGTCTCGCCTCAACATCTTTACGAACGCGAGTAATTTCATATTCAGTGAAGCCATTTTTTTGAAAAATATTGCTGATGATAGAAACGGATTTTTGATAATTTCTGACGTTGGAATTTATTTTCAAAGCACGGTCAAAAAGAGATCTCATGGCGGCGAAGCGGTATCGCTTAGGTGAATACGCCGAATTAGGAGTATAGATACCGGTATTGGTTTCTTTCAGATGCCAGGCAGTATGGAAACCATCATCATCAGCTCTGGTGACAATGGTGTCAAGAAATTCAAGATTATGATTGACCTCTTCTTCGAAAGTAAAATCAATGTCAGAATGCAGATCATTTAAAAAAGAATGAAAAGCATGAATATCAGCGTCGGCTTCGAAAATGCAGAAGATATCATCCACATATCTTTTGTAAAAGACAGGGGCTGAACCAGAAAACTTGTTCAGTTGTTTTTCAAGCATATCCATGGCGAAAGAAGCCATCGTTGTGTGGAAAATGGGAAATCGGAAAATGGTCAGTTTTGATGTGAAGAATTTGTTCACCAGTATCCCGGTCGACGATACTATTAATCATATCATTTCGATGATATCTGAAGATGAAATTCCAATCGGAAAGCGGGCCTTGCGTGAGCTTTTAAAATTGGCATGCACCAACATTTTATTTTCTTTCGACAACGAACTCTATCTACAAGTGGATGGGATGTTTATGCTTGAAAAACAACTGAACAAGTTTTCTGGTTCAGCCCCTGTCTTTTACAAAAGATATGTGGATGATATCTTCTGCATTTTCGAAGCCGACGCTGATATTCATGCTTTTCATTCTTTTTTAAATGATCTGCATTCTGACATTGATTTTACTTTCGAAGAAGAGGTCAATCATAATCTTGAATTTCTTGACACCATTGTCACCAGAGCTGATGATGATGGTTTCCATACTGCCTGGCATCTGAAAGAAACCAATACCGGTATCTATACTCCTAATTCGGCGTATTCACCTAAGCGATACCGCTTCGCCGCCATGAGATCTCTTTTTGACCGTGCTTTGAAAATAAATTCCAACGTCAGAAATTATCAAAAATCCGTTTCTATCATCAGCAATATTTTTCAAAAAAATGGCTTCACTGAATATGAAATTACTCGCGTTCGTAAAGATGTTGAGGCGAGACATGAGAACCGGACTCTCACTCAAAATTCAGATCCATTAGAGTGTCGCATACTCAATTGGAGCTTCCCTTTCATTGCTGAAGGTGAGAACAATTTATTGAATCATATCAAAGAGATCAACAAAATTATTCCTCCGAATGTCAAAATTCGTCCTGTTTTCAAAACTATGAAAACTAGCATGTTCTTCTCGAATAAAGACAAAGTGCCGTCCGAACTCAAATCTAACATTGTCTACAAATACATGTGTGAGCACTGTGACAAGTGCTACATCGGTAGTTCAGTTCGGCATCTGGTGACGAGAATGAATGAGCATCTGAAGGGCTATCCAACGCCCACTGAAATCAGTATGCACATTCATCCTCCTCAGAAAGAAAATTTCAAAATTGTCTCTAGCACGTACTATCCAAGAATTCTAGAATCTATCCTGTTGAAGAAATCAAATATTGACCACCTGATGAATGAACGGGGAAGCTCCATATCTCTATGCCTGAATCTGTAAATAGCTGTAAATAGTTTTATTGTTTTATTGTATTTCACTGCTTTTATTGTTTGACTTGACGCAAGAGACCAGACAACGTGACGCCATAAATGTTGAATTGTATGAAAAGTGATCATCATCCGATATGTCTCGATTTTGTATTTAAGTGATTAAATGTCAAACAGTCTTTTGTTCACCTGAAGATGGCATGTGCACATGCTGAAACATGTAGTGCATCACAAATCAATTCGTTTTGATTTATCAAATTTACGGGCATTGTTCACCAAGATATATATATATATATATACATCTATACTCGTACATGTGAACGTAAAGTCAACGTCACTTTGGTGTTTATACGCACATGTAATGAAAATTCATTATATTAATTCAGCTCATTAATGTTTTTTCAAAGTTATATGACCTCTTTCGAAGTGTGCATGCGTCTGGGAATTAACCAGATTGAGAAAACTGTGACGCTAATGTGAAACTCAAGGCAAATTGTTACAAGTAATTCAGGCCAGATATTTTTTATGAATTTCATAAACAGTTTCTGTCGGCCAAGTAATATTTCAACGTTGTGAGTCATAGAATTGGATTTCTACGTTTATCGTGCATGTGCAGTTGTACACGCTTTCCTCTACGGTATGGCGAGTCAGCCTCTTTTTATTTTGGTTACATGTATATAATTTTGGTCTGAATTCGTTTTTTGATTTCAATCGATATATCTTTCAGAATTTTCACCACTTACATGTCATCAAAAGTGAGAAAGTTATTCTGCAGGCGATTTATTCAAATAAAACACGGCAAATTCTGCTAATATAATATTAATGCGAATGCATAGAGTAAGTATATTAGGTAGAGTATCAAATCAGCACTAATTAAGTCCCCAATGTGTATAAATTTTCGATAGGGGAGGCGGGGCTAAAATGGCCATTGGACTAATATGGGAAATTTGAGTTCTTCGGCTTCTAACTCAGGATTCATTGATCAAACGAACTTACATTCGGTGGCGAACTAGTCATGGTCATTGTTTATGTGCATGTGGTAGCGCAGCTCACTTTGAGGAAGACATGCACTCACACGCGCGCACACACTAATGAGATAACGTTAAAAATGTCTAAATTTGATCGCTGAAGTAGGGATAATGAAATCAGAAGCTTATTTGGCTAAGCCTTTCATTCTGTGTAGATTGATTTTTCGAGACAAACGGAAACAGTCCCCTCATCGCAATAACACGCAGATTAACGATCTAGTTTCCTTTTAGACTCACGTTTGATAGTTTCCGTGTAATAGGGGTCTAAGTAAAGTGCCCATATAGTCCCACTCTTACAATAAGACTGAGGTAAAATGGGCAATGCACTTTTTTCATCACTATCATTATTTCTGCCATGCCTATATTCCCGAGAAATGCCCAGAATCTATCATTTATTGAAAGACATAAAGGGAGCTATGAATCAATGCAAAAAGCTTTTGAGAATTTGATAGAAAGAAAATAGATTCAATCAAAGAGCCAAAACATACAGTTTGTCAGAAATTGATAGGCCTATAAGTGATCAGGTGTAGTTTAGCATCTCAGATAGTAAACTTAATGACACAAATTCTTCTTTTTAACCTCTCACTACGAGCACTTAGAGCTCTTGAGTTTGGCATCAGTTTACTTCATTCCTACAGCGCTTGAAGCGTGTTAGTTGCCTATTTAGTATCGTTTCCTATCTGCTAAGAATTGATTGCTATCCCAAGTAGCACAAACTCCTTATACACGTTGGTCCTACATTGGTCCTTTGAATGTTACATTGGCTTTCAGTGGCCT
Source organism: Prostheceraeus crozeri (assembly GCA_907163375.1). Lineage (NCBI taxonomy): Eukaryota > Metazoa > Platyhelminthes > Polycladida > Euryleptidae > Prostheceraeus > Prostheceraeus crozeri. The sequence goes on from CAJQUW010014006.1 coordinate 19,852, forward strand.
TCGTTAGCCGACATAAGCCAGCATTGGTCCAACGTTTGTATCTTTCCAATGTTTTTGAAAATTGGTTGTCTTGGAGTTGGCTTACAATGGCCATCTTAATCCTTTAATGAACCAATGTAAAATGAAAATGTAGACAGCCATCCTCGAGCCAATGATGGACCATTAATGGTAATTTTGACTGAAAGGCTAGATGACAGTTAAATAAAGTGCATAGGAAGAAAAACATTGTCATGGAACATACTCTATTAGCGTTGCCCTATTATTGTTTTATTACAATATTTTAATGGAAATATAATTCTGAATCAGATTAAATTATCGATATGTAGGGCTCTGGACCAATCAGAGAGCGTAGAAGCAGTGAAGGTTACCCTCGATCTTTCTAGAATAAGACTTTCAGTTTCATGAAGTGTGCTCGTCCTGTTCAGACAGCGAGCAAACCGGTTGTGATTTATAATTTGAGTTATATTTAGTTTCAAGTGTATGCACGGGTAGAGTATTCCCGTAGCAGTTATTACGGCTCTAGCTATTGTCACTCTCACAGAAGGGAGAGTGATAATAGGACATTTTAGTTTCTTGAGTTATATACGTCAGTATATTTGGGGTAAGCATTTAATCCGCGCGCGGGTGGGGCTTGCCATACTAGTAATAGAGCCAGAGACACTCTGAGTGGAGATTATTGACACAATAGCGCAGAACGCCAGTGAAGCGTTTGCTAGGGAGAATTCCCCTTAAATGGGGAATTATCCAGCAGTAACATCATCGAGGCAGATAACGCAGGAACCGTGCGGGTACGCTACCGAAGTCTTCCCTTCTCTGAATCGGAGCAAAGGCGAGGAAGAAGGTGAGTTTTCCCTTTCCCCAGTCTTCCTGTGGGTTATAATTATATTGTCTAGTTGGTTGAACGCTACTGTGATCTCGGTGAGGACTAGGGCTCAGGGCCAGGTCTTACAACTGGTGGCAACGGAAAGGATTTGAATTAAATCCAGGGGCTCCGGTAGGCAATTAGCCAGAAGTAAAACGCTACTGAGAAATCAACTAAAGAATGCCGGGAAAAAGGCAAAGGTCACCGAAGGGGTAGACCAAATGTTGGATCAACTAGAAAATTTCAACCCGTCACGTACGGCGTGGAGAATTTGGAGCAGTAAATTTAAACTGCTAGCCAAAAACCTGCCTGAGGAAATCAAGAGGACAGTTCTAATTTTGAAGTTGCAGGGAGAAGCTGCAGAAACGTTGACTCAGGCAGAAGAAGAAGATACATTTGAGGATCTATGGCAGAAAGTGGATGAGGAGTTCAGAGAGAGAGAAATAGCGCTAGAAGAAGCAGGAAGAGAAGAAATGGAATCAGCTTTGAAGCTGATTAGAGTTTTTAAAGGAGAGAAAGAAGACTGGCCATGCTGGTCCCAGCTCTTCTTGAATATAGTGACAAATTTGACACCAGGTCAAAAATTGAAAGTGCTGATGGCTCGGCTTGAAGGCAAAGTAGCCCAGCAGGTGGCCGAGGAAGGAACTCCTTGGGAATTCGAAGAAGTATGGACTCTCTTAGTCCGTAGATATGAAGTGAAATTAGATAGACATGACTATCTCGCGTTATTCGACCGGCGCCGCAGAAAAGAAGGAGAGGATTTGCGTACATATGTGTACGACCTAGTGCGCCTGGCGAAGCGGGCTGCTCCATTGAGCCCAGCATCTGAAGAGGAAAAGAGAACGGTAGGGTTATTGGTCACAAGGGAGGAGGACCTTAACGTTAAGAACCACCTCATGACTATCCGTCCGGAAACGGCGGAAGAATATCTCCAGTATAAGGAGATGGTCGAGAAAAACAAGGCAGCTCACAAGGAGCTGATTATAGAGAAAAGAATGAACAAACCCTCAAAAGGGGAGCCAAAGTCCCCCCGTAAGAAGCCGTACCGTCGAGAGAAAAGTAACATAAAATGTTACCGGTGCGGAAAGTTAGGCCATATGAAGAAAGACTGTTATGTCAGGATTGAAGGGCCAGTCTCCGAAAAGGAGAAGGAATTGAAGGAAACAATCCCAAAGACTAAGGCGGGAAACGAAGAACGGACGCCGCGCGACCCTCCGCAGTCGTCCGGCAATTGACGAAGAGGGTCAAGACAGTGAACACCATCAAAGCAGAAATAGGGGGAAAAGTGATCACTGGAGTGGTTGATTTTGGGGCAGACACATCTGTTCTCCACCCGAAGTTCATAGAGGCGGAAGCCCTCACGCCCTCCACGCGGATGCCGTTGGCAGGAAATGCCACCCCGTATGAATTGATGGGTGAAGCAACGGTTAACGTAACCATTGCAGGAATTACTTACCCGATGGAAGTAATTGTTCCCCTTGCAGAGCAGTGTACTGATGAGTTATTAATCGGGGCAGATTTCATTAATGGAAATCGGTTGATAATTGACACTGACCAGGGACATCTGAGGACGCCCACGGATGGTTGGGCAGTGCCGCTTTTGCCAGCTCAAGGCTACATCGGAGTTCGGAGGGTTCACCTTAAAGAACCAGTAGAACTGCAGGCTCGGGAGGTCAAATGGGTCAAAGCACAAGTCAAAATGAAAGGTTGTGCACAACGCCAGGTAGTGGGCGTGGTCGAGGAATTAGCTCGACGGATTGATGCCGGGATTCGGTTGCCAGATGCGCTGACAGTGGCCCAAGAGGGTCAATTTTCGATACCGGTGGCGAACCTTTCAGAGGACGTGCAGTACTTATCTCGAGGAGCCTGGGTAGGGACGTTTGAAACGCCCCAGTGGGTGCGGGATTATGCACCAGAGACTGAAAAAGTCTTGAGAGTAACCACAGAGCGTAGGTCGCGGCTAAGCAAAGAGCAAGAACAAGCCTTGCAGACTGTACTCGAAGAGTATGAAGACACTCAGATGAGGGAAGGGCGACAGTTGAGTCGCACCAGTCTGGTGGAACACCAGATACCTACGGGAAATGTTATTCCCGTCAAGCAGCATCCTCGTAGATTACCCCCTTTTAAAAGGCAAGAGGTGAAAGCTCAGCTGCAAGAAATGCTGGAGCAGGACATTATTGCCGAATCGGATAGCCCTTGGGCTGCGCCCATTGTGCTGGTTGCCAAGAAGGATGGGGGTACGAGGCTATGTGTGGATTACCGCAAGTTAAATGCGGTCACAAGAAAGTGCGCTTATCCGTTACCTCGGGCTCAAACAGTGATGGAAGCCATGACAGGAGCCAAATACTTTTCGGTCATTGACTTGAAAAGCGGGTACTGGCAAATCCCAGTAGCCCGGGAGGATCAGGAGAAGACTGCTTTTGTATGTCCTGAGGGCCTTTTTGAGTTCAAGGTTATGCCCTTTGGGTTGGTATCGGCCCCGGCCACCTTCCAGAAACTCATGGATAAGGTGTTGGCAGAACTGACAGGCAAATGTTGTTGGGCTTACTTGGATGATATCATAGTGTACAGCCCGGATTGGCAAAGCCATTTGAAAGACATTGGAAGGGTGCTGCAGAAGATGAGAGAAGCAAAACTGCAGATAAATCCAGAGAAATGCCAGTGGGCATTGGAGGAGGTCCGATATTTGGGACATATCGTATCGAGACATGGAGTAAAGACGGACCCTCAGAAGGTAGTAGCAATCAAGGAGTGGCCTACTCCACGAAAGGCCAAGGAGGTACGCTCCTTCCTGGGGTTGGCGTCCTACTACCGGAAATTCATCAAGGATTTTGCGAAGATCGCTAGACCACTGCACGTCTTGACGCAGAAACAGGCAAATTTTGACTGGACCCAAAGCTGTCAAGAGGCGTTTGAAACTTTGAAACAGAAGCTCATGAGCGCTCCTATTTTAACCATGCCAGATTTTTCGGAAAATGGAGGAAGATTTATCTTGGACTGCGACGCTAGCTTGGACGCGATAGGTGCGGTACTATCACAGATACAGCCAGACGGGTCGGAAAAGCCAATATTATACGCCAGCCACTGTTTAAATAAGGCTCAACGAAATTATGAAGCCACCAAAAGAGAGATGTTGGCCCTAGTGGTGTTCGCGCGGGAGTTGCGACACTACTTGTTGGGCAGGAAGTTCATGGCTCGAGTGGATCATAGGGCGTTGATTTGGCTGAAAAGTTTTAAAGAGCCACAAGGATTGGTGGCCAGATGGATTAACATTCTCGAAGAATTCGACTTTGATTGTGTTTATAGACCGGGCCGGGCACACATAAATGCCGACGGAATGTCAAGGAGTGAAAGAATGACCAGCGAAGTCCACTGACCAGAACTGGACGCACCGGAGTTTGTGAGGTCCGTGACTCTCACAGCGGACATGAGAAGCCAGCTGATCGAAGAGACGAGGCAAGATGAAGACATCAGTCAGCTTAAAACCTGGCTCCGATCATTGCCGGGAAAGCCGCACCCTAGTCGATTGAAAAATAAGTCGAACGAGTTAAAACGACTTTGCAAGGAATGGGATCATCTGTCGGCGGATGAAGATTTAGTTTATTTGACCACCCCGGGGTCACCTAAGCGTATTGTGCTGCCAATGGCAGTCAGAGAACAGTACATCTATGAGTTGCATGCGGGAGTAGGAGCTTCCCACGAAGGGGAACAGAAAACTTTTGATCGCGTGAAGGATCGATTTTGGTGGCCGCGTATGCGAGCCGATGTGAGTGTATTCCTGAGTGACTGCGTGGTGTGTGCACAGGTCAAGGGACCTAACCCACGGCATCGGTCGAGTTTGAACTCAATTTTGACCGGAAAACCGATGGAATGTATCGCGGTGGATATAATCGGTCCGCTAGCGCCAACGCAGAGAGGAAATCGATTTATTCTAACGATCATAGATATGTTCACCAAATATGCGGAAGCAGTTCCCCTGGACAATCATTGTGCCACGACAGTGGCTTCCGCTATAGTGAATGAGTGGATCACACGGCATGGAATCCCGAATAGACTACACTCGGATAACGGGTCTGATTTTAGATCAGAATTGATCGAACAGTTGTGCCGACAGCTGGGAATACACAAGACGTTTACAACTCCGTATTGGCCGCAGGGAAATGGACAAAATGAGCGGTTCAACCGAACCCTAAAGACAGCTTTGAGAACGCTGACGGAGACAGAGCGAGATAATTGGGACACGGCTATCCCTAGCTGCCTCTATGCCTACCGAAACAGTAAGCATAAGTCTACAGGATTCACTCCGGCTGAGGCCCTGTATGGGCGTAAATTACAAGTACCGCTGGACTTTGAACTGGACGTAGAAAGAGGCACGTCAGAAGAGGTCGTCAGCTATGTCGAGGGATTGGCCCAAACGATGAAAAAGACTTGGGAGATCATAGAGGCTAACGAAGAGGAAGCTGCGCGGCAGCAAAGAAAGTATTACGACCAAAAGGTAGCTGGCCCCGGCACCTATAAGGCCGGAGATCTGGTTATGGTAATGAATACGCAGGTAGGTCCACACAGGAAGCTAACGCGACCCTGGGATGGGCCGTTTGAAGTGGAAAAAGAGCTCCCCCATGGGGTGTACCTGGTTCGTAGCAGGCAAAACAGGAGGAAGCGCCATACAATCAATGGCGATCGACTGAAACCATACCGAGCCCGAGAAGAGACGGTTATCACCGATCAGCCACCCGTTCAAACCACAGAGGTCGAGGAGGTGGACCAGAGCTCAGTTCCTCCGGTCGCTCAGGAGGTCACAGTAAGAGTAATGACTGACAATCCCAAAATAAAAGAATTTCCTTTTCCGTTCCAGGAGATGACCGATACGGAAGATATCGTGAGCATGATGGTGGACTTCCTAATGGATGGGGTAGACATGACTCCGCAAGTGCGAGAATTGTTCTTCCAAAATACTGAGAGAGCACGTCAACTCAGGCGGACTGTAGCCACGGAAGCGGGTTACCTTACAGTATTTAGAGGAGGTGGTATTACGCCAGAGCAGAGACAAAGATTGCGAGGGCTCTCGGAGTCAGACCGACAGCGGGTAGAGGATGCCTGGCAATATAATATAGAGGCAGCCACAAACAGAGAAAACCCCCCAGTTGTGCCACAGAAGGGCAGGTCTAAAGAGTCAGCCCAGAAACGGTGGGCAAGGTATCGAGCACATGCCATACGGAGGTATGAAGACATCGTTAAAAGATATCAACAAAGACGCCACGCGAGACAACTCCGTGACAAGGCGAAAGGAAATCGGAAGAGGTCGTGGAAAACAGAAAGGAACCCTCTAAGGGTAATACCGGAAGAACCACAGACAGAGGCTGTCTCCCCAGTAGACTGGGAGAACTTTCAACCGGATGCGGGAGCTCAATCGAGTCGTGCTATGACCCCTCCGCGGAAGCCGGAGGAGGCCGAAACGACCGATCCGCTCCAGAACGCTAGCGAGCCATTACGCCAATTAATAGCTATGGGCGGCGAAGAAGCTAGGCAGTGCCCTATCTTGCGCCAAATAGCCACAGAAAGGCCGGTCGAGAGGCCTGTTGCTAGAGGATTACTGATCCGTAGAGTAGGCAGGCCATCTATATGGAAAGATGGACAGAAAGCGCCATCAATGGCCAAGACGATAAGACTGACGGAGACTACGGTCCATCAAGCAACCCAAACTGACGAAGGCTCAGATAACACGATTTGGGATTCGCATTGCCATTGGAGGGATATCCTTATACAGACTCCCTGGGCGGATTTAATCACGAAAGATGGAGGGTACAGTACCTCCATGGCCGGGGTAGTTAATGTTATGAGCCAACCATTTATATGGCAGGATTTATCAATAGACGCGGATCCAGCGGAAAACAGTCCGATCATCCCAACCGTTACGGCCATAGGATGCCATCCTACGTATGCGTCTATGCTAACAGCTAACCGGTTACAAGCCCTGTCTCAGAGGGTGAGAGCATGGCCGTCCGTGAGGGCTATTGGGGAATGTGGATTGGACTTCGTTCGGCGGGAGCCGACGGAGCGCCAAATTCGCATGCAGACAGTAACCTTCATTCATCAGGCGACACTGGCTAGTCAGACCAGGCTTCCCCTGGTTATCCACTGCCGGGGTGGAGAAAATCAGCAATTCGCGCTATCGCTGTTATGGGAAGTCTTGGTAGAGTCGCTACAGATGTCCAGACACCCAATGCATTTTCATTGCGCTGTAATGTCGCCGATGCAGTTGAGAGCGTTTGTGGACGAATGTCCGCATATGTATTTCGGAGTGACACCGAAGACCATGGCATGGCATGAACAGGGTCAGTTCCCTGCTCTTCGGCTAATCCCAATTGAGCGCCTCTTGGTGGAAAGCGATGCGCCGTATTTGGCGGACACACCGTGGTCAACAGTTAGCTTAGTCGAAAGACTTGCTAGGGCGAGATTCATGCCCGAAGAGGCAATCGCCAGAATTATCAACGACAATACACAGCGGTTGTATAACCCCTGAGCCGGCGCGGCGGAAGTCCGCCCGGTTGGGTGTATGCTCCTTTCAGTTTAGCGCTAGTTTAGTGGTATCTATTTGATATTTTTTTGCTGCGATCCTCCCGAGAGGGGGAGGGGCCCGAATTTGGGGGCAAATTCTTTAAAAAAAGGGGGTAATGTAGGGCTCTGGACCAATCAGAGAGCGTAGAAGCAGTGAAGGTTACCCTCGATCTTTCTAGAATAAGACTTTCAGTTTCATGAAGTGTGCTCGTCCTGTTCAGACAGCGAGCAAACCGGTTGTGATTTATAATTTGAGTTATATTTAGTTTCAAGTGTATGCACGGGTAGAGTATTCCCGTAGCAGTTATTACGGCTCTAGCTATTGTCACTCTCACAGAAGGGAGAGTGATAATAGGACATTTTAGTTTCTTGAGTTATATACGTCAGTATATTTGGGGTAAGCATTTAATCCGCGCGCGGGTGGGGCTTGCCATACTAGTAATAGAGCCAGAGACACTCTGAGTGGAGATTATTGACACAATAGCGCAGAACGCCAGTGAAGCGTTTGCTAGGGAGAATTCCCCTTAAATGGGGAATTATCCAGCAGTAACATCATCGAGGCAGATAACGCAGGAACCGTGCGGGTACGCTACCGAAGTCTTCCCTTCTCTGAATCGGAGCAAAGGCGAGGAAGAAGGTGAGTTTTCCCTTTCCCCAGTCTTCCTGTGGGTTATAATTATATTGTCTAGTTGGTTGAACGCTAGTGTGATCTCGGTGAGGACTAGGGCTCAGGGCCAGGTCTTACAGATAAACACATGGGTTATAGATGACACTGAATGTTGCATGCAATATTCACGAATTTAGTTATTAGAATTCGTCAACTGGCAAGCACAACAAGGCAACAGATTTCTCTACTTCTCGTTGTCAGCATTAAGTCTGTACTTTTTGGGAAATTTGTATCTCAAAACAAGCAAATCAACCTATTGTAAACTTTGCTTGATTCACACTTAAGAACTGAATTATCAATTATCTGATGATCTATCAACCAGCACCAATTGGCTTGTCTCTTTTGTAAATAACATTTACCCTCCATATATAGATGTCAGTAGACAGTGTGAAAGTTGCTCGTGATGTAAAATGTGTTTGAATTAAGGAGACTTACTACATCACCATTCTGTTTGTTTTACTCTTTTGTTTTAGGTTTTCGCTTTCAAGCAATGAGCACAAGATTGGACGAAACCACAAAAGTAAGAGACGTATTCAGTAACGGCTAGAGTGAGAAATAGATTCGCTTTGACAATATTCGAATTCCTGATTGAGATTGGCCATTGTTACAGTTTAATGACAACAAAACCAGACTATGGTCACGATGAGATCTCAATGCGAATCGTGCATTAGATTGGTTAGCGCACAGGTCTAGTTAACCTTGGTCGTAGGTTCGAAACCTACCAGTCGCACATCTTTGCATGGCAATCTGATCTATCGTGTATTTAATCTCGTTGTTAATTCTCAGACTACGATTCTTACACGCAATTCCTACGATGCACACACATACAAAAACAAGTTTAGGGGAATGGAACATCCTCACTTTTGCAGGAGGTAATCCTACTCATATGCGTATGTGTGAATTGTTAACACATGATGTGCCGTTACATATATTTGGGAATATAGGATGTGCAGAATTCGTTTTCATTCGGGAATCACTGATATTATGAAGCATTTACAGATGGGATGAATGAAGAGACAGGATCAGCGCATATCTTGGAAACGCAGCATTTCCATGATGTTTTATCAACATGTTGGCATGTCTTTCCGAATATATCACTGCCAGTTGAGCATGTTGTCAGTCGCAATGTGTGTGAGACCCCGCTCGTCAGGGTTTGAGTGTTCAGGTTAAGGTCGAAACGAACTAGATGAGCACCTGCTGATGACTGACCACCTGCAGCATTAGTACGTCCCTTGGTCAATAGGTTCAGTATTGGTAAAAATTGATCATCAGTAGAATTGTGGCACAAGTGTTGTATTCCACTTGTAGAAATGTAGAAAAAGAGTAGTTATTTATTTTGCGTAGTGTTACCTCTAGTGTGTAGCATTATTTCTATTAAGTTCTAGTATACGCCTACACATAGCTATATGTCATAGTCGGCTGCCAATCGTCCGCCATCTGGCTGAAATTCGCCAAAAAGGGTCTGAAAAGTCGACTATTTTTCATCCACGGACACGGACGGCTTGCTCTCTATAAATTCAGTGAAATCGTTAATGTTACATGCTTTAAACTGATTCAACCTGATAATTGTCTACAATGGTTCTCAGATATTGGTTGTATCGTGACTCTGTCGTCTATCATAATTTTGGAGATTTTATTATCCGGCCATTCGACCTTTTGATGTTTAAAAAAATTTCCGCCAAAACGACTTTCTTCTGTTGGCAGCTATGCATCTAGTGTCATTGCATTTTTTGCTTCCATTCTCTATTTTTGTTACTTTATCAATCGGCCTTATCTTGTTTCGATCATGATTTTCTTGACTATCGCGACATCAATTTGCAATGCTTCATAGAAAAAGTGAGTGCAATACTGTGCATCACCAACAGGTTGAATTACGCAGATTCTTTGTCCATTCTCCTTTTGATTCGATCACAATTTGAATTCTTTTCCACATGTGTATGTTTCCTTGATTTCTTCGTCATGATACCACATCATCAGGAAAGTTGAGACCATACGTTGCTATGCCTTGCGATTTTTTTTCGATAGCCAGTAAATTTTTGATTGGTTCAAGGCCTAGTTGCGGCATTGATTCCCTTCGAAAATGTTCCATGAATTTCCGACTAAAGTGACAAGCAGCGTTGCATTGCTGAAGAAAATTGCCATCATACTTAAGAAATTACACGATGGTCGATGATTCGACTCTGACATGGAAACCGGCCGGGATGTTGGTGTCGGTCGGGCTCCGCGGCCGGCCTAGATCGAACTTCAGACCGGGATTTATACCGGCTTCAGGTAGATTTTATCCAAGATTCAGCCCATTTAGCTCAATTTCCTGTTCTCAAGGCCTATTTTGGACCGGCATCGGGCAAGCTGCCTCACGTTGAATGCAATTTATTTGAGAGCAAATTCAGTTCGCCGGCACTGATCGAGCCAGACCACAGAGAAATAAACGATATGTTCTTACAATGGTGAAGTTACTAATATTCATTAATTTTTGAATTACTCTTTTAATCGTAGCACACGTTAAATATCCAATCAGACTGCTCGAATGATCCGTTAGGAATTCGTCTGGCTAATAAGTCAATAAATGTTTCCAATATCACTGGAAGGCAGAAACATTTAGCTACACCTCATTTAATTAGTGACACTGTTTATTACGGTCTCCCAAAGGTAATCGCGTAGAAACTACCCACTAATGTTTTTCCTTTTGGATTGCTTATGAAAATGAAAGTGATTTAAATTTGATTCAAATTTTGTTCTTAAATGAACAGAAGCACGTTTTTATGATTCACATTGCAAATGCCTTGAACTTGAGAGATTATTCTTGTCACATCAGTCGTATTTTTTCATTCGCTCAAGAGATCAATTGTCCTCGTTGCCGCTGCTATCGTCAAAAATCCTTGCCTTAACGACGTCTGCATCTACTAGACTCTTGATCCCTTTATTCACTTAGTTTTGTTTAAACATCCACATCAGAGTCTATACGTGTGGGTTTCATGATTTCATTTGTGCAATTCTTCATGTTTGACGGCATCTACCTTAACAACCACTAATTTCATGCCTGTTCTTGAGCAAGTCCAAACATTTGCTGCTGCCTCAGAAACTCCTGTTGCTGAAATTCTGAGCAAATTGCGCGGCTTGTCTTGAGTGCCATGCCTTACTCGAAAGCCTAGACCATATCGGTATGGACACGACAATGACCCCAAACGACGTTTACTTACGCAGAAATTTCAGACAGTATTGCAATACTGTCATTTGTACTGTCTCCTGTTACTGTCAAATTGCCATGTTAAAAAAGTACCCTTTGTAAATTGGGCAATATTTATGTTTTGACCACTGGCCAGAGAAGCACATTGCTAAATACAAGTTCATGATAGCTTATTTGAAAGCTGAGAATGCAAGCTTTCGAATGAATGGCGCCTTCATATGCGACAATGTTGGGAGGCATGAGAATCGACTGAATTTAGTGGTCCGTATTTTATGAACAACTCTATAGATATGCTGATGACTTGACGATTGTTATGCCCATTTGGCGATCAGCTAATGCTGATTTATTAGTATTTATCAGTGTGAAGCTTTGTACAGAGATGGTTAATGTTCATTTATGTTGATATTTGAATTGGCGAAGTTAGTCATTGCGCCTCACGTCACATCATATGTATTGTATACAAACGCAAACTTAGGGTGAATTTTCGACCCTTATTAGGGCTACCGACGTTTTGGAGTGGCTTTTCTATTTCCGTGATTTTATCGAGTGACTGTTACGATGATGATACAAAGTAGTAACACAAACTAGAGGTAATAAGGTAATACATTAACTATGTTATATAGCATTTCTCAGCATACCGACGCTTCTCATATGTTAAGTCATCGCTTAAAACAATCTCATTAGACATTATCTATTCTCATTAGCCATACACTTGTATGGTATACCGTATGTAACATCTGTTTAGCTTTTTCAATATGGACATCAAGTACATAAACGAAACGTGAACATTTAATTGATAATTTTTCCATTTACGATTTACTGATCGATTCGGGTATATCCTCAAATTCCAATGATTATTTTATTTTTGCAGTACCTACCGTTCAAGAATATCGACTTCATTGTGGATCAAGGGATTTGTGCAAAGTACTCCCCTCTCCCTGGAACGATGTGAGATAGATTTATCTACATATTTCAGAGCGACCATACGTAAGTCGAATGAATTTTCACATGTTGATATGTTTTAATCTACTCAAACGATCATTCGATGGACATCTTTCAGAGAGAAGTTTTAAATTGCCCTAAAGTTGTCCAAGAATTGTTCGGAAGTGGGCCAATCAACACTGTTCAAATTTCAGTTATGTTTGTCTTTTAACATTTATTTTAGCTTAAATGGTTTGGAAGTTATTTATAATATTTTAGTAAATATTTATTAGATTTTATTTAATACTTATAAAATTGCTTATAAATTTATAAAGCGCTTAGATACTTTAAAAAGATTTATAAAATTTTATAAATACTTTACTAAAGTTTATAATTATCTTATAAATAATTTATTAAATATTATGCAAGGACTTACAAGGATTTAGTAAATTTGATAATTTTGAAAGACTCGGGTGCCTGTGTATTTCATTGTCTACGTTTGATGTCCTTTGAGTAAGATATATACCCATGCAATACACAGATAATGCTGTCTTGAATTCCTACAAAAGAGTATGACGTTAGGAGACCTTATGCCCATGCAGACATGTCTTCGAGTAAGACATGGCACGTAAGGCAAGCGGCGTAGCAACTTGTTCAATGTATGGGCTACATGTGAGACTAAGTTCAAATCGCTTAAATCCTTGCTGCTTCCGGAATATTAGTCCATGATGAATTGTAAATCATTCCCTCATTTCATTTTTCATCACGCTAGTAATGTGCGTATAAATTTGTGCATATAATGTGCATTTTCTTGTATGTTTACAGTCAGGTTTGTATCTCGCCAAAATTTTGATAAATATAATACAGTGCATTCCATATACATGCGATCATAAAATAGCACATATTTTTTTCCTTTAGCCGAAACTTTATTTGTCACTAAAATATTATACAGACTGCTCGACGTGGTTTCAGCACTCAGTGCTTTTGTCAATACTCGTACCTAACCAAAACTATGTTTGCATCTTAATTATATCTTCGTGTTGTGATTCAATTCCCTGCGCTCATGATTCAATTCTTACTCATCAACATCTTATTTCTTTGTTATTATGTCCTTGTATCTAATGTTTCTAATTAGTTTCAGTCAATTTTGCTAAAATTCAGAGCTATAAGTGATTATGGTGAAGTGTTTGCTATATTGCTCATCATTTTCACGAAATATTTGAATTATTTGGCACAATCATCTGAATTGGCTACAGCATCAGGAGTTCCAACATATTCCGGTAAGACAAGAATCGGGATTGTGAATTAGAGAAATTGAGATATTTTTAAAGTACACATCAATAGGCTTACTTTGTAGATGATGAAGCACTGCGCTCATGATTCAATTCTTACTCATCAACATCTTATTTGCTTGTTATCATGTCCTTGTATCTAATGTTTCTAATTAGTTTTCAGTCAATTTTGCCACAATTCAGAGCTATAAGTGATTATGGTGAAGTGTTTGCTATATTGCTCATCATTTTCACGAAATATTTGAATTATTTGGCACAATCATCTGAATTGGCTACAGCATCAGGAGTTCCAACATATTCCGGTAAGACAAGAATCGGGATTGTGAATTAGAGAAATTGAGATATTTTTAAAGTACACATCAATGGGCTTACTTTGCAGATGATGAAGCACTGCGCTCATGATTCAATTTCACCAACATCCAAATGCTTGCTGCAGAGGACAACTGTTTCCCGTAGAGGATTTTATGCAAAGATATTTAACACTACTTGTTTATATGGAGCTAGATTGGACATAATTCAATTATCGTGGCACCTCTCTCGGTGCCTAATTAGACTGGCAAAAAAGCATTACGAGCATAGGGACAATACTGCTTTTTTGCAAACTGCTCTGAATGGGTTTCACGCGAATCAAGATCTCGCGGTTTTTCTTTTCACAAATAACGCGAGAAATAATGTGGTGCATAAATGATTAGTTGTCGTTCAGTTAAGAACTATAAAAATCGTTAACAAGTTTTGAGTGAAAACAGGAGTCTAATTGCATTTTCGCAGTTATCTCCAGTGTTTTGCGAGGGCACGATTTCTTTTTGGTTCAGGCATTTGAATTATCAACCTAGTTATCATTTGGAACGTTTGTGGCGGTTTTTACTTGTGTTAATTTCGTGCGAGAATTATTTTTGACACCAGGTTTTCTAGGAGTTATGACTTAGTTGTTTAATAAAGCCACGTGCTTTGCTACAATGGGTTATGTCATAGGGTTGTTGCTGAAAATTTAAGTAAAGGTTGGGGTTAGATGATGTAGTCAGTTTATGGCAGCGGCTATTACACCGGCTTGGCCGATACAACTTCGGTTTTGGCTATTGCACCGGCAGAGCTTTTACAACACTACACCATGTCTGTTGTCCCACCTCATGTTTCCCAGCTGTTAAAGACTCCAAGTGACTTAATGTAGCAAGAAATATGTACAGTGATGTGTCCTGATTCTATCTTGTCTCGCCTTCAGCCTTCTTTGTGACCCCATTCGTGGGAAGCATATTTCCTAGTTTTGAACTACTCCAAAACACTAAAAGAGACCCTGTTTGTGATCAATTCTTATTTTTTTCTAGAATCTTATTCTGTGGCTGATATTTTGTGTAGATGTTTTCTACTTTTCTTTTGTGATGCGATCAATACCACCTTCTCAGTCGCTGTGATAATCACGAGAACGAAATTGGACCGACTCAGCCGTTGTAGCAGCCACCACTGCCTTTCATTTCTTGTCTTTTCAATGGTGCTTTCTTGACGTGATTCAAATTATATGTCGGCCTTAATTTTTGTGTTCAGTGTTTTAGCAATTTTTTTCTATTTCAACAAATAATCATTCAAGTAAATACTCGAGAGGCAGTATAGACGTCATGTACATCGACAGGCTACATACAAGTTGAGCATATTACGGATCCTGTAGATGGTGATAGTTCTTCATGATATAGCCCACTTGTCTTCCGAAAAGTGAATCTTGTCAATTAATGATGCGGACTTTAGACGTCTATATAGCCTAGTCAACCGCCTAACAGACATGATTTGCATCCTCAGTTTACATGTTCTATGCTATTTCTAAGCACACAGTTGGCTCTTGAAATCCTATCGAGCATTTACTCATTTGTAAAATACTGCAATTGTTCTTTTTTTATCATTTCAATTTCATTCCAAATTCTTCAGAAATTTGTCAAATGTAAAGAACATAGATCTACTGAGCACGATTTTCTACAAGTCAGGATTCCGGTATTCTTCTCATCTCTCTCATCTCTCTGTTAGTTTCTTGTACAATTTCGTGTTGACTGTGTACACCCTCCGACGTATCACCTTCGCTCCTCTCGAATGCATTTCACTCAACTGAGAAATTCAATTTCAGGTTTTTGGATCTGCCATTCAGGCAAATACCTCGATGCCAAAACTTCTTGTACCCGCAGATAATCAAGGAGTTGGGCACTCATGCCAACACTACACTAGTTTAGCCGAATTCTAGGATTCATGGAAAAATTTCACACCTATATATTTTTCGGTGGCAAATTCTCGAAAGTTACGATAGCCGATGAAAATCACTTAACTGTAATTCTAGACACCACCTCTACGGTAGTTGTGGTGATTAGTGCATGAAGCTGCTTGTTTATTAACAATTAGAAGGTAAATTTTTACAAATTTGATGCAATCTTGAACGGAAAATAAGTGAAGCCACCCTGTCATTCGTCCATGTTTGAACGGGATGAGATGGCCTACTAAAATTGCCCAGTGTATCATAGAGAGAACCGTGCCTATGTACTGGAAAGAAGCTATCGTGATACCGATTCCCAAATCATCTTTTTCGAGTCTTGACTCTTTGCGCCCAATTACATTGTTGTCCATTCCTGCAAAGCTACTGGAAAAAGCTATTCTTTCCAACTTAAAACCTAAAATATTATCTTACATTGCTCAAGACCAATTTGGATTTCGCCCCAAATCGTCAACCACGTGTGCCCTGATTGAGTTTTGCGACAGACTTACCGAAGTTCTCGACTCGAACTTATACAAAGGTGCGAGTGCATTATTTTTTGACCTATCAAAGGCATTCGATCAGATCTCTTATAATCACCTTTTGTGGAAATTAATAAGACATAGCACCCACTTCGGAGGTATTATTCCCACTGGATTTGTCACCTGGCTAATGTCGTATCTTTCGAATCGTACCCAGCGTGTTAGATTGAAGTCTATTTACAGTGACTCTGTCTCCGTCTCTAGTGGTGTACCACAGGGCTCACTATTGGGTCCGTTACTTTTCATTTTCTACATGAATGATCTGTTTTTACCCGCTGAACTTTGCCATTGCACATTGCTGAAGTACGCTGATGATATCGCAGTGATTATTCCTTTTATCTCTGACTTTTCTGACGCCAACCAAGTTATCTCACACATATCGAATTGGTGCACTGATAACCGTATGAGACTGAATTTATCAAAATCTAAACATTTGCTGGTATCACGCTGTATTTCTGAAAACTTACGTGAAAGTGCGCCGCTGACACTTACCACGAAAGTAACTTACCTGGGTCTCACCTTCAACGACAGATGTTCCTGGAAAGATCACATTCAGAGGGTAACTCAGGCATGTTCCCAAAGACTTTACGGACTACGTCGTCTACAAGGCTTACTCAGTAGGTCTGAAATGATCGATGTTTATCGTGCGACCATTAGATCCGTGATGGAGTACAGTTGTCCAGTCTTCTGTGGATTAAGTGAAAATGAACTCAAGCCTTTCGAGACATTTCAACGTCGTTGTCACAGATAGTCCGGGAGCTAGCGTGAAGTTGTGCAGGGAACGAGGTAGTACATAAAACTTTCACATAGCATATTACACCTCTAACCTACTGCAAAACTTCGCGTCTGCCGGATCAGATCATTTGCTTTTAAGAAATAGAGAGGATAACACAATCCTATGTATTTCCAGTTGTAAAATTGTGACAGTTAAGGTGTTGACTCCATTTTTTCGAATTTTTGCTCATAAAAGTTACACAAATTGGTATTTTGTTGAACTGGTTATTATAGAAATCATCTACAGATCATGATCTTACAAATGAGTTATCATTCAGTGATAGAGGATGAAGTAAAGTGTACAAACAGGCACTTTTCGTTGAAGTATATCAACAATTCCTGAAATTTCTGTGTTAAAATTTGCAGTTACACCGACGAAAAGTGTCTGTTTGTACACTTTACTTCATCCTCTGTCACTGAATGATAACTCATTTGTAAGATCATGATCTGTAGATGATTTCTATAATAACCAGTTCAACAAAATACCAATTTGTGTAACTTTTATGAGCAAAAATTCGAAAAAATGGAGTCAACACCTTAAATGTCACAATTTTACAACTGGAAATACATAGGATTGTGTTATCCTCACTATTTCTTAAAAGCAAATGATCTGATCCGGCAGACGCGAAGTTTTGCAGTAGGTTAGAGGTGTACTATGCTATGTGAAAGTTTTATGTACTACCTCGTTCCCTGCACAACTTCACGCTAGCTCCCGGACTAAGACTCATTTGTGGGAAAGAATGTGCTTGCTCGGAATTCCCCTCAATCCGCCAAAGAGTTATGACTTTATCCCTAAACGTTTTCGACAATATTTTGAGTAGTGAAAATCATGTTCTGAAGCACATCATTCCTGCACGCTTACCCTCTGGTCGACTAACTGTTCCTCACTCCCGATTATCTATAAGATCGAGAACCGTTTCTTTTTGAATGATTTCCTTGTACAATGATGACTTTAAACGATAACAACCAATCTATAACCTGTATCACTACTTTACTATTTTTTGATTTCCATTCTATTCAATAAAATTTTCTATTTCTATTTCTATTAACAAAATACTGTACGGTCATAGTGGCTATGAACTGGCTTGGTTAAAGTTTGATGTTTAGAATGCATAAAAAGACCATTCCACCGTTCCGGGGAGAAAACAATTATCATTACATACATGATTGCATTGATTACAGTTTCATGTGACAAACCCTATGTAGCTTTAATTTTACTAAAGAGTGTGTACGGTATATGCACCATAAAGCTTGTTTTTATGAATTTCATTAGTCCCATTGATTTTTCTAGTTGTTTTCCATTTTTTCAAATAAAACTTAGATTTCTGAGCTTATTGCTTGTTCAGCTTCGTGAAACCAAAATAGTTCATCATTTGAGTTTACTCGCATAAGTAGGTTTACCCAGTGGTGTTGTATTCTCATACTCGTAGGTTATCCATGTAGACGAGAAGAGATATATTTCAATAAGAGCTAGTAGCTTAATGACTACGATTACTCAAATTTGACTTTTGACATCACCGTTAAAGTAGTGGATTCTCCCTTTGCTTTCCACCGAGTTCTTGTCAAGATTCCGGTAATTTAATTAATCTTCTAAGCTTGTGCTTTGTCTTGCTTTATATTTAGAACTAAGATTTACAAAATTATTTTCACCTAAAATAATGAAGTGTAAAATCTTGGGAAACATTCTACTCATCGCATTTACGCAAATAAGGATAGTATATGAAAAATTTCTGCAATTATGAATAAAGCCGGAATCACGAAATTAAATCTGTCACTGTCAGACATAAGGCGTCTTAAGCCCCTATCGTGTAGTTGCATTTTTATATAATCACATTCTAACGCCGATTATGCGGCACGAACACGACGCTCTTAACATTTTTACGTGGTCGTCATGAGTTTCAATCGTAAAACCGGAATATGGCACCATTCAGCATGTGTTTGACTTTTAAAGGACTGGTGATGACTTAATATCCATGCGAACAAAACTGGCACTTGCTGGCTTGGGAGTTCAGGTGACTTCGTTGCGGCATGAAACAGTTCTCAGCAGTGAGAATATTGCTCTGCACAGATGTAGCCTACCAAACTGTACTGATGAATGCAAATGCAGTGTATATATCTGTGCTGTTAATTCAATTTCAATTACAAACAGGACTACTGTACAGTAAATGTTAATTGTCCGTAATTAATTACTTTTTCTGAGTAATTGGAACAATCTGATATAGGCCTACTCGTAATAACGAATTCGAGATCTCGGTATTTGGAAAATGTTGATCCGAGATTTCGAGATTGAGGGGCGAGATCGAAATTGAATTCACTATGTTGATTGACCGTTCTTTAACATTTATAAGGTTCCCTTGAACTGCCTTTTAAATGACTGATCACTGCATGCTAGCTATTTTACTCAAAGTCAATAAATGTGTCAATTGAATGTTACATTTAAATAATTATTTCTTTCCTTGAGATGGTCATGATCATCATTTTCAGGCATTAATGAATTGATTTTCAAAAGTGATTTTTCGAGAATTTATATGTAATTGAAGTATATTGATTACTACATAATATTGGTATAGGCAATTGCGTGCCAAATTGCGAATATCCAGCAAACAAATATTCCGGTGCCGACAGTGAGTATTTGATGTATAAAAGGAACAGATGGTTCGCCTCATGAATGACAAAGAATCATAGCCTCAAGAGCACTAACTTCTCATCATATTTGCGCGAATTCATAGCTTTTCCGTCGATGCTGACTAAGCATATTTGCGTGGAAGACTGTAGATGTAGGATACTATGCATTTATAGACGTTCGAGATCACGGGATCACAGTGCCGAGATCTTGACTGGATTCGAGATTAGGTTTTCAATACACACACATAACAAATGAAAATTACCGCAACATTTGAATTGCTTGTTGGAGCATTTGATCACTTGTTGACAACAAATGTAATCCTATGCCCACATTTAAAGCACCCTGAAAGGTAATTCAAAAGTAAAGGAAATGCCAAGTTAACTTGCATTATTTGACAACAAAAAATTGAATTAATTTCTGACTTCAAAAATCAAATTAATTGATTTTTTTGTTATACACGTAAATCTACAATACGAGGGAACTTGGCATTCCCTTGCTGTTGAATTATTCTAAATAAGCCATGGCATATATTCGCAATCATCTGAAAGGTAGTGAATGACATGTTCTTGAAGGTGCACAGAACTTTTCTTACTTCTTTAAATAATCATCCTTTATTAAAAGAGAGTTAACATGTACATGTAATTAAAAGATGTTGATGAATAAATAAAATTTCTGTAGGCAGTTGCGCTAAATATTCAGACAAATATTTCGGCATTGACAGAAAGAATTTGACTTGACATGCAAAAAGAGCAGATGGTGCAGTGAATGATGAAGAATTAGTAATCGGCCGTCGGGCAGTGACAGTCGAATGGTCTCGCAATAAAGCAAGAAATACAACCCATCCATCAGCATTTGGACTAGGTAAAACCGAAGTGTGGCGTCACTAGTGTTTGATTTTTACACAAGTGGATTACACAAGTTGATGATGACTACAGTCACAAAAGGATTGAAAATGATTGATGACTACTTAATAGCCTACCCATATAGTATAGGCTACGAGCAAAATCAGCAGCGATGATCTTTCATGCCAACCTGGGAATTCAGGTGACTTTGTTGCGTCAGGAAAAAAATTCTCAGCTGCAAG
This sequence comes from Prostheceraeus crozeri, assembly GCA_907163375.1. Lineage (NCBI taxonomy): Eukaryota > Metazoa > Platyhelminthes > Polycladida > Euryleptidae > Prostheceraeus > Prostheceraeus crozeri. The sequence goes on from CAJQUW010014006.1 coordinate 40,589, forward strand.
GATTTTGTTCTGTAACCTACATGCATGCACTAGTGAAATTAATCTCGAGATCTCGATCATTTTTTGGGCGTTCGAGATCTCGAGATTACAGTGCCGAGATCTCGACCTTTCGAGATTGGATTTTTTAAATGCGCACATGAAACAAATGAAAACTGCTGGTTGGTTGGACAAAGTAAAAAAATAAGTAACAATACAAGTACAAATAAAGTAATAAAGTCTCATTTTGAAACCAATACACGTCTTTACCACCATAATCAACATTGCAATGATTGAATTTGAGGATGCAAGTATAATGTTCATGCAAAACAGAAGAACTCAAAAGCCAAGAAACTAGATGAAAAGAACAAGGACTGTCTGGAAAAGTGAGCCTGTTTCCAATTCTTCACTTAAACAATAATCATCATGGCGAAGTCTTTCTGCTGCAGATAATCGCACAACAATTGGATGATGACTGGAGCAGCCTTCAACAGAAACGCCTTGCAACCGAACGCCAGAAACTGATGCCATATTGTATTTGATAAGAAAACGAATATGAATAGATGCAATTATGCAATGATACAGGATATATATTTTTCTGAATTACTCATGTAATTTAGAAGAAACAATAACGTTTTAAGGCTATAAATTCCATTTCTATTTGGTGTTGCGTACGAAATTGCATGTGCCCTTTTAGAAAAGAGCTAGCTAAGAGCCTATCGCAGCAAATCTGAGTACCTGAGGATTCCTCTATGAACGTACAGAACATGATCAACAGTCAAACAGATTGTACTTTGTAGACAAAATGAAAGGCAGGTGACCGATTCATAATTGATTTGAAGTTACCCCACAGGTCGATGGCACAGGTTATCCCTAAGTAATAAGAATGGATTTCTATTGCATAGAAAGGATTTTCATATTAATTATATTATTATTCATATATTATTATATATATAATATATATATATTCATATATATTATTATTATATTATTCATATTAATTATGGCTATTGATCAGTAAAATAGATCATTAATTGACTGCAATTGTGACTCCTATAATGTTTTTCATTTTGTTCAAATGATGTAGGCCTATTGGTCCGTTTTTTGCGGTTTGAGATATGTTGCATTCGGTTTTTGCGATCCTGTGCGAAACAGTAAGTATAATGACCAGAAATTCAAAACCGCTAGATATTGCCTTTTTCGCAACTTGAAGCGTGTGTGCATGGAGACAAACGTTGACTGAGTAGAAACATGCCATGGACGCAATTTGCCATCAATTCCAAGGGATGCCCTTCTCAACCTCATCAATTTAGACACAATGGATAAGCTATTTGAAAGCAGCGTACGCCCGTTAGATCGCCCACCCGCGTAACGAATTCGTAACGAAGCTGGGTAGCGGGAAAACTTCGTGAAGCATGAAATGACTTGACACGCATTCTGTGCTCACTAGGGCTACTTCCTTCTAAAGCAGGTTGACACTGAAGTGGTTTTAGACCATTTTAAAACAAAAAAAATTGGTCGGGCAGAGGTCGGAATTTTAATGGGATAACGGTGGTCGCCGGAAGATACATGTATTGAGTTCGGGCACCCGGCTATTGCTGTACACACGAAGCATTCCCGTCCACGTAAAATTTTCTGTTATTATTTGAATACCAACTGAAAATTTTGAGAAAATATAAATTTCTCTCTACAATTTGTACATTTTCAGGAATATGCTGCAAGCGGTAATTTGATTAGCCGTGGCTTGTACCAATTGTCGCTGCTAAATGATTGAAATGCTGCAATTAAATCAAGAATTACTATTACAAAATTTCCGCTGTTTTTCAGTCCTTTTACATCATGTCACAGATAAATGGCATCTCACATTGTGGTCTCATCACAGTGGTGCGACAGACGCTTTGTAGAGCTGCAAAAGGATGCGGTTCATATGAATGTTTGGTGTTAATTCTTCGCATAATTTGTAGCCGAACCTAAAATTTTCCGCAATTCTGAATCATTGCCAATTTAGGCAATATAACCGCTGACCGAAGCACTTCTTGGCTAGGACACTCAATCTTATCAAGGAGTTGCATTGGCTCGAGCTGGAATTGCATAATCATCTATGGGAACATCAACCTTCCACATTGTGGAAATCAATGCCTTCAACTACAAGTGATTTTTGTCGTGCTTTAAGAGTAATCAAAATCTGAGATATTATGCCGTTATAATTTATTGTTTAGTGCCGGCAAATGTTTTCTCGATCAATTCCAAGCTCTAAAGTCGTGTGAAAATTGTCAAAATAGATTTCTTTCGTGTAATACAATTAAATCAGCTGTGACAGTTCGAATTCAATTACTTTAGTCATTAAAAGAAAAGCAGATAAATAATATATTTGATAAAAGTGGCAATTTTTGTCAAAAAATTGATGTTTTTTGATACAACGCAAAACATCTAAATAATTGGAAACTTCGTAGATCTGTTTTGCTCTCATTCATCAAAAATTATTCAAAATTGTAGCATAGTTTGTTACACAACTTTTCTCTGCGGCATCTGCTCAAGTATACTTGTTCGTTTCCTGGAATCATCTAATTCTTTAGCTGCCGAGGTTGAATTTCCGTGGCGAGGTAAAATTTGATCATGAATATTGATGAACCTCTTCTCAATAGTCTTGCTCAAAGAAAAGGTACTTACTCTATAGTCTTGCTTTTCTCTCTAACCCTCGTTCAACAAAGTAATACCCAAAGATAGAATTACCCTTCTACAAAAGTATAATGTTCTAGTGATGTAGGTGAATATACTTGCATCGTTGCATCTCAACACTGCTGAAGAATTGCCTAAATGCTAATTCATTCATCGAGGAAAAGCCTATATTATCAAACCAGAATAAAACTCTATCTGGTTATTTAAAATAATTTTGTTTAAACATATTCGGTTCCTCGGAGATACGAATTTAGGCAGACCACCGTTTTGTCGAGAGCAAGCATGCAGAGCTGGAAATATTCGACTGAGATTTATTGCTGTATTTTCATCAATTGGCCGCTGTCACTTACTCCTTGGCGAATGTGAATGAATGCAAGTCATAACTAGAAAGCAGATTTTTTCAATTCGGTGAGATTGATTCCTATATTGTCATCCACTATCTTACGCTGTCACTTACTCCTTGATAAATGTGTGACAGCATCAGTAAGTTACCTGTATGTCAAGTGTACAAAGTAGCACTCAGTATGGTTTGTGCTTGAGGTAGGCTATAGCATCTAATCAAGTGAGCTTTGTCTGTGCAAATTGTTGATAGCCGGTTCTAGATGAATAAATGTTCTTCATTTCGTTCTAAACTTCCCACTTATTGCATGGAACTAGTTAATGGGACTAGTAGGAACCGCCTAAAAATGATTGTCTTCCAAGAGAATATTTTCATCAGGAGAATGAGTGTTTTTCCTGTTCTTATTTTTTCCAGTTCATCAGTCTAGTCCAAACTCGCTCTACAATTTTATTTTAATCGTCATTGTGTGATCCTTCAGTGGTGATACTTAAATATTTTCACACAAGGTGAATATTCATAATTGCTGAGTTTTCATGCTCTTCTCTCAAGCAGCTGCTTGAGTGGATAATATAGGCCTTACTAGCTGTAGCTCTGCATAACTCTTTGACTATTTGATTGTGATCACGCTTTGAACTGTCACGATGACATTCAGAATAGTTGCAAATGTGATTGAGTAGGCCAACAGTATTAGTAGTCATCTTTGTAAATCTTTGTGTATCTTTGTAAATAAAAAATTGTAAGTGGACACATAAGTAACGCGGTACCCACGCCTAATGCAAATTAGCATAGAATCTGCAACTATTGAGGCCTATCTTTTATTTAGCCTAATCGAAGTCTATAGGTTTATCACTCGTTACTCATCTGGCATGTACATGATTGCAATTTCCATTTTATAAAATAATAGCGTGCAACCGAGATAGTAAAAAGGATGGAACTTAAAAGCCGGTTATCGAGAATCGAGAATTTTTCGGGATCTGACCGGTGTGGTAATTCCAACCAAAAAAATTACATGCAAATAGAGTTACCCACAGTGAGGTTATCCGCACGCAACGTTGCGTGGAAATAAGTTGTAGACGCGTTTGTTCCGACGCCAAATTGGTTGGAAAGACCTTAACTAAATACTGATAATTAATATATATGGTAAATTATGTATGTTTTCATGTTTTTGAGATTACCTATTCATTGACTAATGGGACTTCAGACTTTTCTATTAAATTCATCTACAGTGTAGTATAAATTGAATGGTTTGTTAAAGAAAACGATCGTTATTCCAACGTAGCGTGCAAATTCCCTCACTATTGGTAATTAGCTATTCATACTTCATTTACCCAGTAAAAAATGCGCCATCGTTTCGATCGCGAAAATGCGCCATCGAAACGATCACTTAAATGTCTCCACTTATCGTCATCGAAACGATCGCGATATATCGCCTTCGAAACGAAGTATCGATGAGACGGCGACACATCGCCTTCATAACGAGTTTGCGATGTGATAGTGATACATCGCCGTTCCGTCGCCATGATATGGTTCCAGCTGCTGAATTCAAATATGTCTGTGACAATAAGGTGAATTATATATATATATATATTAATAATATATATATAATTCACCTTATTGTCACAGACATATTTGAATTCAGCAGCTGGAACCATATCATGGCGACAGAACGGCGATGTATCACTGTACGACGTATAGTTGGGAGAGACTATTTACATATAAATAGTCTCTCCCAACTACGTCGTATTTTAGACATGTGTAGATTGGAAATATGCTTACAGTTACGAGGATAAGTGTATTACACCTAAATTTAGCGAAAACGTTATGTTGCTGATATTTGTGTTTATTATATCATGAAATGAAAATAAACAATACTATCTAAATTTTAAAAAATCATTACGGTAACGCACAAGTAATACACAAATTGTTAGTCTGTTGCATGGCGCTTTATTCCTTTTCTTATTTCTCGTCCACCCTCTCTATCGTTAGCATCTTTTAGAGTCTTTTGTATTTGTTTTTCGATCTCCAGCCCATTGAAAAAGGTTGGGGAGATTATGTTCTTGACGGATGCTGCAAGAAGGAGAAAATATGTGTAAAAGGTGGATCATATTATATTCTCTGAAAATCTGTTGCATCAAGAAAATATCATCAAAATACAGATATATATCCGAGATAAATAAAATTCTTTTGACTTTGTACAGTATTGTCACTTTTCATTTAACCTCCTATGAGGAAGTATTCTGAAGTAGGCTACTGTATGTTTTTTTAGTTTTTTTGAGATTATTTGAGTTTTGTTTCTAGTGTATCCTCTGCCTCCCGTCCTTATACCACTCGTACTAACTTGCAAGACTTCATTAGTTTGTCCATGCCGCTTTGTAATTTCTGTCCAACGGTGCACCTGAAGGAGACCTAGTAGAAGACTTGTACCGAACAGATAGAATATCAAACGATGTCTTGCTTTATTACAAGCTCAAAGTGTAATCTGAATGCCTCAAATTCAGTGCATTTATAACTAGATGTAGAATCTTCATTTCATAATGTAAAATAATAAACCATGCAGAGCTCTTTAAACGATCATGGGAGCCACAAACATGTTTCCGGGTTATTTCCCATCATCAGTACAGTACCCAGTACAGGCTTATCTCACATCTTGCAATGACAAGACAATTGAAATAAGCTTATATCCAAACGTCATATTCATTGCAATAAGGAAAGATAGATCGTTAGAGACATCTACATAGTGATATTTCAAGCAGCTTAAATTTAAAATATTCATAGAGCGCTGGCATCGCCTTTAATTGACGCTCTATGAGACTAGGAACTGTAGAAGGCCTACACATGTAGTAACAGTTCGTCTGCTTTGACATGAATGAATTCAAAACATGCAAGGATATTTAACATATGTATTAAGGCATTAAATATCTTTGAAAAGATGGTAAAATGCAGACATGATTTATTTCATAGTGACTTGTAGGGATTGCAATCTCTCCCTATTATTCAAATCTCGAATCTCGAGATTGAACACCTCGAAATTTCGAGACTAGAAGGATTTATTATACGGTCGATCAACAGCTCTCAATACTCCTATCAACTTTGATGTTCAGACTGAAAGTACAAGTATAAGCACTCTCAGAATCACATTATCTTAATAAACGTGTAAAAGTGTCCATATTACCTTATTCTTTCATGCATCATATTTTACGACGCGTTGAACTGTCCAATCATGATACAACGAACCATAGAGCAAGGCGAGAAAGGGCGTTCTCGACCGGGGGCAGTTTCTACTAAAGTCCGGTCTTGCCTACCGTAGACCCTTTAACTCAATGTCAAATTTATGTCTTTATGTTCTAAATAAACAAGGTGAACTAATATATGTCATGATTGAGTCTTCATAGCTCCATGATGTTCTAAGACTTGATCATACATTATGTTGATTTAACTGTTTTTCATTTATTTCACTCTTCATTTTACACATGTTGCGGATAGGTCTATGGATGATTATCATGTAGGCCAACAAGAACACTATGAGAATTCACAAATAGCCCTGGCTACTAAACTAAATTTATGACCACTATGCAACGAGGACATGGATATCATCTAATAAGGATTGCATGATCAGGTTGTTTTAATTTTTTTGGAATTTTACTTTTTATCATGAGAAACATTAATGAATCGGTTATTGATTTTGTATCAAAACTGTTCAATCATTGTCAGTTATTAACACTCGACAAAAGAATATGCCTAAATGAATTAGCCTAATTAGCCTAACATTTGACAAGTGGAAACAAGCATTGATTTAGAAAGCACTTCAACAAAAATCGGTGTGGGCCTATTGACACAATTTTGAATGCGAATCAACATCCCTAGAGTATAGCCTACCTATACCGCTATTATGCCCTATAGCTTGCATAATAAATTATCTAAAATTGCAATGATATTTCGACTCTCTAGTCGTTAAATGCCAATTCCGCATCAAAAATGAAAATCTCGACTCGAGATCCCGAGATTTGGATTTCTGAAATCTCGAATCTCGAGATTGAAAAAATGACCTCGAGATTGCAATGCCTAGTGACTTGAGATTCTGTGTCAGCGTTATGCTAAATTTCATCTTCAGCTCTGTTTTTATGTGAACATGTGCGTTGAAGCCCAATAACCTTTGTATGACATTACAGTCGCCGGCTTAGTCATGCATGACCCTTAATTAATTACCGGTAGTCATCTAAAGACTTGTTCCTCTCAGCCTTGCTTTATTCATCCATCGCTCGCCCGCCTACATCAATGTTTTCCGTTCACTCAATTTACAGGCAGATAGCCGAATGCATAGGCTGAATATCACGGACTTGAATGCAAGGCACCGTCAAGACTCAGATGAAATCATAACTAAAGGGAAAATTGGTGCATTGTAGCTGCGATACGATCGATGATAATACACTTTCCCAACTGCGGTATAGCTGATGGCATGTGGAAATACTTCCACCGATAGTTACAGACTCACAGGTTTAGAGATGAAATCTGTGTTCAGGCTACAGGCACGATTACAAATACAATTATACTCATTGTAACAGAATAAAAACATTCCTTCCCGATACATGAACCAGGGGCCTGTTTCATAAAATAAATCTGTGCTTTATATCAGTAGTTTTATCAGTGTGGAAAATTTTCTGCGTTTCATAAAATAAATATAAAGCAGTGATTTAAATAAGTGATTGAAAGCAGTCGAAATTAACAGCGTTTCACAAAACCAAATATTAAGCAGTGATTTATATCAGTCCCACACTGCTTAAAATCAGTATTTTAAGCAGTCTGCAAAGGAATTGCGTTTCACAAAGAAGTATCAGTAGCGCGCGAAAATTGAAAATATGGAAATTCACTGATAGAAATGTGAAAATTTCTATCAACATCTTGAGGTTGATAAATCTGTGAATGATCATCGAGAAAGTTATAGAAACTTAAAATATCGGAGAAATGATTGCAAATACAACTTAAAAATGGGAAAACGGCTTTTGATTTTCAATTTTACTGTCAGTAACAAACTATTTGTCAGAATGGTAAATTTGGATACTGTTTATTGAAAAATTCTTCCTTTGAAAAGTGGCAATGCTGTGACGATAAAACGTCCGGTAACAGCAAAATTATAAAGGGTTGCTTTGAGGGCTTCGATTTCTTTCGTGTAATGAGGTACGGCATGTCATGAAATCATTCCAATATTAAAAGACGTTGAGGTATTGACTTTTACATACATCGATGACAGCTAGAAAAAAAGATTCTCAAATATTCCACCATTTGCCTCAGATTGACTTCTCTAATTATTATTTCAATTACTGTCAAACATAGAGTAGGTATATTAGGTAGAGTGGAAACTCCGCATTTATTAAATCCCCGATGTATATACACTTTTGATTTTATTAAATGAACTCGAGGTGAATGCAGTTGGAATTGTCTCCAAATGTGAGATATGCGCATTTGTGCAGTTTGAAGAAATTACAACAGAATTGACTGATTATGACAGTATTTAAAGCAGATGGAAATGAGATTATTTTACAGATTGTCCGTGTCATGACAGCCTCGGAGCGGTACTGTTTGTTAAATTACCAACTCGATGACCCCATTGCTTTCATGCTGAACCACAAGAGAATCTTTTCAAGCGCGATCTTATCTCAAGCAGCTGGTAGAGCAAAATAACAGAATCAAAGACAATGATTTTCATTAACTTTGAAAGATGTAAATGGGTGCACATCACTATTCAGATTCAAGAAGTGAAACATGAATTTACTCAATCATAAATTCATGCCGATGAAAATTGAATCAAAAATATGAAATTTCAGCCACGACAGCACAATAAAATCTCAACTTTATATGAAGACTTCCATTATAATGCCGTTCATTACATTTTCTTGATCATCAGCACAATTTCCGCTTAGTTGCGATGCTTGTTAGCGAATATTCATTCCTTTTGATATCCAACTTGTTTCATACTTCTTACAACGGGGAGTCATGTCGGTAGTAATTAAATGGGCAAATATAGAGGTTTTTCAAAGCTGCTCAAATAATGTTTTGGACCGCAGGAACGTAATCTCCGAAAAAAACTGAATCTTTTCATATAAAAATTTCCACTGTATACAGATACTTTTTCAAGTCGACACTCTACCTACATATTTACTCTATGCTGTCAAAAATTATTTCATTTACGAAGAATTATCCACAATTGTTTTAATCACTCAATCACACTGATATATATCAGTGTTTTCATCAGTCCGAAATCTTTATGAAACGCTATATGTATCACTGATTAATTTAGACTGCTTAATCTTCAGTCGGAAAATTAATTTTTATGAAACGCAATTTAAAGCAGTGCTTTATATTTCACTGCTGAAAATGTTACTGATACATATCAGACTGCTTCATTTTATGAAACAGGCCCCAGGAGGACTATACGACTAACAATTTTTCAATCATTGTGATCATGGTTATAATTTGATGATTGATAAAATGATTGATGGAATCAAAGTAGACATTCAAAGTTAAGATGCGCTCAGTTTTGATCTCATGTAGAATCTTTAGCCGAATTTCTGATAAAGCAGATAGTTTCATAAATAGTGGACCACTCTCAAACATCTTCGTTAATAATAAGAATTTTTAAAGGTTCTAGTTATAGTTTGGCGTTTGTTTTTTCGTATGAAGGTAGCCCATGAATCCATGACCCTAACTTTATTTCAGTCACTTGATTTTTCAAAATACTTGATTCCTCATTCGGTTGGTCCTATTTAGTAACATCGGTATGTCTTTTTCTAAGCTGGCTTGACTACACCGTGTCTTATCAAATAGTTAAAATACATAAAATGATAGATAACTCATTGGTCTATATTCTTATGGTGAACTACGATGTAAAACTATTGAGACATAAAGTCCACCGAATGAGCCAGCTTAGAAAAAGACATACCGATTTTAATAAATAGGACCAACCGAATGAGGAATCAAGTATTTTTGAAAAATCAAGTGACTGAAATAAAGTTAGGGTCATGGATTCATGGGCTACCTTCATACGAAAAAACAAACGCCAAACTATAACTAGAACCTTTAAAAATTCGTATTATGGGTGACGATATTTGAGTGATCCATTTTTTATGAAACGCTCTGTAAAAGATGCCAATGGAAAAATAGAGCTCATTATGATTTTTGGTTTCTGTATAGTAGGTTTTGCCATATTCGTACTTCGCTTAATCAATTTACTTTGATTGGTTTGATTAACATGATATAGGTATCTCACCTTTTACTAACGGCTCCAAGAACTCCGTAAATTTCTGCCGTCCATTGACACCGCTCCGATTAAAGTTCCGTTGAGCAGGGATATAAGCCTTTTCATCACTCTCGATGTGGCCTCACGAATCGTAGTACCCCCCAAACAAGACAGTTGATGGATCTGAAAGGAAGCACAAAACTCGATCAATCTGACAGTATTCAGTATGACGATTAATCGATAATGACGATATATTGGAAACATAAGTGATACACAGGTGACACAAATGCATGAAAATAAAATTCAGATCTCCTTCAAATACCAGGTAGGCTACTACATGGGATCATGTAATTTCACTTATAACTACCTTGATACAGACAAAACAATTTGTGTAGAAATAGATATGTCAAACATCAAATACGGATATATAAATAACACAAATGATAAATAAGAAAAAACATAAGATACATAAGACATGCAGACCTGTCCTATCTGTCACAAACTGTGCCAACATAAAAATCACATAACCCACGATTAGGTAGTTTATCAAAAAATTCACATTTAGAGAATTCGTCCATTCAAGGAAACTATTGTTGCTCTTATACGTCGATTAGATGGGATCATTTGAAAAATCACTTTCGCGAACGACTTCTACCATCAAAGAAGGCCCATAATTGGCTGAGAACATCACATACTTCAAAAGCGATCGTACCTCAATGTTCAAAAATTTTGAAATACCTACGACCGTTTGACAAAACGATATACAATATACATGTAGGCCCTAGGCATACTACTGTCAAATAAGCAGGATAATGGTTCACTCCAGTAAAAAGTGATAGACACAAGGCATAGGTCTAGCCTACATTGATAAGGTGAGACACACAAGGTAAGAATGATAGAAGTTATGCAGGTTCTTTAGGTAACTCACCACATCCGTTTTGTAGTCGGAATCCTCCAGATCTTTGCAAAAACTCGCATAGTCCTCCAGGGAGCCGATCGTATACAATGTTGCTTGAGCGTTGTCGATTGCCACATGATGTTATGGATTCGAGTATGTCCATCCGACGTAGGATGTCATCTTGCGTCACAGAAATTGCTGTGAGCTTCCTGTAGATCATCAGCAGAAGGTCCGTCTGATGATTCGGCTCCTCCAACCGTCCACCAAGTCGGGATTCCAGCCTTGCTCGCATGCCATTTAGATTGCTCAGCATATTTGGAGGCAGGTTTTCTTTAATATGGCCTTCTTTGGTCGTAGTTTGAAGGGCGGAGTATTCCGGTAATGGCAGCAGCACCTTCGGAGTTTTCGATTGTTCTGGGCTAGCGGAATGGCACGGTTCTGTTCGATTGCGGAGGTCTGTTCGGAGTTGGTGGTTTTGGATCTATTTGGCCTTCATTCTGAAATATCGATGAAAAGTACCAGAAGCTGTATAATTTTGCTGTGTGGGATAGAATTTTAATGTATTAATCATTTATGTGGTTGAATTGAATTGTTAGTGTAGGCTGGATATTACTTAAAATCAAGGCTGGCATTATTTAAATTACTTGATTTAAATTATTGCTGTAGTGATACTCGTGTAAATCATCATATCAGGTATGGTGTAAAACTGTAAAAAGTAAGTCTTAAAAATTGGCCACAAAATTTAACGAACAAAACATATTTGACCATGAAGAGGGTGAGTCTCCCTCAATTGATACTTCCACGAAAACATCGAATTGATCATGCTTTGTTTGGTAAGAAATTCTCTGTGAGGAGTTTTCGGCATCTGTTAATTTGCTTAAAATAGGATCGAAAACCCGCCAACCCGCTGACCATTTGTTCAATTTTAACCTCGGCAGTAGCTAATCATTGGAAAATGAATCTTTTTGTAAATACATGTTTGCATGTACCGGTATATCTGTTTTACAAACGAATATGTATGTGTAAAAGATATCAATATAGTTATATACGCTATCATAATGCCGATACGAATGAAATATGTGGCCATAGAGATGGCTCAGAAAACTTTTCTAGGCAAACTTAATTCAGCAGTAAAAGATAGTTTTCCTGTAATAGATAATAATTTGCTTTGATTAACTTGCAAAAGATGAGCACAATAGGTAGGCCTAGCTACATCAACTGTGAATAAAAGAAGGAAACTGAAGCCAAAAAATATCCTGCTAATTAAGATAAAAAAATGTGATTTAAATAAAAAATCATGATTTTTGCCAACTCTGCTTAAAATATTATACAGAAAGCATACCTGCTCTGCATCAGAAACCATAACTTCACTCTCTGAGTAGTCGGTTGATGAAGCAGCAGGAACATTGGGAAATATCTGAAACAGTCGAAATCTTATTGTCTGATTCCGAAATCATATATACGTGTATGCGTTAACTAATTACTCACAGAAAGCGGTGGAAGTATCTGCCGCACACCGGGAATTCGAATACGACCGAAATGCGACACAATGAGCTCCAGTCTGTATCCTCGATTTTTAACTGCGACACAAAAGTCGAGCGTATCTTTCAGCTCCTCTTTTGTCGTTCCGACTTGAATAATGATCACCTGAAATTTGTTTTGAATAATGAAGGCCTGCCCAAATGTTGGCAAACAGTCAATACATTAGTAAAAACGAAAGCAATCAATCGTGTTTTCAACTACATGTATGACAAAGAAAATTTGGGCGGAGCCTCCGGCCACCCAAGGCCAAATCGTGTTTTCAACTACTTGTATGACAAAGAAAATTTGGGCAGAGCCTCCGGCAAGCACCTAAGGCCAAATCGTGTTTTCCTATGACAAAGAAAATTTGGGCAGGGAAAAATTTTCTGGAGCAGTAAAAATTCATTTGATCGGCATTGAATTATAGCAGATTACTATACCCTCTCTGTCCAGACCTCATTATCTCGAGAAAAAAATGAGGCAAGGTCAACGAAGGAGTTTCTCGCTATTTTCACGGTTGGTCAGCCACTCAGGTTTGAAATTTTAATGCATGAAAATGTCTTGTGTATTCCTCATTTCTTTCTGTAAGAGTGCTTTCAATTTTTATATCAAGTGTTGACCCACCTTGCTCAATGACTGTCATCTTTTCAGTAAGCTATATTCCCTTTGGAAGAAAGGATTATGGTAAAAAAATTCACAAAATCTGTTATAAGCTATGTGCACGAAAGAAGTCAACCATGGTTCTATCCTTTGATGTTATAAAGTTATATCAAGTTATCCACAAACATTTAAGATATCTTGAGAGCGAATCGAATAGCGGGCACATGTTGCAGGCATTCCAATTGGTGAACCACTGCACGTGGGTGGACGTTCCGTGGGTCGCACGGATTTGAAATCACTTTGTCGACTTTCTTACGTCAGAACTTGCAGAGTTGATCAGGAGAACATCTGTTAGTTCAAGTGCATAAAGAAGAATACGCAATATCTCAGTAGTTGTCGGCAGTCAAAGCTGCTGTATCATGAACTAACAATTTGTGGAGGTGGTTGCGATCCTTGGGTTCACATGTTTATGTGTTGATTAACTTTCTGTCAGTGATGAAAGCGGAAATGATGCAGCGCGATGGAGGTCATTTGATCGCCCGACTTTGCACTTATTTGATTAAGAATTAGATTGCAAATTATGAACAAGATGAATATTTCAACAGCTCAAATTTGAGGGGGCCAAACAAGCACGTGGCCCCGTCAAATTTTTCCGGGGGGGATCGCCTCCCCCACTTCCGCGGTCCATGGTCAGCTGCATTACTCGGCACTCATTGGCGAACGCTCATCATCTGAACGCAGCTTTTGTCTGTGCAACATGATCTGCTGATGATGACGTTGTGGCATCGGATTGCGCTTCTTCTATAATTAGGTACCGAGAATTTCGTTGCAGAATTAGAGAAGGCAAAGTAATTCACACACCTCACAGTACGGAAAAGACGCCACTGGTGTAAACTAAGATAATATCAACTTTCAATTCAACTCACCTGAAATCATGTTTTCTTCTATTGATTCTATAGCAGGTTTGCTCCGCTTTTCATTGCCGCCTGCTTTACTCCTGTCCAATTCAATTATTTCATCAAATAAAGCTTTCTCAGCTCTTCTATTAACAGATCGCTTTGATGATCTCGACGCCATTTCCAATCAATGAATAATTGAAAACAGTTTTGAATTGGTTTCAGAATTTGAATACATTAAAACAAAAGTGTGTTCTGATGAAAATTATACAAAAAATTATATGCTTGAATTAATTGGTTGAATATTAGGATTTTATGAGAGCACAAATAGTACATAAATGTATTAAACCTAGCGATCGATATCGTGGCGATTGGTCAATAAGAGTTTCTGGGGCGTTCTGATGGCGATGACAGGGCGATACATCGATATGCTAATTTTGAAGAATTTTCATTGATATACGTATCCCGCGCACCTATTCGACCGTGAGCGCAAAGAAAAAACAAAGTATGAATTCATGAACAGCGTTATACCACCACAAATACAATAGAGTCTGTCATAATAGCACCTGGCGATATCACGTCGATAGATCGACGACTGTTCGAGACAATGGCGATAGCATCGCGATGACAGGGCGATACATCGATATGCTAATATTGAAGAATTTTCATTGATATGCGTATCCCGCAGATCTATTTAACCGTGAGCGCAAAGAAAAAACAAAGTATGAATTCATGAACAGCGTTATACCACCACAAATACAATAGAGTCTGTCATAATAGCACCTGGCGATGTCACGTCGATAGATCGACGACTGTTCGAGACAATGGCGATAGCATCGCGATGACAGGGCGATACATCGATATGCTAATATTGAAGAATTTTCATTGATATGCGTATCCCGCAGATCTATTTAACCGTGAGCGCAAAGAAAAAACAAAGTATGAATTCATGAAAAGCGTTATACCACCACAAATACAATAGAGTCTGTCATAATAGCACCTGGCGATGTCACGTCGATAGATCGACGACTGTTCGAGACAATGGCGATAGCATCGCGATGACAGGGCGATACATCGATATGCTAATATTGAAGAATTTTCATTGATATGCGTATCCCGCGGATCTATTTAACCGTGAGCGTAAAGAAAAACAAAGCACGAATTTATGAGCAGTTGTTTATCCTCACAAATATTGTAAAACCCGTCATTAGATCCTTTGGCGATGTCATGTCGATATATCGACGTCTAATCGAGCCCATGGCGACAGCGTCGCCATGTCGCGATCGTATCGCGGTCGATCCGATGGTATTTTTTTTACTGGGTAGCGTCGGAAAACACCTGGACGAATCCAATTGTAGAAGTTCATCATAAAACCATCTGTTTCTTCGAAATATCTGAAAATGAAAAGTCGCTGACATAAGTCATCCGTGTAAGGTGTTTCCTTAATTTCATAGCAAATTTGGAAGTCCAGCGCTGCAAGATTCGACAGGTTGACTTTTTTTGACGAAAATCTCGCACGTTTTGAATTTTAGGATCATGGCTCACACAAAAATTTGAATAATAAATAAGAACTGACTGGACAGTGATATTTTTCGTTTGACTTGGTGCATGCAATTTCAGTAAATTTAGTATAATAGATCACAATTATCATAGATGACAAAATACTTTGTTCTGGTTGCTTAATGTTTAAAAGGTGTTTTCTGTCAATGGCCATCTTTTGCAGGACATTAATAATCTAGTAGCTTAACTTTCTCAGTGTCTAGCGATGTAGGTTTAGTTGGCTAAGAAATTCATAAATTGAAAGAATGATGTAGGCCTGCGTAGGTTCTGTTATTGGATTACATTTTCAATTTAGGGATTCCTAGATACTTAAAAGGATGCCATCAAATCAGATCATTTAGTAATATTAGGATTATTTCGCAGTCGCCTTTTATTAATTCTTTGGGCCGCTGCTAGCTGAGCTCGAAGATTCTGGCCTATCTTCTAGTAAAAATTCTATACCTAGGTCAGGATTCACCAAAAACTAATTGAAATAGTTGGACGACAGCAATCAATTAACTGGAATCATCTTATGTCAGCAATCAACTAATTGGATTTTTTTAAATCACAATTTGATTAGATTAATTCTTGATTTTAATTTTCGACTTAGATAAAAACATGTGCTACACCTATTTAGGCTGCCTAAATTGGCAGATTGTGCAAGTCGTGAACTTGCATACTGCCAATTTGGGCGGTGAGTTTCTGCATGAAATACATGTTGCTACATTCTTAGTCGGAGTGACTATTCATATATTGTTTTTTAATTAGTTGAAGTATAAATTGTGGCCTGTAAGGTCAACGTCTACTCTACCTTACTTGGGGCTCCACTGTGTTGACACAGAGTCAGACTTTGATCTGGCTGTGACCATTTGGTCCGGATGCCCTTTCTGACGACTTCCTATGACACTTTCGGTGCTCGATTTCTGGACCGAAAGATCGCTAACCAAGCACCTAGCCTGCACTGTCACGTAGAACACCAATTTCCAATAATAATCCCTGTACTAGTAAGAGAGGATTCTCTTTTAATGACAACATGAGCGGTATTTTGACATAGGAAAGATTAAGTAAAAAGCACAATTATCATTCAATAAATGGACATTGACCGTGCAGTTTCAAACTGCGTGATTATCTAAAGTGTAAATTTATGTACGGTATCCCAAAATACTTACCACCTGCTTAGTAAATCCTGATTATTAATATGTCCCTAACATGTTTTTATTAGCCATCTTGAGTATTTCATAGCATAATGCATGCAATTTCGAAGCAACAAATGTTAGTCAGAATCTTACCTGCAGTGGAGCAGAACATGCGCATATTATTCTGAGATGGAGGGGCACATTTTCTATCGAGCCATGTACTGCAATCTCATACAATGTCTTCAGCTGACTTCAGTGGCTTGACTGATTTCTCTGGTGCAATGATTAATGCTTTAGAACACCTGAACAACATTCATGTAGTCATTCGCTGTTCACTAATTCAGCAATTCATTTGTTCTATCTTCATTCGCTATTTTGATTAACATGCTTAAATTTTCAACACTTATCGATTTTGCAACATATCGATTTTATGCAGCATTCCATCGAAGTGTTTTGCTCTGTGACATCAATAAGGTATAGTCATGTAGAACTCTATGGGCATAGTGTGGTGTCATCTCTCAGATTTTGTAATGACTAATTGGTCTTGTGGCTTGTTGTCACTTCCACACGCATGTCAGATACACTAATTAGAGCCTATCTTTCGAGTGCGGTCGGGGTACAGAGTTCGGATTGATAGATATCTATGTCATCTTGAGCTGACATGAGACATTTCCAGCATGTATTCATAACGGATACAAATTCAAAGCAGTCATCTGTGAATGTGTTACACAGTGTTGTTATGCAGTATGCAAATCTAACTGTATGGACTCATCAGAGGGAAAGCTTTCAATAGGCCTATTCAATATTTAATTACATTGGACGTGCGCTGTACCGACATGAAACAGCATCTCTCATTAACGCTACATCATCGTAGCAGTGAATTGTAACTGAATTGTGGACGATTAGTCATGAAATGCCCAACGAGCTGTACAGAAAATTCTTGATAAGCTGGTGAGCAACTGGTCTTTTATTGCATGAGCCTTAGCGTCTTGTCTGAACCTGAAAGATAATTCATTCACAACGATTAGAATAATTTCATAAATAACGCACGAACGTTCTGAAACATAGTAGTCCCTTCTATATAATAAGTAAAAGCAATTTAAATAATTAATTTAATGGCAGTCCCTCTTTCGACGCTAGAGGGACTAGTGTTTGAATATTTGAAAAGTGATTAATATTTCATACTATTTTGGCATGGTATGGTGCAATTTTCATAGATAGAATCGCATTGCTTCATGATGAGAAATGAAGATTGTGTGTCAGAACGTACGTGCGTTATTTACGGAATTGCCCATTATCAATTTATGAAGATCAATGACATGTCCAACCATAAAGATAAAATCACCTGTAGAATCGTTCATAGGCATGTTGGAATATCACTCTGCTCAGTATCGTTTGCAATGGATTATGATGATCAATCATGACAAAATGCAAACAAGAATCATAAGTCTGCAGTCATCTTGAGGCTGATTTACTTTCAATATTCAAATTTCTTCATTGATATGGATATTATTCTATGAAGGGAAAGTAAACTGCATTCTCCTGAAATGCTTCATGCTTAAAATTTTAGCTATTGAATCTAGCTATCTGGCTGACGTTAGGTGTACAAACCCTGATTAACCGGCGATTTTGGGGAAATATTGTAAGGTACTGATGCAGATGTAAACAAAATCAATTTGTCTAGTCTGCAGGGAAGGCAGCAGCATCCTCGTGACGTCAGTTCATTCCTATTCCTTATAGAAGTTCGGAGAAGAGCCAAGTGAGATGATGTATTGTAGTTAAAAAACTATCTTTGTCACTGCGAGTGACTAATGCAAGTGCGCTGTGAACAACAAATATCCGTTAAAATTAACAGCTAAAATTACTTTCACGACTGTTTTTACACTCCGAACAGAAAATATCCGTAGAGACGCTCTATCTGATACTAGCGGATTTTAATTGATATCATCAAATTGTGACTCATCATTTTCAAGTTTCTTACGAATATTTTCTGTTAAGTTTATATATTATTAAAATTATTATTATTATAAGTTTATATATATATATATATTACTGTAACTGCTGTTTTAGTGGTGTGCAGTTTACAGTGAGACCTACATCAGTAAAGCTGTACGGTGCACACCTCCCGTATTTAGTAGATACAAATAATTCATCGCATTATTTTTTCTTCATAAAAGATGATTTGATAGGGATTGTAGTGCTTTTCATATTAAGTTCGCTTTTATCATGGCTTGTATTAAGTTCTTGAAATGTGTTAATGATCCGATTGAAACAAGCTTAATGTAAAAGGTATTATGCAGGCTTCACGGGGATGCTGCTTCTTCTACTGCTAACTGGTTAGTTTATATACTTCATCAGCGACATCATCAATGATCAAGCGTTGGATCGCAAAGCATCTGCACGCATACTTTCGGCCTAGATAGATTTTGTTACGTTTGTTTAAATTTGGGCATCTAGCATTATAGGAGAGATCAGTCTTTATATGCGCCTCTTACTTCAATTCATTAGTTCTTACATAAGACAGTTTCAAAATGAAGTTTTAACCTAAATCACACTTGTCTACAGTTCGTTCAGAAAACAGAAGCCAAGTTCATTGGAAAGCAAACTGTAGACAAGTGTGATTTAGGTTAAAACTTCATTTCGAAACTGTCTTATGTAACAACTAATGAACTGAGGTAAGAGGCGCATATAAAGACATAAGTAATAATCTCTCCTATAATGTTAGATGCCAAAATTTAAACAAACGTGATAAAATCTATCTAGGCCTAAAGTATGCGTGCAGATGCTTTGCGACATGATTGACGCATTGCTTGTTATTTTAGGTCTACAGAAGCTCTGATTAATCCATACATTGACTTAAATGTTAATCTCATTATAATTTTGCATGCTATTTATAATTGATGCTGGCATAGTAAATACTGCTTAATATAATTTACAGATTTTGTTTCATTTGTGCTTTTATATATAATACATCATGTAATTCTTGCATGGATGCATCCTATACATATCCTTGCTTTTTGCGATAGCATGAATCCAGCGTGAAATGTCAATGAAAAATATTTCTTTTTTCAGAGACAATGATTCTCTCATTTCCGGATAAGATTGGGATATCAAACCAAGTAGGCCTATACATGGATTCTGCGTGGAACTGTTTGCAAGTGTGAAGGCAATTACTGCACAAGGAATGGTTAAGTGTTACCGAACTGCTGTCAAACTTTCCAGGTACTGTTATTTTTTATCCCAGGCAGTGTTACTGTGGTACGTGGCTATAATTTCATGAAGAATAAACCTATTATTTGACGTTTGACTTTTCTCTTTAAGTAGGATCCGCCCTGTTGCTTGTAAAAACGGGCTTTCATTTAATCTCCAGCTAAAATACAGAGCACTGGAGATTGAATGAAAGCCCGTAAATCAAGCAGCAGGGCGGATTTTTTTTTGGAACCTCCTTCGGGTACACGAGCTCGTACCGGTTACGTGACGGTAGGAACGACCCGTTTACCGGGCCGAGTTCGTGTAACGAAAACGTACCGGAGGCGGGCGATCTAACGGG